>CM060733.1:28953930-29387234 GCA_030704615.1 Takakia lepidozioides
CAGGACCTGGTCCTGGGTCTTCTTGAGTTCTATGATACCGTTGTGCAATAGTAAAGGCTGGAGCATTATACAGATTCTGGGTGTAGTAGGCTCCGGGCCCAGGGGTTTGAGGTGCTAAAACAATGTCCCTGCGTTTGGCAAGGCTGTATGCTGGACCTGCTGACTTTGGCCGGATATCATACTCCCCTGGCCCGGGGAAGGGTGTTAAATCTGTGACAGGGTGTCTTCCTGCAATTGTATAAGCCGGCGCGGCACTCTTGACATAGCACACGTATTCCCCTGGGCCAGGTCCTGGGTCTACTTTCGATTCCTCCCGCCTCCCTGCAATTGTGAAGGCTGGGACACTAGAGAATGTGTGTGTGTTATATTCGCCAGGACCTGGGCACCTTTCAGATTTATCTGATCGATAGCGCCTCGCCATGGTGAAGGCTGGGGCACTGTGAGGGGTGACAATCTGATATGCCCCAGGGCCTGGGCCAGGTGTTGGATCAACCACTTCTGTCCTCATACCCATCTTGAATGCTGGAGTATGATGATTTGTTTGCACATTGTAGGCACCAGGGCCAGGAGAGTCGATGTAGTCTTTGTCTCTGTATCTACTGGCTATGGTGAAGGCTGGAGCATGTGGAGCTAGTCCACTGTCATATGCCCCTGGTCCTGGAACATCCTCTGCATGGCCCTTTGCCCGGGCCCCGGCAATGCTGAAAGCAGGCCCAACATGCACAGGTACAAGATTATATGCACCAGGACCTGGGCTTGAGGTGGTCGTCCTTTCCTTGTAGTGGGACCCCATAGAGTAAGCTGGTGGTTTGTTGGTGACCTGTTTGATGTCAGGAGCATATTCACCGGGGCCAGGGCTATCAGCTGTCTGCATCAATGGATACCTTCCAGCAATTGTGTATGCTGGTGAGCTGACAGTTTTGTTATCATTGTAGGTGCCAGGGCCAGGACTGTCTTCCATCCCAAGCTGACCAAAGCGCTGAGCTATGGTGTAGGCAGGGCCACTGTTGTTCTTAGGTGCACTATATGAACCTGGCCCAGGACCCTCGTCACTATGGCTGCATGGGTACCTTGATTGTATAGTGTAAGCTGGGCCATCCACCTTGCTCTTTAAGTTGTATGCGCCTGGTCCAGGGGTGTTGTTAGTGTCATGGTCAGAATGCCTGGTCCCAATTGTGAAGGCTGGTGTATAATGCCCTGGCATAGCATATGCACCGGGTCCCGGTGTGATGTCCCTAGGGCCTGTACCATGCCGCCCAGGTAGACTATAAGCTGGAGAACTTGATTTAATCTTCACATCATAGGCCCCAGGCCCAGGACCAGTGTTATATCCTCGTGTGGTGGTCCGGCCAGCTATAGCCCTCCCAGTTAAGCTGTAAGCAGATGAACTATATCTTTTCATTGGGTCGTACGCTCCTGGCCCAGGGCTCAATTCTTGGGGGCCGTAAGTGTACCGACGTGCGATTGTGTAGCAAGGGCTGACAGGTCTTGGGCCTGGATCGTATGCACCGGGCCCCGGGCTATTATCTCTTAAGTCATCATCTCTTCTCCCAGCAATGGAGTATGCGGGTCCTGATGGCTGAGCACGTGGGTGATATTCCCCGGGGCCTGGGCTCACATAGCCTGTATGTTCCTTCACCCGGCTGCTTATAGTGTAGGCAGGGCCCCTCTCACGCTTGTCTATATTATAGGCTCCTGGTCCTGGCTTTTCTTCTTGCTGTCCACCTTCAAATCGCTTTGCAAGGCTACAAGCAGGTACCCTGGCGTGGAGTGCCTTCACATTGTATGCCCCAGGCCCAGGCGAGTCTTCATTTAGAGCATCGTGTGTGCGTTTGCCAATGGTATATGCTGGGGCACCTGACCTGCTGAAGTTGTCATAGGCTCCAGGCCCTGGGGTGCGGGTCGATGGAACATTGCGTGCCCTTGCTGCAAGGGTGTAAGCTGGGCCAAGTCTTTTCCTTGGAATGTCGTAGGCTCCAGGGCCGGGGGTTCTGGTGCTGTGTCCACTGCGATACCTCGAAGCAATGCTATAGCACGGGGCAGCAGCCTTGGTGAATTCTGTGTTTGATGTGTAACTCCCTGGGCCAGGGCCCTGATCTCCCCCCTTTGTACCCCATCTACCTGGAATGGTGTAGGCCAGGCCTTTTGACTCCGTACGTGGATTGTATGTTCCAGGTCCAGGTTGTGAAGCATCAGTATGTTGTTTTGTCCGCTTGCCAATGGAATATGCCGGTGCTTGGGGGCTGATAGCTCGTTCGTTGGGGTTGTAGGCCCCTGGCCCTGGATTTTCATTCCAGTAATCCATGGTTCTTTCTGCTGTGGTTGATGTAGCTTGATAGTGGCTCAGCGCAACACCTTCAGTGGTGTTGTGTCAAATTGAGTGCCCTGGTGGGATTGAGACAGATAATTTCATGCTCCTCGAGACGCAAGAAAGGGAGGTAGTTTTGAAATAGGGTAGGTTGGTGGAGGAATAGCTGGAAGAAGGGAGGTATGTGTGTCTTGGATTCTGCATTTTCTCACTCTAAGCATGAATTGCAATTTCTGAAGCAACTGTGCTATATCTACTACAGTGAGCTTGGTTGAACGTCAACACTCCATCAACCCTGTTACTCAAGCTTTGTACAGTGGCTATGACATGCCTTGTGAGTAGAAAGCCCCCGTGCGGCTGCAGATGGTTAGAAAACCACTGCCCTCAAGTAGTTGTAACAGCCTACAGTCAATGATCAAAAGGCAAAGGCATGATTATGTAGTTTGTTACTCTATCGAAAGTTCTGTAAACTTCTGACGCAGGATTCCTCCTTCGTAAGAAATGAATAGGATCTCTCTCTCTCTCTTTCTCTCCCCCTCTCCCTCTAGTTGCTTGTGGCTCCTCTCTCTTTCTTGTTTCTTCCCTTGTCCCATAAGCTCTCTGAGCTTTCTGCAGACATTATAAAGTACCATTTCATCTCATTTCTCTCCCAACAAACAGCATGAGTACAACTTTAAAGTTCTGGCCACACGGCTACAGCATCCGTCTCATGAGTGCATCCTCTCACCTTTAAAGCCCCTTCCTGTTTCTCTCTGTTCTTTCTTGATCTTGCTTGTTTCACCTAAAACACTGACTGCAACCGATCAATTTTACTAGGTGTGCAAGCTCCCATGAAGTGGGATTCCTAGGTCGTATGCCCAGATAAGCATACAGAGGGAAGAGATGTGAGGATGGAGATGGATGTGACAAGTCAACTACGTCATCAACTACTAGCCTCTGTGTCTGTTTACTGTGGTCCATGGGCCTCTTGGGGTTGCCCAAAATTTACTTGGTACCTCTCTCTTGGCCGCTGGCCGCCCGACAATGCATGAGGTCTACAGAGGGGCACCTGATCTGGAAGGAAGGAGAGTCAAGCCATGGCGGAGAGAAGCGAGAGAGTTGAATACTCTCTCTCTCTCTCTCTCTATCTGTCTTGTGGATGACACTGGCTGCCTTGATAGAGGGAACAGGAGATGGCGAAGGGACGCGAATGGCAGTTAATGTCAGCTGAAATGTAGGCCGTTACAGTTTGGCGAAGCGTTTCGATCATACATCCATCAGCATCCATGATCAGGACATCCATCCTTGTGGCTCTCGAATGACCTTCATCCATGGATGAATGAGAGACTGTCATCCATCCCAGCTGCTCTCCTCCTCTTCTTCGCCGCATTTGTGAGCTCTGGAAGACCCACTTGGAATGGTGCTTTCATATTTCCACCTGTGAAGTCTGAGCAGCAGTATGACCGTGGGGAAGAAGCTCGGTCTAGCGTAGCTGCACCACTGTATTCTTCAGGGACTACTTGGATAAGCAAGGGCCTACTATCTCCCATTGTTTGCATCTACATCTCTAGAAGAAAAGTTCACTTATTTCAAACTTTTACCAGTCGAAAGCAGCGAACCGAAGTGCTAAAGTGCACAGATGGTCTTATTCACCATATAAACAGGACTGTAGATTTGTCAATCATCTTCTACATTGGAAGTGTGTGCTGGGGCAGTGACATTGCATTACGGTCTGAAGTCTAAATGTAAGATTGTGCCACCTGTGAAACAGTGATTCTTCCTCAGACTGCCTTTGGCACTGCGAACGCGAAGTTACAAGAGAGATGCAGTTGCACTGGCGAGACTGGAGTCCGTCCCCACCACTTAGTTGGACCTCTGGTCATCAATTGGTAGACCCTCGTGGCACTGAAAGTTGAGGTTGACGTCATTTACCGGGGCAGGACATCCCTCTGAATGGAAAACATCCATGATAACTCGGGAAATTTTTAAGGACATCAACATCTGAATTCCAGTTGATACAGAGTAAAAATGGTGGAAACAAGATCTCTTGAATGATGAAACGATCAAAGCTAAACTGACCGACTACTGGATGTTGATCTCACACCTCTAGATATTGCCTCGATCGAAAATTTCGAAATGTCTCCGGAAGGGAGTATCTCTCTGGTTACCCGAGAACTCTATCTCTAATCCACTGGCTCCAAGACATGTTTCAACTCTCTACCCTAGACTATGCTGCTGGAAGATTCTCTGCCCGAATCTCTTTCCTCTGCACCCTATATATTGTACACACTGATATTGTACAGGCTGCGTGGTCAATCTAACATGTGGTACTGAGAACTGCTTTCCCGAGACTGCAAACACCACTTACCTTCAAGTAGTTCATTCTGTCTTGGCGTCCATATGGATCTCTTGGTAGTACCTACTACGCTTTAAATTAATCTCTTCTAAACTTCTTCTGCCTGTCGAATGCAGGACGTACAGGAACCCGTCCTCAACACATACTAAAACTCCCGGGGCATAAATTCTAGGAAAGAGATCGATCATCTCTGAACCTGGCGCAGAAAACTCCCTGCCGCATGCCCTTCCCGGAGTTGTTGATATTCTATTCACACAGCTCTTGAATCTCTTGCCGGAGCTCTGTCACTCTGTGAATGACCCAGTTATCTTAACTAACTGTAAGTGGGGACATCGGTCCCCCTTTATTTAGCGCTAACGGTTGACACTGCAAGTGGGGTGGCAGGGCCCTAAAGATTTAGGCTAACAGTGGAATTAACCTAACCCTAATTATAAAATGGTTGTAAAGCCTTCACTCATGTGCAAGACCAAAACCTGGCATTGGCTGGCAGTGAGTGTACCAGTGAAGGAGGGAGGCACTGTACAGATAAACAGAGCTATGGTGTCAGAGCTGCTGCAAGCATTATTTGATATGCTGGTAGCAGGGTTCTCACTTGCTGTGGCCACGGGGATCTTTGCCTTCATCGCATGGGTGTTCGTTTCAGTTGCATTTGTGAAGGCCGTGAAGATTGCGTCACCAGGCAGTGGCAGTCTGTAGTCACCAGCCTTACCATTGAACTAAGTGTGGCGGTTGGCTTGTTGTGTTATGGAGAAGCCTATGGGATGTAAATTGATTGGCTGGCATGCAGGCTGAGCCTCGGAGGAATTTTTGTATGATGTCTAGTTTTGAGACAATTGAGTTCAATTTTGCTCACCTCTTGTAGCTTCACTGCCCGCTCTCACCAGCAATTGAAGTTTGGATCTGCGTCATGGAAGTTTCTGGAGGTTTGCAGCATGATCTATGAGTCCTGGAGCTTCATGAGGTTTTTGATGTGATTTGCATTAGTTGATTTGCATTAGTTAGATTTGCATTAGTTGTATTGTATGTGTAGGTGTTAGTATTGTGCAATTCGAGTGCTTAGCATTGACAACTCATTACCGAAAATAACAGATATGGAAGTATGTCTCCCTAAAAACAAGGAGAATGTGCTGCAACAGTAACCTTGAACGCAACCGAATTCTCCATTCGCGCAGCACAAGGACACCAAAGATACTCAATTAGGAATGTTGCCAGAGGCGCCACTGCAGGCTGAGACCTAGAATGCCTCCTCTGCCTGCTTTCCCTCTCATCAAGGGCACACTTTGTTATGTCAGACATATGAGAGAGGGCCGTCTGGAAGAAGACACTCAAAAAGTGCTCCAAACAAGAAGAAGCGATACTCCCAAATTGAGGCTGTCTGGAGGAAGCCGGCTCGCTTGCATCGGTATCAGATCCGCCTGATTCTTTAAGCCTTTTGATGATCTCCTTCAAAGTAAGCCCCCACTTTATTGCTTGGCAGAAAAATCCTCAATATAGATTCTCACTAATCGGAGCTTCATTCTTCTGCTGATGGTGATCATGATGAGATATGCAACTACACCTTCCTCACAATTTAGAGCCATGTTGCTTTTGAATTCGAAACTTTCACTGTTCTTCCCTTGAACGCAAACGATGGTGTATAGAAACTCGCGACGGAGGTGGCCCTCCCGACGGACGAAGAGGAACATTTCCGGACGGATTGGACGGAAATAGGACGAAGAGTGCTAACGAAGAGAGTCGTCGGTTACAGCAGGAAAGAAAGACAGGCGTGCGAAGGTTGTGGTGGTAGTCACGGTTTCTGAAAATTGGCGCCATTGTGCTGATCTGCCTCCTCTCCGCCGTGTCTGTCGTTGTGCTCTTCTTTCTTGCAGAAGGGGGATCAGGAAATATCCTGCAGGCATCATGGCTTTCGGGGTGAGTTTTCTTTGGGTTTCTTTTCTTTCGTTGAGCAGAGGGGGTCTGTTGCAGTTCTTGTGGTTGTTAGATTGATGGATTCTCTTGGAATTGCGATTAAGGAGGAGTTAGAAGTATTGCTTCGATCTCCGTTTGTGTGTAGAATGGATATTGGAGTCTGGAGAGGGAGATAGTTTTTCATTGGCTTTTGTCGTGGAAATATGGTATTTTGGGGGAGGGCGGTGCTGTGAAAGATTGTGAGTGAAGGAAAGGAGTGGAGACTGGTTTATTGAGGTTATTGAGGTTCGGAGCAGGGTTGGGGTTCTGCAATGTGGTAGAGTAGTACCGCTCTACATACTAGGTTTAGGGTTTTAGAGATGGAGGTACTCTTTAGGACTTTGCTTTCCGTAGCCTTATGGTCACTGACCAAGTGCCCGTTTAGGACACTGAGAGAAACAATAAGAAAGATATGAACTCTTGTGAAGTGCTCGCAACGCCCAAAGAGCTTATGAGAAAGTAGTTCAGGCCCAATAAAAGAAACGACCAGAAACCAGGCATGAAGTGCTGTACGAAGATGAATGCCTTATGAAGGCAAAACATTTCCTGGTCTTGAGAACTGCTAGGACAAGGTCGCTTCATAGCTTGTGTATTTTGAGGGGCCGCAGGAACTGGAAACAGGTTAGCAATAGACAGGCAGGTAGGCAAGCGTACCACACTCAGAAATACTACTGTAAATGTACTAATAAGACTGGTTTGCCAGAACCTATAAAAGTACTACTGTAAAATAATCTAGTTAGCGTTAGCAAAGAGAGAGATACCTAGAGTTGTAATGGTGATGAAGGCCCTCATGATGTTTTGCTTTACTCACGTTTGTCTTGCTTGTATCCTGGTGGCCCTTGATATGCAAAGGGGGAAAGTCTGTTTAAATCAGATGCTATGGAAGAGAAGGGGGAGCGGGCCAGATTGGTACACCTCATAACCTCTTCCTCTCTCCCTCTCTAAATTTTATGAACAAGGTCTGATTAGTATGTTCTCTTTAAAATTTGTTCCTTGTTTTCTCTTTGTGTATCTTAAGCCCCAATCCGTTCATGGATGGACAGTGCACTTTGAAGTTCCAATACAATATTTTTCTGAAAATGTATTGCTCTTTGTTTCAATATATGAGTTTGAGTGGCTGAATGAAGGTTGATGGAAATGCAGGCGTCATTCATTGGTGCCATTGCTATAGCAGACCTTGTGAAGACAACTCTTGGTCCTAAAGGAATGGTAAGTTTCTTCCAGTTTTCCAATGTCGAGTTCCTTTCTTGTCCTTTGCCTTGGGTTTATCGCATATTCTTTCCTGCTGTGGATCCTTGGAAATTTTCCTTCATTCTTCATCATGTCGATTCTCAGAGAAAAATTAGCATCAGCAATGCATTTTAATATTAATACAGGCTTTGTACCTATATGTGTTGCTTGATCAAAGAACTCAAACATTAGGTTTGGCCCATGTTCCTCCTCTCAGGATAAAATCCTGCAATCAACAGGCAGAGGCCATACTGTCACAGTGACAAACGATGGTGCTACCATTTTGAAGTCGTTGCATGTCGACAACCCAGCTGCCAAAGTTCTCGTTGGTATTATTTTTGGACTTCAAAGAGGAAGATGGAGAAGAGTATATCTTTAGAGTGTGTTAGTGTCGCCTTTTGTGGAAAGACCCCTCACCCAGGTTTGATAGTGGGAGGTCAAGAGGTTAGCAAGATATGAACCCACAGAAACTCGTAGCTCTCATTAGCCTCCCTTTCATAAACCCGTAGGTTATTATCACTTCAATTTTATATACAATGTTTTGATATTGCTCTACAATAGGGCGTTCATACGTGCCTAATCGCAGAGGTTGTGGTCACTACCATCGCTATTGATTTTCCTGTGGATAGGATTGAGCTGACCAGAGAACTTCAGGAGTAGAGTCAAGCAGCCCTTTGAGTTTGAAAGGCTGTACATCACAACCAGACAGTGTGTTGGGAATTTCTAAACACACACACATTGATCAAAGTTGCAAGGCTGAACGAGGGTTTCTTGGGTGTTTGGAAATAGACATATCCAAAGTGCAAGATGATGAGGTTGGGGACGGGACCACCTCTGTTGTGGTGTTGGCTGGAGAATTGTTGAGGGAGGCAGAGAAGCTGGTTGCCCTCAATATCCACCCCATGACTATCATTGCTGGTGAGACTCATCATTGTCAGTTTGAATGATAGTAATTGAGTCTTCAGAGTCTTTTAGGGGATCTGAGTTGCCTTGTTATTAACATGTAAGTTATGTGAGCTTTGCAGAGAAGGTCTCAATGTTGATTTAGCTTTGAATGGTTCTTTGTGCTTGCTTTGATTGCAGTCTGTTTTATGTGTGTATATGGATGGAATTTATATGCGCAGGTTATCGAATGGCAGCTGATACAGCTCGCAGTGCTTTAGAGAACCATGTCAGGGACCATAGAAAGGATCCAGGTACCATTGGACTCTCCGTTGCTTCTTCCATGCACTGACATCTGACTTTCTATACAGTACTTCAAAATTAGCCTCAAATTTTGAAGGAAAGGTGGTTTGCTTGATGAAGGACATATATCACTGGGGTATGAGCTAAAGATTATTTCTCCTTTCCTGTTGTTGTAGAGAGGTTTCGCTCGGACCTTTTGAACATTGCAATGACGACATTGAGCTCCAAGATCCTGGCACAGGACAAGGTGCACTTTGCAAAGCTCGCTGTGGATGCAGTCATGCGACTGAAGGTATTATTTGACATCGGTTGGTTTTTCTGTACATTCTGTGAGACCTCAAGACGCCAGATAAGATAGTAGGTATAATTGGTACTATCCTGGGCCAAGTTTTAGCTCTCTTCGTAAACATGTATTTATTCAGACCACTTCAACTTGCAACCTCCCTGGCTAACAGACTTGTCCCCTTCGATACTGTCCCCTCCATTGGAAGGTGATGCTGAACAATCACCCGTTTTAGTAGATAATTTGTGGGAATGCTGTAGACTTTATGGTTGCATTTGGACTCACTTTGTTGTCACACCCGAACATGATGACAGGGAAGTAACAACTTGGAAGCCATTCAGATAATCAAGAAGGCAGGAGGCTCATTAAAGGATTCCTTCCTGGATGAAGGGTAAGAGGTGTTGCTCTTTTGTCACATTGCCTGATATTTCCAACCCATTGTGAGTAATTCTGATATGATCATCATTGAAATAATCGTAGTAGTTGTTTATGGAGTACAAAGTGTCCTCTGCATCCTCCCACTCCACAGCACTCTCGCTTGGATACAGTGGTAGGATGTCCTACAACATATAAGAGAATCTATTTGGAATCATGTCTTTACTTGACTGTAAGGGTAAGGGACAGATTGTGCACCAGAAAGGCCCCGGTCATGGCTATCAATACGCTTCAGGATCAAAGTAAAAACCAGCATCCTATCCAGGTAGTAGTTCCTAGCATTCAGCCAAAAAATATTTTGGTGATGGATCTGGTTGGAAGCCTAAGCGCTGATGGGCTGCCTATCACCAATCAACATGGTGTGGGTTGACAGAGTGATAGTGGGATTGCTTTTAGTGGAAGGATCAGCTCATTACTTCCTGTGTGCGGTGACAGGTTCATTCTTGACAAGAAAATTGGAGTGGGCCAGCCAAAACGAATTGAGGATGCCAACATCCTTGTAGCTAACACTGCCATGGACACTGACAAAATCAAGATTTATGGTGCCCGCGTGCGTGTGGATGCAATGTCTAAGGTTGCTGAGATCGAGGCCGCTGAGAAGTTGAAGATGAAAAGTAAAGTTGAGAAGATCATCACCCATGGAATCAACTGCTTTGTGAACCGGCAACTTATTTATAACTTCCCAGAAGAGCTGTTTGCGGATGCAGGAATCATGGCTATAGAGCATGCTGATTTTGACGGTATTGAACGTTTAGCACTAGTAACAGGTGGTGAAATCACATCAACTTTTGACGACCCTGAGACTGTGAAACTGGGGCACTGCAAGCTCATTGAGGAGATAATGATCGGGGAAGATAGGCTGATCCATTTTTCGGGTGTCGAATTGGGCCAGGCCTGCACCATTGTTCTCAGAGGAGCAAGGTATGGTTATGACATGGACCCTTCATGCCCATTCCATGTTTCACCCCCTTGGAATGTCTACAGTTTAAGATGCTAGTATATAGAGACAAGCACTCATTATATGCAGAAAATAATAGAAATAATGTAAAATTTAATGCAAATGCGCGATCTGATGATACGTTCGTTGGACCTCACTTCCCTTGGCCTAATGATCATAGGCACAGTGCCTGTTTGAACCCAGTGGATTACGAGGGGAGAGGAAGAGTGGTGAGAGGAGAGCAGATTCACTTGTGGAATGGGACCACACCTTGTGAATGAAGTTCATTTTTCCTTTCTCAATTCTTGTAAAAGGCTCTTTGACAGCATTCAACAGCCAGCCCAGTATTTAGGGCACAATGCTTGCAAGGGTCATGGGTTTCAAGACAGTGTCTGGATGTCACCCAGCTATAAAAGGATTCATTGGGTCGACTGGTCACCTGTGTGTGGGTACTGAGGGGCTTTTCAGTCCTCTTGGAAATATTGCAGCAGCTACGCTGCCCTGGTTACGGCTGTCAAAAGCTGTCCATCTTCCAAGTAAGGCAGTCCTTCGGGGGGAAGAGACCATAATTTACGCTTGCTTTGGGAGCCAATTGCCAAACACTTCTGTGTAGTGAGAGAGTCGAGAAAAGCCTAGCTTGTCGCGCAAAATTGTGGTTCTGCAGCTGAAAATTTCTACGGGACACCTTGAAACACACCCATCATATGTAAAGTTCCAGTACCCTCAGTCGGGCGTATCAGTGCATAAGAGCTCCCGCATAGAATGGTGTCTTTGCAGCAAAATTTCAAGCTTGTGAGTAGTGTGAAAGGTAACTCCCAAGGATAGCTACTTAGACTTCACAGCAAGAAACTGTGATTGAGACAATCTTTTGTAAGTGCTATGCTTTGCATTTTCTTTGCCATAGAGAGCTACTGATCTCATGTTTTGGGCTTGGCAGCTCGCATGTTTTGGATGAAGCAGAACGATCACTGCATGACGCACTGTGTGTGCTGGTACAGACAGTCCAGGACAGCCGTGTGGTCTTGGGGGGTGGCTGGCCGGAGATTCTAATGGCCAAATATGTGGATGAGCTTGCCCGCAGAACCCCGGGCAAGAAATCAATTGCCATTGATTCATTCTCTACTGCACTGCGCGCAATCCCTACCACAATTGCTGACAATGCTGGCTTGGATAGTGCCGACTTGGTGTCCCAGCTGCGGGCAGCCCATTCTGAAGAGGACAGCACCGCAGGAATTGATGTCATTACTGGAGAGGTGAGAGTTTAGAGTATCTATTCAACCTGGTGTTTTGTATTTGTGGAGCACGGCCGTTCTTGGCTTTCATGAAGGCACCCAGTGCACTTGTAGGCCAGGCCCTCATAACTCCAGTTTTTCCTGTTTTCGTACTTGTAGTTGAGCTAAACCAAACCCTTGCTCAGTCTTTTTTCATGTGCCAAACTGAGTGTCACTATCACAAGGGTTGTGTACATGGTATAGGTGGTCCTGATTCAAGGAACTTGTGCCCTATGTTGGAAATTATGGGTTGTTGTCCACCCAATGATGGGCAAGAGCACTGCCTGCCAGTACTGGGTATCTGAAGGCTATGGCTGGCTTCAATCTTGGGCGTTGGCTAGTTTACAAGAGAATATGCGTACTTACTTCGCAATCTCTTCTTATGTGGAGTTTTCCGGCACTCTGATTTCAGTGCTTGGGTGAACTAAAAGGATTAAAGTCTAAGCAAATGCCAGCTGTATTTTTCTCTAGTATTGTACTGATAACGTGCTTTTACTTGGTAGGTGGGTGACATGGAAACTCTAGGCATTTATGAGTCTTTCAAGGTGAAGCAGGCGGTACTCCTGTCGGCGACTGAGGCTTCAGAGATGATTCTACGGGTGGATGAGATAATCAAGTGTGCTCCCAGACAAAGAGAGGACCGAATGTAGCCTGTTCCTCTTAGGAGTGTGTTAAATTGGTTTCACCCCATTTGAGTTCAGGTGAAGATCATAGACAACAAAAAACAGGCCTCGGCAGGCTTCTTAATGAGCCCTTCCCGTAGGTGTCATTTTGAGGTGTGGGACTTAAAAAAAGTTTTGAGGAGGTGTTTGTGTCGCAGGGGCTCAATAGGGTAGATTAGCCATGTCTGAAAAAGGCTACTGACAACTGATCCCTTTCCTGGCTGATAAGAAGCAGAAAGCAGGTTATTTGTTTTGAAGTTTAGCTTATAAAGGTGATGAAACTCCACCAGCAGTTCAGTCATGTCCTTTCTCTCTCTTCAAATTGCAGTAAGTGTGTGGCATACAGATGACAAACGGTCTGTTGCAACTTGATTCCTTTGAGGACCAGTGCGAGTTAGCTTAATTGGCACTGCAGGCAATTCAATTCTTACGGTACCTGCTTAGGAAAATGCCTTAAACCGGAAAGGGAGTTGACTGTTGAGGGTGATGGTGTGGGCTACAACTGCAATTGATATAGATATGGATTTGTGCAACTCCTGCAATCAACCCGATTCCTAGGTCCTTAGAGGGGAAGATGTCCCATAAGAATTTAATGGTCATGCAGCTTCCTAATGAGCTCAGGGCAAGTTAGATACTGAAGCCCAGTTGCACTGGGCTCTTGTGTGTGACAGTCAATTCTCTCGGCAAGGGTTTTGGGTATTGAGTGGTGCTGCTTTTTCAATCAAAAGAGAAGGAGCTGGTGGTCATTACATACTTTTTTCATTTATTCCTCGATATTCTACAGTCTTGAGGTAGTTCTACAGTCTTGAGGTACTTCGTACCATGAGAGCCACGAACTCCCAAGCTTTTGCAGTTATCCCAGTGTGTACACCAGTGTTGTACTGAGCGATACCAGGCACGTATTGGTATACAGGGTGTGGATACCAGGCTCGTCTTGGTATACAGTGTGTGGACCAAGTCAAAGACTAGGCATATCAAGGTATATATTGACTTCATTTTTTCAAAAATCAGTCTGGTAGGAATATAATTTTCAATCTAGTACGAATATGAGTAGTTGATTAGGTGACACTAGTATACATATCCGGGTCTGGTATTCCGATATGCACAATTCAGAAAGAAACAAGCGGCTCCGCCACAAGAGGCTGCGTCTTCGGTGATTTTGGGGTTGTTGTTTTATACTTTTTAGGGCTTCATGAATCATGCCCATCAACCCTCCATAGACTAGCTTAATGGATAAGCCTAGTTCTCCCCCTAGGCAACCAAACAACAATTCCAAGCATCACGCACCTACACAAAACCATACATATCAAAATGGGTATCTTCCCCACACCTAATGCACGCCATATCGTAATCAAAGAAAAAATCTATTATGGCCTTTATTATACCCCAACAAACATTGCACATTATGCCACGTACAGCCCCCCAAAGTAGACACATGCCACACCCGCTTCTCCATTGTAAGCACCCCATACTCCATCAGATCCTAAATCCAGATGGTTTAACCTCATCAATGCAGGTACGTTTCAAGATAGACCACCGGACCACACAATACCTCCATGGCTTCTACCCTGGACATGTCTCTACATGCCATGTCGTTGTCTAGCAAGGTTATGCCCCGATATTCTACTTATCCATGGACTACCTCTTTCATCAACAATACCAACAGGTCCACACCCCTCCCTCACCATTCATATAATAGAATTTACATTTTGTCATGATTGAAACCCTAACCAATCAATTATATTTAAACGTGAAAAATATGAACGCTCATCTTAGCCCTTTGTCACCATGGATGGAACACGGCCCCTTTGACTATCATTACTGTTGGTGTCAGAGGGGGGGCACATTACCACATTACCACAATACTATATATATATAGTATACATATATATCCCCTAGGCAAGATCTCTCCACAATGCCTCTATCCCCTGCGGGTCCCATCAACCCTCTAAAGACTACGCTTAATGGATAAGCCTAGTTCTCCGTTCTCTGCCTAGCTCCGTCTAGACAAGAAGTCTCCACAATGCCTCTATCCCTTGCGGGACAGAGCCAACAAATGGCAAAACGTGGGACAAAATAAGGCAAAGTCCGAAATGACCAATTACCGCCCTAGATAAACTAACCACCATGCAATGTCTTGTCTCTTTTTTGGCAATTAGCCATCATTAGACGAAAGAGTGGTATTTACGGATTGGTGCCGATGTTGTGCGTCACCACCTCCCAACTATCCTACACATTCAATCAAGGTTGTCATTGCAAAGCTATAGTAAAGGTGCACGACAGCCAATATTTATTAAACAATTGATTGCGTGCATTTATAAGCTTGGTTTGTGCATTCTCACGTAGCGACTTTTGCACTATGAGAATGCACCACTACAAATGGATTCATATAAACCTAGCTTACCACATTTCTAGGTACCGCCCTATACAATCCACAGAAATGTGAAGAGCCTTTATTTATAACAATATTATATGTTGCATATGATATGATAAAACAAATTATTCACTTTTCTTAGACCAAATCGCAACAATCTTTAGGTTCTCTCCCTCATGCTCTGCACTAATTATTAATCACTAATTATTAATTATTACCACTATATTCAACATTCATGGAACTACACGTAAGATATGTAATTGGAAAGAATACTAGGGGAGTTTCCTACGACACTGGGCAGTATTGGTCTCCAACAACAACAAAATCAATGAAGAACCGACTGGTTTGGTAGATATCAAGATAAGGTAGTGGTATCTTGAAGTGTGCTTTTAAGCAGTGTGCAACTCCTCAGAGGGTGTAGTGTCACAAAAATTATATGAGCAGAAAATTAAATGAAGCAACAATCATTTGTGCAAAGCACATAATTTTCCAATCACGGATGTATTATATATGAATTATCAAAATCAAAGTGCATATTATCCCACTACTGCTCAGTAGGTCCATCCTATAATGCCATATAATCCTCCTTGATATGTGCTTTAAGTTGCCCTAAGTGCACAAGATGTGCACCTACAACTGTCCCAAAAATTAACAAAACTAGGCCATGTGCGGGCCCAAAAGTAACGGTCTCCCAACGCGGGATTGGGCACATCTACTTATGGAAGGACCCATAACTTTCCTTTGGAGGGATGATGACCTGTGCAAAATCTGACCATATACAACTCCAAGTAGGACCCTTAAGTATGCCCTGAGTTGACCTACAACTCCTCATATATGGCCATATGAGAACCCTAAACTAGCCGACCGCGTGGACGCAGCTAGAAGACTCCACAACTCCCTCATTTCCCATTCTTCCGCCATCCTTAGCAACGGAAGCATGATAAAAATGTGTGCATTGTAACACTATATAAGGTGCACCATGCATCCCATTTGCATTGATGCTTGGTTGCTGTATTAATTGGCCATTGTCCCAAAACACTCGCCTCCACTTTCAAAAACAAATTAGGAATTTGAAATAAGAATCAATAGGCTGCTATGTAATTAGCTTCACTAATGCACCATTAAATAAGCCCCTTGTACTCCAAAACACCTCACATCGTACCTAATCCAAAGCAATAATTAACCTTGAATCGCCTCCTTTACAAAAGTGCACAGTACTAGGATGAAAAGGGTGACTTCATTCATCAAAAATAGGGGACATAATAAGGTCGCACACACTTCTAGATGCCACTACCTTAATATTCTTAAGGTTATGAGGGTGACCTGTTTAAAACCATAATATGCCACTAAGTGGATATCAGGCTAGTGCATATATACCAAAGGCAGCCCTCTATACCGGTACAACACGGATGTACATCTTTCTCTCTCTCTCATATGCACACACATTGTATGCCAGAACCTCCCTCTTTGGCCAAGAAAATTGCTAGCTATACGATTAAGTCAGCAGGCATCTCATAAACACCATTTCTTTCTTCTTTCACATAGTGGGCCTGCAAATTTCGCACAGACTCGCCATAAGTTTCATTGGAAGAGGATTTTTCACGTTTTTCTACAACATACACAGACATTTTCTTGGTTGGAGATTTCTTTGACCCCACAGACCCTCTACACATTCAACACATGCAAGTTTGAAGAGACAGTGGGGAACATCTACAGTGAAATCACAAGTTATGGTCATCATTTACTCAGATTTTGTAAGGTTCAACGGCTTACCATTTGCAACGGCACTCGGAACTTCCCTGCCTCTGGACACTTCATCTGCTATACATACAAAGGACAAAGTGTGGTTGACTATCGACTCTTGGGGAGCCCTACCACAACACATAAGATCAGCTCTTTTTATATTACGAGGTACCCCGATTTTGATCACTATTGTCTTTCCTTCACAATTCCTTAAGTACAACTCTGACATCCTACGAGATTAGTCTTCATATTCTCTTACCCTTTTACACCCCCGTATTCACTTCAATACTCCCTTCACTCACATACACGATGCCAAATATGCAACATGTCTAGCGTCAAATCCTTCCATCAGTAATCAACCATCTGTTAATGATAAGGCTTCCTATCTCACTCACTCTTTCTTGGACTCAACCCTACGATCGTACCCAAGTCATTGTCCTATCTACCTCCTCTCTTTAATCTACCAATAGCTATGCACCATTTTACGATGAAGAATGCAAATTTGTCAGACGACACATCAAATCTCTACTCCTTGATACGGCCCATTCTATTCCAGACTCTAAAAAAAAACCTCTCAAGTATTACAAGTCCCTCATTAGATCCAAAAAAAGAACCTACACTACTAAGTTACAATCTACTTTCATTGCAAAAGATCAAGTTTTCTCCTCGTTCTTCTTTGTCCCTTCTTAAACCTCGAGGAGATCCACCCCCAATCCACATTTGGCATACTTATGCTCAGTCATTGTATCACTCCCCAAACCAATCTCCCCTTAGACATCTAACCTCCAAACCTATGCATAAATTTCTCTTTCTCCACTACATCAATTGTCAACAAGACAGTCAAATAGCTACTAAACGCCACCTAGCAGTGGATTTATCAAGGCTACAAAGTGAATTATCCACCCCCTCTTCAAGAGTAGTGACAAGCTCGCACCGACTAACTATCGCACGATCATGGTTTCTTCATTATTGACTATTTAACTATTTGGGGCTGTAGTAGCCAATAAACTAGATGATTGGGCTGAAACCTCTCACCTGCGCACTATTGGGCAAGCAAGCTTCCGTTGCAACAGTACTCCCCTCTTGACCACATTTTCACTTTTCGGACTATGGTGGAACGAGCAAGCCATGATCATGTTTTTATCTGGTTTGTTTTGTGGGCTTTCGAACGACTTTTGATTCAGCTTAATTTTTCAAAGGCTCCACATGATGCAGGAAGTCCTCTCAAACATTTCATATGTCATTTTACCCATTCATGATACTATCATCAGCATGGTCAAGGTTGTAGGAGAATTCTCGGTAGGAGTTCATAGCAACATTGATGTCAAAGAGGGCTGCCCTCTCTCACTTACCATTTTTGGGATCTACATAGTCACTTTGGAGCCTCTTTGGAGGGATACATTTCAAAGAATTATGGAGTGCGGGTGCCTTTGCAATCAAACATTTCTCTACGCTAATGATGTTGCTCTCTTGGCACAATCTCCTATCTTCATTCAACGCCACCTTCGTATACTAGAATACTTCTCCAAATTCTACAAGTTGCAGATCAACCTCATCAAAACTAAGATCATGGTTTTAATGGTCATGCGGATCTAGATTCCACTACAATCAGCAAGACATTGAGGCTGTCAAATTCTATACGTACCTGGGTCTGGTTGTCCACTCAACCACAAGTGCTATGGACAGATTGATGAAGGATAGGGCTGCCTCCATTCGCCTCCAGGCCCAATATAAACAGACACATCTGTATTGTCCGCCAACTAAATAGTGGCTTTTTGATACCGTTGTCCCCAACTGCCATTTATGGATGTGGGGTGTGGGCACCTTATGTCCCAATTTCCTAGTAGGAGAAAATTTTGGAACCATGCATTATAGTGATCTTTCCTCCAAACAACGTTTGTTGCTTGAGGCACAATTCCATCACAATTTTATGTGCGGAGTTTGCATGTGTGCCAGCTCTTTAAATGGAAGCTAGCTTTAGGCTTACAATATTCTTTCTCAAAAAGTTTATAAGCCCTAAACCCCACAGGGCTCATTGTAAGGGCCGTTAAAACATCTATCAGGCTATATATAGCAACTTCAAGCCCTCTTGACATGCTCGAGTATGTAGGTTTTTTGAGCGCAATGGACTCTCTGTTGCTTCCATATTGCGAGAAAATGCAAAAAAGGTAGAAATCATGTCCAAACACGATCGCAACAGACACATCAGAAGACAAGTTATGGAACTTCATGTCCGGCCAATATGGGAGTCTACCACTTTAAGAACGAGACTCCATTTCTACGGAGAGAAATTTTTAGTTCTCTGTGATGATAAAATCTTGCGGCCTAATTACTTATCTATCTCTTTATCTCCTTATCTTCTGAGGGAATTGGGGCAGTATAGGATGACCTCCACAATTTGGGAAAACTTGCATCGTGAAGATCGCCTCTGTCCAACATGCGCTGGGCCCAACCGTTGTATCGAAACTGAAGAACACTTCTTATTTTATTGCTCTCTTTTCTATGAGATCCATGGGAGATTCCACTATCCGTGGTAACCCAATCTCGTTTTGAAGTCTTCCATTATGAGGATCAGAAACGTTTGGCAGCTTCTCTGCACGAGGCTTTGACACTTAGGTAATCCCTCGAGAAGAAGTTGCTTTTGGGCTGCTTCTGGCTCCACTCTGTGACTTTTATCTTTTCATGTTTTTTTCTTCCTTTGTCACATAAGCTCTTTGAGCTTTCTGCGAACGTTATAAAGTTCCATTTCATTTTTTTCCTTCTTCTCCAACCAAAGTGCTGCATTTGTTGAATTTTGAGGGCATAGTGACGGGACATGGATATGGACATGGACTCTTTAGCTTTGTTGTTGTTATAATACAAGCCCACTTCTATCCAAATGACGAGGTACATGACTATCTAAATGAGGTATTTCACTGGCATCATTTCTCTTTTTCTCGACTTTATGTTACTATCCCCTGTAGATCCGTATGTTAATGTATAGTTTTCCAAGTTTGCCATATCTAGTCCGTCTTTTATCCAATAATGTCTCAAGGGTCTGCCATTGGTTGAGTCCTCATATTTTAATGCCTTCAAGTACTGGTTACTCAAAAGTGGTGCATCTACCATGTTGTTCTTCTAGCACCTTGAGGTTGACCATGCTCAGGTTGTCCTTCTTGTTCCAACTGATGCATCAAAGCATCGACGTCAATGTCTCAGCCGTCTAAAATCAAATATACAATATGCAACAACATACTACGACATGAGGAAGTATGCAATGGGCAACTCCCCCAAGAACAGGTCATTCTTGAAAAAATTCTATACCTATTCACATAGTCGTGGAGGCTCTTTGCACCTGCCGCGATCTCCAATTTGAACTGAGTTGTTTGTGTTGTGTAATGGGTACTATATCCAAAGGTGTTATCGAGGAGGTCGAGGTGAAATTCCTGAATTCCCCTCATTCACCGATGGGAAGGCCTCCTGCCATGCTTGCTGCACTGACCTTGCTGCACACACTGACTTATTACTTGATGCAGATTGTCAATTGTATCCCACAATGGGATATGGATAGACACATAAGAAAGCAACTCAACCTTACAGGCCAATTGCCTCTCCTCATCAGCGGTGGACTATCCTTCGCATGGCTATTGCCCTCCAAGAGCTCACCAGTGAATCTAGTTGCAATCTATAGCACCATGAACCAAAGGCAATCCACATAATTGTTTGAACCCTGTCATGACTTGAAGCAAGTCATTGCCTTGTGGCCACCTAATCTGGTTTCTGACGACCATGTTTAGAGCTTGAATGCATTCACGTAGTACCATGTTCACTGATGATTTTTCAATTCCAAACATGTCACTGCACTGAAGATATTCAGCTCCATGGGCTAGCTTATACAAAGAGCATGCTACCTGTTAGGTGCCTTGAACAAAGATCGAGACCTGTCAACCAGTTTGGCGAAGCACGTGATTGCTAGAATATCGCCGAACTGACAGTTGCAGGTAAAATGGAGCAGGCTCGCGTGCATGAAGAGATCCACGATTAGGGATTTTAAAGAAGGCTTGGAGATGGCAAGTGTGGAGAAGATGAGGATGATGGTGTACTGGCGGCTAGAGCAGATCTGCTCTCCACAGGAAATCAGACTTAGCATGGCGTGGTGGTTGGGTGGACCGGATGCTGTAACCGGTGCTGTGCTTACAGAGTTGTAAGTCGATGTTAGAATAGACGTCACAGGCCTTTGTTGGTCTGCAGCAGCAGCAGGGACTATGATCTCTCTTTTGTACAGAGCGATGGTGTAAATACTATGACTAAGGTCTCACAAGTGCTGATTTGAAAAGGGGCAGTTTAGAGTTGATTCTAGTCACTGTTTGTGAATACACTTCCGTGAAGAACAGGGCTGAACTATCTTTGGACTGGAGTGATCTCTGTTACGATCTGAACCAAAGAATTGTGACTGGAATAAGAGAGGCTGGTTACTAGGGATCCACACTGGTTTTGGATTGAATTGAGGCCCTATGATTATGAAGAGAGAAGTGCCTTGGAAATGTTGTTGATTTTCCTGTTGGATGTAATCAAGCAAGCAGTTTTCTTTGGAGTTTTGGTAAATACCCTGTGAACAGCAAAACAAGGAGAGTGCCTGAAATTGGTCATAGTTGGAAAGAGGAAAGAGTGTCAGCCCCCTTTCAAGTGGTATCAGAGCCAGGTTTGCGATTGGGGAGAACAGATCGTGAGTTTTGGAATTTCTAGAAATTGGGTAATTGTGTGAATGAGCCAGATCTCGTTCGGCTCTGTGAGCACACACCCTGGTGACGACGATCAGGATAGTGAAATGGCTGGAGACCGTGAGCGCTTAGATGCGGCCAGTCTGCACCGAGCTTCAGATCGCGAACATGGGAGTCAATTGTTTTCCCAGCAGCAGATGGAGGCCTTAGGTACTTTGATTCGATCTGAGATACAGAAATTGGCCCCTGCACAAGCTCAAACTGAAAAGCGATCTAGGGATCTGCCTATGAGTGAGCCACTGAATGAGGACGAATCTGAGGCCGATTCCCATGAGGCCAAGATGAAAAGAAGCAAGGATGTCACCAGGGAGATCAGAAGATTGGTGAAGTTGCCAGAATTCTATGGTAAGCCATCTGTCAAGCCCGAGGAAATATTGCAACGACGCAATGGCGTGAGCGTTGCGCGTGAGCGCGCGAGCGTACGCTCACGCAGGAGTGACGTGGCGTGAGCCTGCACACACGCTGACGTGGCGTGAGCGTCATGTCAGCATGCTGATGTGGCAGTAAATGATGACGTGGCATTGTCCGTCATCTGCCACGTCAACATTAACATGTGCCGCCTATAACCGTGGATGGTCCTATGACCGTGGAATTAATGCAGGGAATGTTGCCTAAATAGAATCAAGACGAGCGTTGAGGCCTACAATTGCAGCATCCAACATTGTGCAATTACAAATGCTTGTTTCACTTTTACAATTACGAGGACGAAAAAATATCCTCACAAAGTGTGCGCCATAAAGGCTGCCACGGGAAGACCTTCCTCCCTCCTCAAATAACAATGAGAGTTAGGATCATCTTCAAAAGATGATTGTAGTGCATAGCGACAGCAAGACATAAAGACTTCGAACGGTGCAATGACAAATGTGCACTACCTAAAAATTGTCACTCAGAGCTCACTCCGTATAGTTGGAGGCCATATCATTGTACCGCCGACGAATTGATGTGAATTACACATTTCAAATCATGGTCGTCCAATACCACATTGCATAGTTGATGCTATCCATGTGTTGTATCCCGCTGCAAAAGAGTATCGACCTCGTTGAAACTCATAGTGGCCTGGTGAATGAAGTTGTCACGTTTGGGATCGCAAACCATCCTCTTCAAAAATATGAAATACAAATGTTTGCAGGGTATGAATTTACCTCTCTTGCCCAAACTGGTTGATAGCATATTCACAAAATCAGGACATGTGCAATTGGGGAAATTGGAAACCGTGATGTCGTAGGTCCTGTCATGAACAACAGATGTGGAAGTGATGATTGTGAATACCCGACCATATCTTGGATCGGGTACTTCCGTGGTGCTTCCAACACGAGCTTGGAGCATTCTTGCGGACTCCACTTTGCCAAAGTGTTCAGCGGTTGGAGGGAAACGCCGAACGAGCTTTCCATCTCGTTTGGTTGGCCACAAGTCAGGATTTGCCGGGGGGACCCGGGAGGACGTAGAAGTAGTAGCACATGCATGGAGTTGGGGTTGTCTCGCAAGGGAAAAACCTGCCTCCTCCAGCATTTCAATCTCCTGAAAGCTGAGATGTGTTCCCACCTTCACGGGCCAAACGGTTGGAGGAGATGGCTTCATCACTACGGAAGGATGCACAGTTCCATGCACACATCTGGCACAATCATCTGCGCAAAACCAGAACTTGTGGTTCTTGGCTTCTGGTTGACCGTATGGACGCATCAAGCCCGTGAAAGTCGGAGCAGGAGTTCAGGCACCACCTCTGGATATAGATGAAGTGCACTTCTCGAAATTAGTTGCCCTGATCGCTGTACATTTCACACGAGACCCTACACTTGTGCGTTCTATGTGTCAAACGTGGTCGGGGCATGCGGACTCAAGCACATCAAGGGGGTTGTTTCTCTCCTGCACCATTTCAGTGGCACTGTTTGATGCTGGAGCTTGCCGTCGTGTTGGAGGTTCCCCCACAATGGAGATTCCGGACATGGAGCTGTCATGCAGGGGAACACGAGGCTTCGAGAAGTTATCACGGTCTGCCCTGTGGAAATCTGAATCCGAACCAGGTGGAGTGTTCAATTTCCTCTTACAGGAGCCGAATCTCTCATCCCCTTCAAGATGTGGAACTCTAGAAACAAGTGGCGTTCCCTGGGCATACATGCTCACCGCCCGTGCTATCTTGATTGGATCCCCAGATCTGTTTGCAGCACGCAACATCAACTCCCATTTGTCCGGACCCTTGCCACCAACCCCAGCTCGTAAGAAATCACGGTATCGGGTTTGTTGTTGCAAGGCACGTATCAAATCATCTGTTGTTGCCACATACAAATCCCGACCTCGTTTCCCAGACTGCTGCAACCATGAGTTGTGCACAGTTTCTGCCAAATTGCAAGATGACATGTCCGCCATTTCCTCAATGGACATGTTCTGCAAAGTGCAGAACCACACTTCAAAACAGTGAACAGAAAACAACATAAAGAAAGCGAGGACACAATAAAATGGAAAGCAAATGTATGAAAAAGCAATAAATATAAGCCTCGTATCAATGGCATGGCTGCTCCCCACTGTCTATACTGGAAGTGCCAAAACGCCAGCCAATCTTCCAATGCTCTCATACTCTCAAGTGATGCAGCTCCAGAAGAGAACCACCAGGCACGAATTGTCTGGAACAAAGTGTCCGCCTCCTTCATTGTTCTAGCATCTTTGTACTCTTTGCACAATTTACGGTGCTGAGTCTGTATCTCTGGTTTGATGTCCGACTTTGTATGTTTTTCCAGAGATTGTCTCCAATGAAATAGACATGTACGCTCTCTTCCTGGCATAGGCACTTTTGGGTCGCCCGATCCGAAGACAATACGAACAGCATTGAAATTTGCTTGAGCACTATCCGCCATGAAACCTGCGAAATTTGGAGATGGCAGCCCATGGCAGCCCATGACACGTATCAGGGAATTCCACATGAGCTTCTGGATTCCGTATCCTCGGATTGCATGTCACAAACCGCAATTGTTATAACTCGTTGGTAGACTGGATCGTAGACATGACAAGCCATTGTCGTCCAATCCTTCACTCGTTTCACATGATCAAACATAAGAAAACAGTTTTGCAAGTCCCCAGTCTTCTGCATCCGCTTCACGAGGCTAACCCCACTGCCCTCCCCAACAGTCGACATTTTGAAAAGAAAAACTTTGATGGCACCTTGACCTGGGAATACATTGTCCTGGATGTAATCGTACTTGCTCACTCGTTTCAATTCCAAAATATTGTCTATGTAGCCTCTGATCCCAGAGCCCATTCTCAATGCATTGATCTGATGCCGAATGTTCGGTGAACTTAAAGTGGAGAAATGATCCATGACCAGGTCCAATGCTGCACCGTCAAGTTTAGTCCCTACAGAATCCCCTTCACTCAAAATATGGCTTTCCAAGAAAGACTTGCTTGCGCCAAGAGCGATTGCAGATGTTGTTGCGGATGGGTTTCTCCCGAACTCCTGTTTAATCAACCTCGATACTGTCTCAACACTCTCCCTGTAATCCCCCTTCGAGACAGGATGGTTATGGAATCCGAAATGCACACAAGCTCTTGTCATTGTTTTGAAACGGTGGACAACATAGTACATTCTTGCTCCGCAGAGCGCCAAGCAAGATGGCACAAGTTTGCAGAATTTGCAGACGAAAGTGTTTGTCGGTGGAGGGGCAGTCCCAGGCTGAAATAGATTTTCCGCCAGACCCTCCCATTCGCTTTGATTATGAACCCCAGACTACAGAAAGTGTCTGCAATTCAAATTATCACACCTAAGGTGTCCATTGTAAACTGTCCTCCTGAAAACAAGCTTGTCATCATTCTGAATATTGGATGTTTTTGTTCCGCAATTTTGGAATGACACTACAAATCTCTTCTTCATCAGCTTCTCCAACCACAGTAGGAAGGACTGGATTTGGAATTTCACTTATGTCATCATCGGAAGAATGCAAAAGCTCAACGATTGGAGTGGAGGACGTCTGTTCTTTTTTCACCACCACCTCCCTCGTCTTCAACGACCGAAGCAGCAGTCCCGGGCGTCACATATGACCCAAGGGACTTTCGCCGAGGCTCTCCAAGTACTCTGTATCGACCAGGATGCACTCTCCACTGGCTGATATGAGCCGTCTCATCACGGTTTTGGAAAGAGTATTTCAACAACTTCCCTTTAAGATCGTACACCTCTTTCTCCAAAAAGATGGAGCCATTCTGCAGCTGAAAACGGGTAGCCAAGACATGTTCCAGAACAATTGCAAATCCATTGTCAAGGACTTCCTGGGAGAACGGCATTGGTTTGTCGTCAGAGAAGAACTCCGCTTCAGAGGAAGCCATCTTCCTTCCTCGCGTACGTTTGTACCTTGCTATCGCAGATCTAGTGTAAATCGGTTTACTGATGTCTCCAGAACACAGTTGAAGAATGAGCAGAGAATATGGCGGAGGAAGCTCAGACAACGACTGTGCATATTATGTTATTCTTTCCAGATATGCAGCCGTCCATTTTAATTACTTTTCTTGTGGGCCCAGTGGTCAGAGTATCCCTAGGAGCAGTGTCGGCAGCTGTTAAACCGTTAACCAGAACCTCATCAATAAACCCAATAACAAAGCCGACTTCCTGGAAGCATGCCACAGGATCTGAGGATGGGATTGCAGATTAAGTAAATGTATCTTTATACTACTACCAATGATCATGCGCACCTGGAAAGTTCCAAATGTGAAACGAATGTGGGGTTTGGCTAACAAGGATGACCGTGTATGATATTCCAAGATTTGTCATCAAACTCTCGTTCATTTACATTTATTTGTGTAAGACTGTGCGCCAAGATTTCTGGGATTCGCTGTTATTTTTAAATATTGAAACCGTTCTAATAAAGAACACGCCGTTTATTTTGGGCGACACACGTCAGACATCCATAACTGAATACGAACAGCTGTACACCAATTGCTGGCATGTGCACTAATAAGGGAACGACTATGTGTAACGGTCACGCGAGAGGGAATCCGATGCTTCTAGAGACACGCAAGAACGCAGGCAATCCCGCAAGAAATCGGGAGTCACTGCGTTTTTCTACTTTTCGCGCTTAGAGAGAGAGTGGTAGTCAAGCTGAGAGGGTTCCTTCTACAATACGAAAGAGAAGAAAGTCTCTTTATTTTACTTCCCTTAGAGAGAGACGCAGAGCAAGAGAGCAAATGACGAGGCGTCGTTTGTTGGAGAACACAGGGCCAAGGCAGCAGGTGAACGCGGAGACTGATTCAGAAGAGCAGACGGAGACTGAGGCAGCGACTGTGACACAGTCGGCGATAAGAGTGCGCCAGCCTGTGGATGCAGAGATGATTCGCAGGGACACTGAAGGAGGTGGAAGCACGCGGAACGCCGAACCGGGAGAAGGTCCGGAAACCCTAGAGCAGACAGAAATTCCAGCAGATGTGAGAGGGAAGAAGAAAGCTGCAGAAGGGGATCCAATTTCAAAACCTAAGAAGGCGCCAGTAAGTTTTATCTAACTTACATTTCATTGTTGAAGATATGCGTAGAGATTGAGTGGAATGTCCCAGACAGGGATTGTCGCTACCAACCATCACAAAGGTGATTTGCTTTCTACTCCTCTGCTAAGGGTTTACCGCACAATGAGTGGGTGACTATCGGTACAGTCATTCACTGTTGTTCAGATCATACAGTCTGTCTGATTGCCTTTCAAGGAGTCCTTCCTCTTCCCTTCTTTAGCAGCTACTGAATTGCGAGCGTCGTTAACGCCATTCGATTCTCCTCATGAGATTTATGTACCTATGTGTTTGAAGAGAGAGTGAGGGTCGGCATACCGTCAATCATTGTTGTTCAGATCATACAGTCTGTCTGATTGCCTTTCAAGCAGTCCTTCCTCTTCCCATGCTGGCGACGGTAATCACAGTGGAGTCAATCTGAATAATCTGCACTTACTGTCCGCCCTAAACTATACTGAATGTCGTTGCCGCCAATCACTTACACATAGATGTCATTACACAACACCGATCCGGCAGGTCGTTATCTTT
The DNA here is from genome assembly GCA_030704615.1 of Takakia lepidozioides. NCBI lineage: Eukaryota > Viridiplantae > Streptophyta > Takakiopsida > Takakiales > Takakiaceae > Takakia > Takakia lepidozioides. The sequence continues at coordinate 28,981,401 of CM060733.1, forward strand.
TGTGATTGTCGTTAACGCCGTTCGCTATCGCTCTCGCTTTTGTTTTGAATACGGCAGTATCAGCTTTGCTTGTGTAGATTGTGCTGAATTGTTTCACACCATTCATAGTGAGTTTCTTTGAGACAGAGTGATGGTCGTTACCGCCATTCACTATTTGCAAATTACTCAGTCAGAACTGAATGGCATCGTGCAGAAAACTGTGAGGTCGAAGCCTACAGGATCAGAGGGGAAAAGATCTGGAGATGGGGACGAGTCCGGAAAAAGCTCAGAGAATACAGATGAAGCAGATGAATCTGAAGTGCACTACCTTGACAAGGTGAAAGAACTCATGTCATTCCAGAAGGTAAACTCTCAGGAGGTTATAAGGGACATGCTCGTATCTGGAGGGCGTCTGGACATCCCTCTGTGCCGGATGATATCAATGCCTGTTGTGCGTCCACCTCTTTCCCATGACATAACAAAATTGGAGAGTGATTTTGTGCATGGATATAGACTTGGTGCACAAGTTTTTTATGTGTCACTGACGGATATAAATGGGAAAAGCACATTAGTGTCTCCAGAGATCAGTGATAACTGGGATGAGTGCTGGAAAGATGCCAATGAGGAGTTCGAGCTGGGCCTCATGATGGGAAAGAACACCCAGCAATTCTGCAACCACATGTTCTACGTCTGGGACGGCAACCACCGATTGCTGGCATGGATGGGATACATTCGAAAACACCATGCGAAAGACAAAGACAAGCATGTTGTTGTGGAGGCAATGGTTTTGGATCCTGGAAACGACATCGCTAGGCTTCTTACAGCTATGCACGACGTGAACAAGTAAGTCATCCAGGAGATTTCATTCCCTCTGTAGTGTCTTATTAATCCCAAAAAACAGTGTTAAGGAATGCAATGTTTCCAATGTTTTTGCAGATCGACAGAGAAATCGCATGTGACAACAAGCTTGGTTCACACACTATTCCGAATTCAGAGGATTGGTCTGATGAAGCTGGATGATTTTCGGACAGTACTACCACCCAATATCATCAAGAAGTGCGAAACAGGAAGAGCTGCAGGCACTTGGTATTCTTTGACACGAGAGGCGTTTCTGGAGTACATGTATGCGGTAAGCCCGAGTCTGTACTCAGTTTACTTTTCGAATACATGTTTGTAGTCCCTTCGGTGCTAATCACTACTTGAATCAATGCAGCAAGAACTGGCAGAGGCAGCTGAGAAGGGAAAATCCGAATATTACCACACCACACCAGAGGAACTAAGGACATCAAAGGGTGTGGAAGCTGCAATAAAGAAGGAGTTTGAAATGCGAAGAACCAAATTGATGTCCGCCTTCGGAAAGCAGCTTAGAATAGTAGATCCTGGACTTGGTTCTGAGTTCCTTCAGCAGATCAAAACACACTATGACAAGCATGTGCATCCGGAGATGCAGCAGGAGAAATTGCACCGGCTGGCCATATCGATGGTCGACCCACAAACAAAAATAAGGTGGCTGGAGATATGGAACTCAGATCAAACAGTAAAGGACTTGAATCAGTTCCCAAAGAGCACCATACAGCCTGGCACAAAGGTGGAAGGAATCAGTGATTTGGTGTTTGATAACTGGCTCCACAAGGCTACATTTTGGAGTCAGGTGTGTATTCAAAATGCTGTTTTCTTCTCTTCAAGTATGTGATGAGTATTTTATTTGCAATTCTGACAAATATACAATTTGCAGCTCGAAAAGCGCGCCGTCATTGTGCTGGATCAGACTTTGAAGGATCTGAACATTTCGATTGTTTCGCCTCCCCAAATGTCATTGGAGGCATACATAAGGAAGTGGAGAGGTCTCACCTGGAGATATTATTTTTTTCCGGGAGTTCTCCAAAGATGGTAACATTTTACGGTCCAACGACTTTGACAGTCAGGTTGGAGGAGAGTGGGCCATGATGCGAGTTGTTTACAGGTGCAATGTCATACTTGAAACTCTACTGCTTTTTTTGGGAAAAAATGTGGCTTCATAAGGATTGCAATCATAGATCCAGATTGAATGTCGTTGACGACATTCACTTTTTTGTCTGAGTCATTCTTAAGCGAGTATATGAATTCACCTGGTTCTAAGGGTGTAATTATAGTGTCCTTGATTAGAATTGATAATGTCCTTGAATGGCGTTGACGACATTCACAACCGGAGTTGTTGAGAGGTCCTCAGAGTTATGTAAATTTTTGTAATGTCCATAAGGTTACAGTGAGGGTTCCTCACTTCATTTTGCTGAATGTCAATGCAGACATTCAGTTGTTCTGCATTGTTTTTGCCTCTTGCGAGGAATCTGAAGGCTTGATAAGCTCTTTTATGAGAAATCCAAAGTGAATGTCGTTGACGACATTCACTTCTGTGTCTGTATTATTCACCAGCGACAATTTGAATTTACATGGATTGGGAGCTAAGTAATTGGTTCCTTGTTGGTATTTTTGTGAATGGCGTTGACGCCATTCACATACAGTGTTGTTGTGAGGTCCTCAGTGATATGTTCGTTATGAATGTGCATTGAGTTTTCCGGGAGGGTTCCTTACTCGAGTTTATGATTTCCATCCTGTGATTTTGCTTCATTTGAGGAATAATTAGGCTTGATTAGGAGTGTATTCACAAATCCAAAGTGAATGTCGTTGACGACATTCTCTTCTATGTCTGTGTCATTCCAAAACGATAGTTTGCATTCACCTGGATTAGGGTGTATTTACAGTATCATTGAATGGAATGTTTTGAATGGCGTTGACGACATTCACATCTGGAGCAGTCGTGTGGTCCTGAAAGGTCCTTGGAGCAGTTCTGAGAGCCATTTCAATCTATGTTTTTTTCATTCTGTTCTACTTGCATCTTACTCACTGAGCCCTTTTGTGGGTTGGGATTTATCTCCTTTTTTTCAGGTACACGAAATATGTGCTCATGGAAGGAAATCACCTGAGCGGAATTCCAGACTATCTTGACATGTGGTCGGACCCTGCAAACGATCCAACCATGTATACTGCAGGGATATTGAAGGACTGGAGTCCTTCTCACTTCAGAGACTGTGGGTGGTACCTTGACTGCCCACCGGAGCACACGACCTTTCAAGAACAGCATATGAAATACTTGAACAATAACGCTGAGATGCTGGCGCCTTTGACTGACGAAGAGTACCAACGAAACATAGCAACATTGGCTGCCAAGGAGCCTGATGCTCAGGGAACGCCGCAGAAGGGAAAGAAGGCGGGCCGCAAACCAAAAGACAAGGCTGTTGATGTCATAGCCATCTCACCAGCAAGCCAAAGGACAAAGACAAGTCCAAAGAGAAGGAAAATGACAAGGGGAAGGAGAAAGAAAAGGAGATGGAGAGTGGGCATGACTTTACTGCTGGAAGATATACCCGCACTGTTCAGTGCGTGTTCGATGCCAAGCCACACCCTTCCCGTTCTGATTCGGCAAGAGAGATGAAAATTGTTAATGAGGGTTGGCTGTCGATGATGCAGAGTCGAAAGAGATGATACACTGGGGTGCCTTCGCCTACCTGGGACAATATAATCTCATTCCTCAATCTGGTGAGAATTCCAGTTTCTTTCCTTTTTCTCTGAAAGTTTCGTTGGCAGTATTTCAGTCTCGTTCTTTGAAAACATTCTTGCCATCGTTCTTATAAAAAACATGTCTGTTGCAGGTGAGCACAGGTCCCACCTTCGTGTGCGGTGTGCAGAAAACTTATGCGGCCGACATTGTCATTCTCGACATCCCGGATGGTCAGGCTGTGCCAGAAGTTCTTCCAAAGAGCAAGACGCCAGGCTGAAACAAATTCGAGGACAACTACTGGAGTTGGGTGTTCGGGTTCTGTAATAACTTCCTCTCTGATGCAGGGACACTTCTGCTTTTTCAGTCATGTGACAATGATAGTCGTCGGGCATTGGCATCATACCTCAAGTCTTCAGGGTTTGAAGTTTTGCGCACATGGAATTGTGTGAACAGCCTCTATATTGTGAAAGGGGGTTTCCCTGGTCAGCTGGTATGTCGTCTGCCTTCTGCTTGTGCTTTCATGATGAGTTTCAATGTTCTCTGCAGCTCCACTCTAGTAGAATCTGTTATGATCGACACCGATCATCACCGATCATCACCGATTCGTGATAAAAATGATTTTATTGTGTCTGAGTTCTGAATAGCCGATGTACACACTTCCACTATAGATTGTGTTTACCACACTAACCTGCTATATTTGGCAGACGAGGATGTTCAAGGCGATCTACCTGCGGAGGATTCGCACCTCAAAGACACCATCCTCCATCCGCAGCTTTGAGATTTCTGACCAGGGTTGTTTCGTCAACCCCCCCTATGAGCCCCATGTCGATGACATTTTGTACAACTTCATGCAGTCCAGTCAGACTCTGAAGAGACCAGATAGCACTCCCTGGAGAGGTGCAAAGGAAAAGTCCCCAGCGTTCATGCAAATACTGCTGGAGTCATGCAGCCACCGCTCTGCACGGGTGGTCGATCTTTCTGTGTCCACAGGTTCGTTCTTTCCCTTCCGAATTGGTTTTCTTTCAACAGTTTCATCTGCTTAAATCCCCCCCACCAAACTGTTCATGTCCTCCTGTCTGGTGCAGGAGCAACTTACCATGCATGCAAGGGAGGCGGAAGAAGCCTTTTTGGCATGGAGGGTGATTCTGACCTCTACAACACAGTGCTCCTCCCCATTTTGTCTGGCTCCACTTCAGGCACACAGACTGATCGGATTCAAATTCGAAATGATGACGATCCCGAAGATAAGCAGGTCGACAACGACTTTTCATGTAAGTAAGTGCTAAACCCTCTTTGGGAGCCATACTCAATTTCTCAATAACATCAAAGTTACAGTAATAACTTTTTCAGGTTGTCTTTCAGGAAAGGCAGCGGTGGATCTTCAGGAGATACAGTCATTTCTGGCGAGTCTGTTTTCGACAGCCCCCTTTCCAATTTTCTGCTTCCTGTTTATGCCGAAGCAATGGCACTTCACGCGGCCGAGTCCCTATCCCCTGACTTTTTAGTGGCCAGCTGTAGGTGTATCCAGCGTGGATCCGGTGTTCTAAAATACTTAGACTTAGATGCAGAGGAAGCGGGGATACATTGTACTGACTCTGAGTCAGACTGAACTATATTCTTTTAATATTCATTTTCATACTATCTGGAAAACGTTGAATCCCCTTCCTCCACCGTAGTTGTTCCTTTAGAACAAATAATAATCACATAATCAACTTTCATTTAAATTGCAATATGTATGAATCCATCTCACAAACCTCCCTGACTCTTCTCATATCCATTGTGCATTCATCTACAGTGTATTCATGCGTGTTCCATTCATGAATTTTTTCCTTTGTTCAACATCCATTGTACATTCATCCTCTGTACTCTTTAATCCACCCCACAAACCTTCCACACTCATTTCATATACGTTGTGCATTCGTCAAAAGTTTTGGTCATGCATCTTCCTGTCATGAATTTTTGTCATTCCTCAACATCCATTATACATTCATCCATTTTACTCTTATCCATCCCTCATTCATCCATCTACATTCATTTTTCACACTCATCCATCTGTTTATCATCCAACTGTACATTCATCCATCCTTTATTCAATGCCTTTTATTATGTCGTCCAGCTTTTTCCGCGGTAAAGGGTGCCAATCCGCGGGAATACACTCCACTTCTTTCTGGGCGCGTGGTGACGTGGAGTGAGCCCCATGACGTGGCATTTGCGCAAGGTGACGTGGCGTGAGCGCTGTTGCGCTCACGCGCTCACGTGACCAGGCTCACGCCGAGGCATCCCTGGAAATATTGTCTTCCTGAATACATTAGAAGAGTTCTTTGAGGACAATTATTCAGAGGAAGCCAAGATACAGACAGCTGCTCTACAGCTCCGTGATGCCGCCAAGCTATGGTGGTCGCGCCAGAAGCAGGAACGCCGTGAACACAAGAAACCACTGTGGATAGTTGGGCTATGTTTAAGACACTGTTCTTAGCCCACTACCTACCTGGCGACTATGCACACAAGATGAAAGTTGAGTTGTTCAGGCTGAAACAGGAGACTATGAGCATGGGAGAGTTTAAGACGAGATTGAAACCCATGCTAGTTATTTCCCCTCGTTGAGTGAAGAGGACATAGTTGATTTTTTTGTTGATGGCCTCAGTGATTCTCTCAAATTTAAGGTCAAAGCCCACAACCCTCGTACCGAGGCAGAAGCATATCGTTTGGCCTGTAATTTTGAGAACGAAGTGAGGGCACAACGTTCTTCGAATTTTGCTCGTGGCACGGCAGAGTTCAAGCCTAGATCATCTGGTCCTTGGCAGTCACCAGCGAAGAGAGGGAATTGGAAGAGGTTTAAACCAGTTAAGAAGGTGGGGTATCAAACTATACGGGGACCGCCAATGAGGGCTTCTCCAAGGCTCAGTTTCAAAGAGCAGGAAGAACACATGCGTAAGGGTTTGTGTTTCTTGTGCCATGAACCCGGACACAGAGCTGCTGAGTGTATGAAGTACCCGAATAATCGTCAGGCTCGACAGACAGCCGCCTTGACAGTTGAAGGACCTACAGAACCTTGTGCGGTTGTTGAAATTGGGGAGAAGTTAGGACAAGAAAGAGGGAAAGGTCCTAACGTGCGGGTTTCTGCAGCTATCATTGGAGACCAAATAGAGCATGACCCCAATGTGATACGGGTTCAGGGGAGAGTGGCTGGAATTCCCACTCAAGTGCTGATTGATACAGGCAGCACTCATAACCTGTTGTCAAAGGATTTTGCTGACAAGTTGGGACTAGTTCAAGAAGACATGCAACCCTGTCAAATCTTGTTACCAGATGGTGGCGTGGATTCTACGCACAAACACATCCCAAGGGTACCGATGGTCATGCAAGGAGTACAAACTATGGCTGACTTTGAGGTCTGGGAGGGAGCTCGGTACGACTGCATCCTTGGCATGCGGTGGCTGGATCCGGTTGATGCTGTGGTGGCTTGCAAATCCGGACTGGTTAGTGGTACCTTGCCCAACGGGAAGGGATTCCATATCAAAGGTACTAGAGCTCTTCCCAATGTACCTGTCTTGTCAGCTATTCAGATGAGGAGATGTATGCGCTTTTTACTGTTAGCTTGCATGAGATCTTGGAAACAAATCAGGGAGAAGGGAAGTCACATCCCAGACTTAGCCTGATCCTGAATGAATATAAAGATATGTTTCCTGATGAGCTCCCTGGGATGCCCCCTGAACGGGAGGTTGATCATGCTATTGAGTTGATGTCAAATGCTGTACCGGTTGCAAGGGCACCGTACAGGCATTCAATTGCAGAAAGCGAAGAGTTAGAAAAGCAGTTGAATGACCTGTTGGAAAAAGGGTATATACGTCCAAGTAAATCCCCTTGGGGTGCCCTTGTAATGTTTAAGAAGAAGAAAGATGGGACTTTGAGACTGTGTGTGGACTATAGATGGTTGAATAAGGTCACCATCAAGAATAAGTTTCATTTGCCTCGTGTGGACGATTTGTTTGACTATCTATATGGGAGTCAGGTTTTTTCAAAACTTGATCTTCGGTCTGGATATCATCAGATACGGATCAAGAATTCTGACATACCAAAGACAGGATTTCAATCTTGTTTTGGTCATTACGAATTCTTGGTGATGCCATTTGGGCTCACGAATGCTCCAACAACATTTACTCATCTGATGAACTCTCTGTTCCAGAAATATTTGGGGAAGATGGTCCTAGTCTACATGGATGATATACTAATATACTCGAAGTCTGAAGAAGAACATGAACTGCATTTACGCTTGGTTTTAGACATACTGAGAGAGAACCACCTGTTTGCTAAGAGAAGCAAGTGTGAATTCTTTGTAGACCACATGGATTACTTGGGATTTTGCATTTCCAAAGATGGAATCTCAATTGATCCTAAGAAAGTCCAAACAGTGGTTGATTGGCCTAAACCAAGTGATAAGACTGAGGTCAGGAGCTTTATTGGGTTTGCTAGCTTCCTACGGAAGTTTGTTAAATCTTTTTCACAGATTGCAACCCCATTAACTGACCTGCTTAAGGACTCGAGTCTTGTAAGCTTGAAGGATGTCTGGACAAGAGAATGTGACAACAGTTTCGAGAAATTGAAGTTTGCCTTAACACATGCTCCTGTACTAAAATTGCTCGACCCTACGAAGGGAGCAATAGTGCTGTGTACTGATGCAAGTGATCTTGCTATTGGAGCTGTGCTGATGCAAGATGGGCAAGTGATTGCCTACGAATCTCGAAAGATCAGTTCAGCAGAGAAGAATTACCCAACTCATGAAAAAGAACTGTTGGCAATAGTTCATGCTCTGAAGATATGGAGGCATTACCTGCTTCCAGTTGATTTTGTGATAGAAACTGACCATCAAAGTTTGAAATACTTGACCACACAACTTCATTTGAGTCAGAGGCAGATTAGGTGGTCAGAACTGCTTCAGCAGTTCCATTATGACCTAAAGTATGTCAAGGGGAAAGAGAATGTAGTTGCTGATGCACTTTCTAGGAGACCATTACGAGCTAATGTTGTCTCATGCGTCAGTAGCCCTATATTTCAAGACATTAAAGGTCAGTATGAGGTCGATGAATTCTTCAAAGAGCCATTCAAGAGTTTGTCTCGTGACCAAAGAACTTCTATTGAGAGAGAGAAGTACCGGCCATACCTCTTGAGAGATGGGGTGTTATTTTATGATGGTTGGCTGTGTGTTCCCCTAATTCCAGACTTGAGATTGCGGATTATTCATGACAGTCACAATATTCCAATCTCTGGACACTCGGGCTTTCAGAGAACCTATTGGTCAATACGGAAGTACTATTTTTGGCCAGGTATGAAGAGAGAAATTAGAGAGTATGTGCAGAAATGTTTCCCATGTCAGGTTTCGAAGACAGAGAGAGTCAGACCTCCTGGATTATTACAACCATTATCTGTTCCTGGATGGAATTGGGAGTCCATTAGCATGGATTTCATTGTGGCATTACCCAGGACCAGAAGTGGCCATGACAGTATCATGGTGGTTGTAGATAGGCTGTCTAAGATAGCCCACTTGATACCTACAAGGATGAATGCTACGACATCTGATGTTGCATCCTTGTACATGAAAGAGATATTCAGAATCCATGGTCTGCCTCGGGAGATTATTTGTGACAGGGACTCAAAGTTCACAAGTCATTTTTGGATTGACTTGTTTAAGAAATTGGGAACCAAGGTGAAACTGAGTACGGCCTTTCACCCAGAAACAGATGCCCAAACATAAAGGACCAACCGTACAATTGAAGATATGTTGAGGATGTACGTTGGTGAAAGACAGTCATCTTGGGAACAATATATATATATATATATATGGTGGAATTTGCTTATAACAAGCATTTCCACAGTGCCGTTGGCATGAGCCCATTTGAAGCTTTATATGGACGAGATTGCTTGGCTCCTGCTTCGGTTATTACACCACCATCAAATGTGCAGAGTGTAAATGACAGAATCAAAGAGATCCACTCTGTCCTAGATCTGGTGAAGCGTAGTATGCAGGCTGCACAAGAAAGGGCAAAGTTCTTTGCTGATAAGCACAGGACTTTTCGTGAATTTGCCATTGGTGATATGGTGTTTTTGAAAGTTACACCTAAAAGAAGCAATCTAACACTCGGCAAGTGTTATAAGTTATCACCAAGATTTTGTGGCCCGTTTAAAATCCTGGAACGCCATGGCACAGTGGCCTATGAGTTGGATTTGCCTCCAACATGGAAGATCCATAAAACTTTCCATGTCAGCCTTCTCCGGAGGTATATGTCAGACCCATCACACATCTTGCCGACGTTGCCTCAAGCCATGAATGATGGTCAGCTGATGGCTGAACCCGAAAAGATTCTAGAAACGCGAGTGAAGCACCTGTGCAACCGTTCTTGGAAAGAACATTTGATTAAGTGGTTGCATTACCCAGAGACAGAAGCTACTTGGGAGAAAGAAAATGAATTGACATTGAGTTACCCCTCATTTTTCTGTCATTGAGGACAATGACCTGTCTTTGGGAGGAGGAGTTTGTTAGGTGCCTTGAACAAAGATCGAGACCTGTCGACCAGTTTGGCGAAGCAAGTGATTGCTAGAATATCGCCGAACTGACAGTTGCAGGTAAAATGGAGCAGGCTCGCGTGCATGAAGAGATCCACGATTAGGGATTTTAAAGAAGGCTTGGAGATGGCAAGTGTGGAGAAGATGAGGATGATGGTGTACTGGCGGCTAGAGCAGATCTGCTCTCCACAGGAAATCAGACTTAGCATGGCGTGGTGGTTGGGTGGACCGTATGCTGTAACCGGTGCTGTGCTTACAGAGTTGTAAGTCGATGTTAGAATAGACGTCACAGGCCTTTGTTGGTCTGCAGCAGCAGCAGGGACTATGATCTCTCTTTTGTACAGAGCGATGGTGTAAATACTATGACTAAGGTCTCACAAGTGCTGATTTGAAAAGGGGCAGTTTAGAGTTGATTCTAGTCACTGTTTGTGAATACACTTCCGTGAAGAACAGGGCTGAACTATCTTTGGACTGGAGTGATCTCTGTTACGATCTGAACCAAAGAATTGTGACTGGAATAAGAGAGGCTGGTTACTAGGGATCCACACTGGTTTTGGATTGAATTGAGGCCCTATGATTATGAAGAGAGAAGTGCCTTGGAAATGTTGTTGATTTTCCTGTTGGATGTAATCAAGCAAGCAGTTTTCTTTGGAGTTTTGGTAAATACCCTGTGAACAGCAAAACAAGGAGAGTGCCTGAAATTGGTCATAGTTGGAAAGAGGAAAGAGTGTCAGCCCCCTTTCACTACCCGTATACCTATAGGAATCATTGATCTGTATTTTGTGTTTTGCTTCTCAATCAAAGGTCTCATCCTCTGTGTAATGTGCTCAACCACCTAATAACACGAAAATGCTCAATCCATCTCTGATTATCATACCGTGTCACTAGAAAGTGCGAGTATCATGTGGTACTACGTGCCTTCACTCAGTCTCCAAGTTCTCGACTCATGAGTAGTTTGACACAGATGAGAGTCTATTGATGCGAGATGATAGAATTTTGTATAGCTTCAAAAATCAATCTGAGGCTCATATTCAATAATCAGATGATCATTTTCGTCTTCATGGCCAACATTACGTGCTCTTGAGCTTGTAAAAAACACGCAAGAACTGTGCCAAAAGGATTACCTTGATTGGTCTCATGACACTGAGCAGCGAGCACAAAATGAGCAAGAAGTGAGCAAAAACGAGCGAAAAAATGAGGATGATACGATCTGAAGTCTGAAGCGACGAAGTGCAAATGGCAGAGTCAATGATCATGAGCAGCCAAAATGTCTAGATCGTTCTAGATCATCACGAACAGAGATAGCAAGCTCATAACATTTGTGCACGTCGACGTGATATACTCTCTGCTCCTGCATATGTGTAAACATAGATAGTTAAGCAACCCCAGTGAGAAGTAATTAGCGACGTAAATTAATCACTAGGACATACGCTATCACAAAGCCTCTATCACCAAGCCTGTATTACTAGGTCTGAACATACTTTCAATATTAGTGGATCTCAAGTGTGTGTTTGGAACCAAGTTAGGGCTTGGAAGAATCTTGGTAGCATATAAGATAAAGGCTAATCGATCAGTGGTCGCCCTTAATTTTTTTCTTTCTATTTATATCAATCAAAGCTCATTTTGCGTTGTCACTGTGGATTTTTGAAAATTGGAACAATTCTTTGCCAAACACAAGTTTTGTATTATAGGTTCAGTTCGAATGTTGTGAAAACATTCGAGTTGAGCGCCTTCCCCCTGCGGCAAGTCGGATCACAGGTTCGAAAACACTCACACATCTGCACTGTCACCATTACATTTTTCCATTTCAGCTCGGTGAAAGCACTAGTTAGTTGTGTGGAACATCATGTCATATCGAAGAAAGGACAAATATGGGGGGCTTTGCTCTTGGAAGCTTTGCAGTTGTATCATACAGATCTTAGTGAGTGATCTTATACCTACTCGGAAAGCAAAGTTGGACAGAGCACTGAGTGCCATTTAGGTATGGGTTCAAATATTTTTACATCGTTGGGTGTGGTTTGTTCCAACCCGGGTATCAATACTAATTAATATACTAATATCAACCTGGGTAGGTAGGGTGGCCAATACCGGGGGCAATACCATACTAGGGGCAATACATACCTAGATATTTTGACTCATGCGACAATTATATGAGCATAGCATTTTATGGCATCTTTTTGATACTCAATGTGCAATCACTGTTGGTCTATCCTCGAGAAGAGCCTCTGCAGGGTGAGGCCTCCCTCCCCGAGCTTTCTCTTTTTACTATTCGGGTGTTCAGTTTGGCCTCGGGTAAAGCTAATCCTTCTGCTGATAATGGATGTCACACGAATCCGTTTCTACTTTGGTTCCTCCAAGCTCCCCTTGCCCTGCTCCAATTCGACCCTGGAGAGTGGATGTGGAGAGACAAGAAACACTCTCCTTCTTTTGCTTACTCGGTCAAGCTGGGCTACTCTGTTTTGAAGCCTGCTGTTCCCTTTGATAGAAAGTGGTCTTTGAAGTGGAGGCACCTGCCTGATTGTCCTTCTTCTTGGAAAGTGATTTGGCGGGATGTCTGGAGAAAAGACAGAGCAGCCAGAGTGCAAGGCTTTTTGTGGATTGGTTAACAGAATTCTGCCTGTGGGGGGGGGGTTCTTTCTCCTCCCACCTCTTGCTCTTCTTGCAATCTGATGGTGTCTGAAACAATTGAGCATTGTCTTGTTGACTGCCCTATTGCAATAGCTGTTTGGACAAAGGTTCTTAGTTTGTATGCTGCCTGGAAGCCTGTGCAGCCTGGCTGCCTCTCTGTTGTTCTTCTTTAACTATTCACGGGGTGTGATCTGGTCCACATGTCCTGAGTGGGCTGCTTTAAGAGCCCACACCCTTTGGAATATCTGGAAAACTAGATGTGGTCATGTTTTTGCGGATTCTCCCATTTGTTGCTAGGGCCATTCTGTCCAAGACTCACTCAGACCTGATGTCTGAAGCTCGGTAAGCATGGCGGGTGCTGGGGTTAGCTATTTGCAGATGCAGCGCTAGGAGATCAGAAGCTCAACTTCTCGCCTACTTTGATGCTTCCTGGGGTAGGGGAGCAACTATCTGCTCCAGGCAATCTGCCTCTTCAATTTGGTGGAACGACGTCCTCCTATCAAGCTGGAAGTTCACTGAGCACGAAGTACTCCCCTTTGGAGGGTGAGGAGCCTGAGGTTAACTAGAGGCACAGCAAATCATTAAGGAAGGGCAAATCTAAGATCCACCTTTCATTTGATAATTTCTCTGCTTGGGATATTGCAGACCTGGTGCCTTGTGGTTTGTTCTTATGCAGACCCTGTGGTTACTTCTCTACTAATTCGAGCTCTATAAAATAAAATAAAAAATATCATTTATTTTATATAAAGAAAAGGGGAGGAAGTGGGCCCTTGGTGTCAATTCCCAGGTATTTCCCTTTTTTTTTAAAGAAAAGAAAAAGAAAAAGAAAAAGAAAAAGAAAAACCCTAAGTGCAGATTCCAATCGAGCGACCAGTGAGGATTCCATTCTGGAATCATCTTGACCACCAACGCAGGTTCGAATCCAGCCCTCTTGCAGGAGGCACCATAATATTACTTGATGTTTTGAGGGTGGCTTTAACTCTTGGGATAAAGGGGTAGAAAAATGATTCCCTTTGGATGACCTAAAACCCTGACATTCAGCCAGGAAAAAGACAACACTCTGTTTCCTGCGGGGAGGAAGATTTTGCGTCAGGGAGGGGCGGAGACTTAGAGAAGAGTGGTTTGATCCGTTGGGGGTTTGTAGTAGAGGGAGACAGGAAGGGTGAGATCGAGATATGAGAATTTTGTGAAGCAGATCAGGCGCAAAGCCTTGCTGGGAGTGGAGAATGAAGGAAGGATGGGCGGCATTGATGGCGCGCGTCGTCGTTTTCCTTGTTCTGTTACTGCCTGTTGCATTGGCGGTAAATTTTCTTGTTCATTGAAGGCTATGAAGGAACTAAGTTTAGATTTGTGGCAGGCTTGAGCTAATAGTGAGCTGCTTGGTCTCAATTTCTTATATTGATACTCTTGTAGAAATGTGCAGAAGGATTGTGCCCTTATAATGTTGGATATGCCATGCCCTTTGAGGGCATGGTTGCTGCGGGATAAATGTCCCAGACCCAGTGACTGGGTTTCTGCCAACCAGGGGACATGGGACTTAGACCCGAAATTCCCATAGCTCTTGTACACGACATTTGAGTGTGACATTTAGAACAAAGTAGAAAACATTCTGTCTATGATTGCAGCACTGCTGCTGTAGTCCCCAATCTCCTACAGCTTTACACGTGGCTGCAATTTCACTCCCAATTACATAGTAGAGTGCAGAGAGAGAGATTGAGCACGGTGTTGACTTTTAGGTTTTAATTGAGATACATCTCCGATTAGCAGCGTACATGACCTCATTCCATGTCGCCTGGTTGCATTTGCAGCCCTGTGATTGAGCCACCTGGATTTAGAAGCATTTAGCAGCATCCAGTAGCTACACAGTGGTCTTTCCAAAGATGAGCTAGGTGTGCTCTATACATCATTCCCAAATTTTGACTGCATGCCATATTTGTCTAGGAAGTTATGGGCATAAACTGAGAACTCAGGGCTCATGCTCTTGTTTTGGTATCATTCTGAAAGCACGACAGTTGTACCCCTATTTCTCAGGAAGGGGGATTGGAGGTCAGGACAAGGAATGCAACATTCCCTCTCCCCACAAGGATCAAATCACCATCAGTGTTATCCCTGTTCAATAGGAGGATTAAAAACAAACTCTGGAACAGAAACGTTCTACAACATGGTAAGTTTGTCGTTGTTGCTTCTCTCTTCTGGTCTGGTCTGGTCTGTCATGAATCTCTCTCTTGCTAGGCCTCCCATGGACATAAATCTTCTTCTTTCTTCTCCTTTGAAGTCTTCTATTTCTTTCCTTCGGCCTCTTTGCTGCTCTGTCCTGACCAAGTTCTCTTTGTTTTCTACAATTGTTGACGAAGCAAATGTGTATGTGCTGAAATCTGTCTGCCTGTCGTTGGTCTGACCTGTATCTCATATTTTCATGTAGTGAAAGTGCAGAGATGGAAGACCCGACTGCCCTTGCTCTCTCTTTCTCAATGTATGAAGCAACCGTGTATGGGTTATTGCTTTCCTAAGCTGGTGGAAAATATGTTGGATCATGTGACTGCTAATATTGTTGTGGGGTGGCCATGCCACAGTGATAGAGGACTGGGAAGTACCAACTGATATGAGCAAAGGAGCTCGAGTGAATTACTCCAGGGCAGGTACTAATCTCTTGATACTTCTTGTGGCATCTAATGCCTAGCATTTCTGGTGTGATAACAGTTGGAGTCTGAAATCTCTGAGTGGTAAGTAGGTTTGATGCCCTGATACTTTAATTTGTCCAGAGTTTTTACTCTGGACCTACATTGATGGTTTATTTTACCCAGGAGAAACTGAGGGAGCTCATGGGACGTTGGACAATTTATTCATCTCCTTGGGGGCTGAGAGGGTGTATGGGATACAGTAAAACAGCAAAAAGAATAAATAGGAGAACAAGGGCCCACCACCTGCCTGGTTGGTTCTTGGCTAAGGAAGCTATAGCTCAATGTTTTGCTCTATAAGATTATTTTGGGTATCTGCCCTTTTTGGAAAAAGAGAGAGAAGAAGAGGAGATCTAGTGGGCTGGGTGTTCTGATTGTCTTTGGCCCAGAGAGCTTTTGGGACAATTAAAAGACATAATTTAAACAGCAGGCCCCCTCACAATTAGCTGCACGATAATCAGAGAGAGAATGTACTCATAAGACGATGTTTTTTTTTTGCATAGCTTTGTGGCCATTGACCCCGCGCCCAGTTCGAGCTGGACACAAAGGGACAGAAACGATCTTTGTCAGGGGCTGATGCCGGTACTACGACTTACCTTGGAACAGACAATTGATCCGAGTTTTCCAGACATCCTCTAGAAATCCCTCTACACAAGCATCAATGTGCTGTGTGTGATTTGCCCAATAACTAGGCCCCAAAAGTGCCTGTGCTTTTGGCTCGGCCTTGAGATTTTCAAAGTTGGTAAACAGAGGTACAGGAACAAATCCCTTGATGGATTTGAAGAGGGTGTCTCTCTGGTGAGAGTACCCAGGACAATGAATCAGAAAGTGGATATTGTCTTCAGGTTGGCCACAGAATGGGCATTTGCAATCCCCCTTTCCTCTCTGCATCTGTTTGCTGTTCAAAGGTAGGCTTCCCGCCCTGAGTTTAAATTTCAGTCTATTGCCGGGAGTGAGGTCATCCCTGATGACCTCCCCATTTCACAGACTGGAAGTAAGTTGAGGGAAGTTTTCTGCCTAACTTCATTTTCATCAGACAATTTCCTGGCCACAGATGTGGCTTTGGACAAAACTGCCTCGAAGTTAGATTTATCCAGCAGGGTCAAGACCTGCGGACTTAGATTCAGATCCTTGAAAATATCTTCTACCCTCTTCCGCCAGGACTTACCCTGTTTGTCAGGGCGATCCTGCTTCCAAGATATAGAGTCGATTAACTTAGAATATCTGATATTAGTCATACGTTGCAGCTGACCCCGCCATCTGACCTTGAATTCATCTTGTTGGGAACTGAAGGGAGGGATGCCAAACTCACCCCGAACAGCTCGATTAGTAACCAGACTGAATGTGCTCATAAGATGTTGTTTGTCATAGCCTTGTGGCCACTGACCAGAGAGAGAGAAAACGTAGAGAATTCAGCCCTATTCCAGGTGCAGAGATACTTTTGGAGACCTCACCATAGGAGACAGTGGCTTTTCCACACCTTCCCTGATGGAATGGAGTATTTTAAGTACACTGAATACCTACTTGATGGGGGGTTGGATGGTCACTGTCATTTGTCTCATGAAGGTGGTCTTTCTGTTGCAGGATTTCTGTCATATTACTTGAAGTTACAGGAAGTTGATGAGATCCACATTCCCATACCTATCAACTTCATCTTTGTTGGCTTTGCTGGTGAGGGAAACCATGGTAAGTCTATGGTCTCTCAGTGAATGCAGCAGTGATATTGATCTAGATTTTACCCCTGGTTTTTACCTGAAAACTTGTATCAGTACATGGAGAAGAGAAGGAATGAAACTCATAGATCAGACCACTGTATGCACAGCATGGAGAGAATGTGGTTGTCTTTCCCCTCTGGAGATTTGGAGAGGGAGTTGTGAAACCTGCATTGACCCTTTTGCTGGCCTGTGTAGAGGTCAAGTTGGGAGAAGAGGAGTTGGAACGTTGGTTTGCACACATAGACAATACGGCAGAGCACACACGTGTGCCCCAACTGGGGGAGTCTCTCACTCCTTTCTACCGTGTGAAGGGAGATGGAACACAGCGGCACCATCTTCCCCTTGTCAGCCGCACTCACTACAAGTAAGTGCCACCATGGCCTTTGAATCCCCTTGATGCCTAACATTGTGCACTTGTGAAGATAGGTCAGCGGACTTTTCAACCAGATAAACAGAGCATTATGGCTGCTTTCCTAGCTTCCCCCTGCCTAATTGTGGAGGCCCTTTCCTGACAGGCTAGGTCCAATTACTCAATGATTGGAGGGAACGTTCAATTGGTCAAAGATTATACTGTGTTCTGATTCCCTATTGTCTATGTATCCGTCTACTGGCAGGAGCGGGGGTGCAAATTCTATGAAGGGCAGTCAAAGTATATGCCCTTCATTTCTGTAAGACATAAAAAACGTATGCTATTCTGCATGAAAGGCACACAAATTGTGCATTTCCTTCGAATTAAATCATCAGAGTGGAATCACTTGAATTTGTATGTGAATATTCAAAATCCAGCAGATTACATGTTTTGAAAAGACTGGGATCGTAACTACTTGAATTACTTCTGCAACCCATACTAGCAATTAATGTAACCTAATGGACTGTGGCTTTTCATGAACCTCTAGACTCTGACCGTATCCCGGTCAACCTGTTGTATGGCTGGACCATTTAGAGATAAACCTGCATGCCTCTACAGAAGCAAATTTAATGCGGGTAGGGTATGCCGTGCTGCCATTTCACCTTGATGGATGTTTGAGGAACAGGGCATGGTCCATACTTCGGTGCCGCACACTGTCTGGTGCTTCCAATTAGGTGTGTTTTGAAGATGGCAGACACTGTTGGCCTGGTGTCGCACATTTTGACATCAAAAAACAAGCAAAAAAGGGGGGCACAAACAGTGTGCGTTGCCGCACACTGTTTCGTGCTTCCATCTAGGTGTGCTTGATACATGACAGACTCGCCTGGTGTGGTACATTTTGACTTAAAAAAACAACCAAAAAGGGGGGCACAAATAGTGTGCGTTGCCGCACACTGTTTCGTGCTTCCATCTAGGTGTGTTTGATACATAACAGATTGGCCTAGTATGGCATATTTTGACATCAAAAAACAAGCAAAAAAGGGGGGCACAAACAGTGTGCGTTGCCGCACACTGTTTCGTGCTTCCATCTACGTGTGTTTGATACATGACAGATTGGGCTAGTGTTGCACATTTTGACATAAAATCCAAGCAAAACAGGGGGGCACAAATAGTGTGCGTTGCCGCACACTGTTTTGTGCTTCCATCTAGGTGTGTTTGATACATCATAGACTGGCCTGGTCTGGTTCATTTTGACATAAAAAACAAGCAAAAAATTTATCTTACGAAACCCCTTTCACAGGCGGCTCTGGACACTAGAAATCCCCTTACCATTTTCCACAGGCTCATAAGTTTAGGAAAACTTGCCTGCCATTCCTTTTTATTTCCACAAAAATCCATGAACTGTTGGCAAGTCTGTCAGCGTGGTCAATACTGGTTGTTTTCAAGTTGCGAGGCTTCTCATACCCATTCACATTGGTTCATCCCAAGTCCCTTAATCACTGCAAGCCAAATGGCTAATCAGTTTGGCCTGCTCCGAGGTGATAGAACCTGCAGCTAGTAGCAGGATGCACAGCAACTGGGAACCAGGACTGCTGCCAAACAATATGTAGGCCTCGTAATTAGGAATGGAATCGGCTGCTCCTTCCCAGGCTGCAAATTGAAGGGGGAAATGCCTTTTCATTGGCCATTTTGCCCATAAACTAAGGGCTATCCTCAACATGGCCTGTCATAGTAATCAAGGGCTTCTAATTGAATACAACCATCACATGAAGGGCTTTGAAAAATATAGCAGGGCGAGGAAGAGCATGTCTATGTTGGCAAGAGAGGCCGCAGGTAACTCCAGTTGGTGAAGTGCCATTAAGCATTCCTAGCTGAAGGCCAAATCCTTGCCGGATAGGTGACCAATTTACCTTGTGTTGCTGGGTGCCTACAGAGGGTAACAGAGGTCCATGCGGACTTTAATTCAAGATCAATGAATGTGGCCACCTTGGCCTTACCACAAGGATATATGTGTGGAGCTGGAACTCACATGCACAAGTAGATGGTGATATTGAGTGGTTAGTAAATGCTAGAATTCAAAATTCAAAATTGGATACTTGAATGACAGTTGCATCATTTTAAGGCTGGTTTGTATTTCATCTTAGTGAAGGGGACACATTTTTCTTCCTGGAAATACTTGGTGGCGATAGGTTTTGCTCTAGAATAAAACATTGAAAAAATTGCAATCTCTCACTATGGAGATAGTTCTCTTCTCAACAGCTAACATGGTTAAACAAAATACACTCCGAACCGTGGGACTATCACAATCAGGAATGACCTTGGGAACCATGGAAACATCAAGATTAAGCGGTGTCTGCTTATTGTACCTTTAGGTAGACTCTCCTTGCAGGGCAGAGCCAGTAAGTTTTCTGTGAAGCATTTGTATTCTTCCAGGACTCAGCATCTCTCACAGCATTCAGCTGGAGAGAGCATCTAAGGTTGAGCACGTCATTGCTTCTGTCTTCCTTTAAAAACCTGCCCATGTTTGAAGATGAATGTCAATTAGTGCAGTTTTGGTATGAAGGCGTTGAGATTCTCATGGTATTTCTTTGGTTGGCACCTTGTGACAGTTATTCTGTGCATGCTATTGAAATGGGGGAAAGAGTGACAAATGTGTTTGAGCGTGCCATCACAGCCCTTTCTCGCAGAGAGGATCCTTCTGACACATTGTAAGGTCCCCCCTTCACGTGTCTTTGCTGGAAGTGGGCTGCTTTCTGAGTGTTAGTTGTCCTGGTTTAAGTGAAATCATTGAAGGTTGCTTTAGTCTTTTCAGGCTTCCCTACTGGCACTGACAACTTCCTTATTCACTGTTTGTGTGCACAGACCAGACAGAGAGGTGATGTGGCAAGTGGACATGGATGGCATGGAATACCTTTTTGCAAGTCTAGTGCATTTTCTCCAGCTAGACAGTGCTTATAATATTTTTGTGTTGAATCCTAAGCGAGATTTCAACCACGGCCACTATGGTTATCGGTGAGGATTACCCTTCAAACTCCCAGTACCAGTCAGATTAGTTCCTTTTTGGTGGCAAATTAACATGAATGCTGTAATTGGCCACCCTACAAACGGTAAATTGTGATCAGGAAGAAGGCAGTCAAATCAGTTTACAAATCAAACAAGCAGCTGGTTGGTTTTTTGGAGAATTACCTGAATTGACTGTTTTATTGGATGTTCACTAATAACAAACTTGTTGATGGTTTGGTTCTAAAATCACGAGAGCTACTACATCGCTGAAGAATGGCATGTTGGGGCTTGGTGCAGACGTGGGTTGTCTGAAGGAGAATTCAAGTTGATTGAAAAGGTGAGTATTTGTGAAGTATGGTGTTGATGGGACTACGACATGGTCAAATTAATTGTTGGCATGTTGTCTTTTGGTTAGTCCTCACTTCAGACTGATTGGACACAAACCTTGTTGGGAGTTGATTTGCAGGATGAAGATGTCAAGAAGAAGCTCCTTGCCTCCAAAGGAATGCATTTGTCGAATCCTTTTGGTGTGGATCTTTAGCAACCTCCTGCTATGGTTTTGCAAATAATGTCTGTTCCCTGCTCTCAGTGTGTCTTCATGGCAAGTGGTTATATACTTGCCAACTGACCCACTTGTCAAAATGGAAGGGAGTGCTGTGTTCTGTGCGTACAGTCTCTCTTCCTGAGAGCTCTCCAAATGACATTGCATTGAGCCTTGGAAATGTGAATTGTTGGCTGGAGTACTGCTAATGGAGATAGGACACATGCAATAATTGAAATTGATCTATACAGATGATACCTTCTTGATGGTCCAGGTTAAATCTGATACAGAAGTAAATGCGAATGGGCATTGCAGAGACAGAAAAGTTTCAAAAGCCTTTGTATGCACGACACCCCATGCTTAAATTTGCCTGGACATCGGCAGACATCACGGACACGGTACTTCAAACTTCAAGCTTTTGTGAGTGTGCTAAAGAAGATGTAGGTTGTGCAGTCTACTGCCACTTTTCGATTGAAATGGAGTTCAATTCACTCCTCGCTATATATGTCCATGAGGTCTGATAAATAGCTTCGTTGGACCTGTAGCTTGCATTTCGTAGAAGGTGAAATCTTGTTCTTTCAAGGCTGAGAAACTGGCAGTGGAGGGAATTTGAAGGAGCAACAGAGGATCATATGATTGGTTTGTTCTATGGGTCTTATATGTGTCATTGTACATAGACGATAATGTTTTGCATCCTTGTTGCTGGTGCAATTTCTGGTCTCTTGTATGTCTGTCAGGTCAATCGGTTGAATGGGCATTTAAAGACAGTTCTTGCCTGGGTCTATACCCACCATGCCTATGCGATTTGGAGATAATGACGTTTGTCTCCAGTTATTTTTTCCTCACAAGGAGAGAAGGGGAGCTAGGGAGGTGGAGAGAGGGTAAATCGTAGCCTGCCTAGTAATGGTGGGTTTTTTTGAAGATCCAGTGGGGCCTAACAAAGTTGCAGGGTATGACAGGCACACTGGGTGGACGCATACAATGATGCTCTTACAGAAGTGGAAAAGGATCTGCACGCAAGAACGGGTGTAGATCTTATGATTCATAAAGCCCAGCAGGTGTATATCTGCCTAAGCTGCTGTTGGGTTCTTCACTCTTAGAGCTGTGGTGTTGTGACTTCAATTTCCCTCCCGTAGCCAGGGCTTTGTGATTGTCTGTGGTTACCTTGACTCCTCCACATGTGCATGGGTTGCTAGGACTAAGAGCTGTACCATTTTGTTATAGATAACAAATATTTCAAAGAATGGAGCAGGTTTTGAGTAGGTCCTTCAAAGGTGAGAGTTCTTATAGTTCACGGAAGTGAAGACTATTCGAACTTCAAGGGGAGTTTTCTTTCTTATATGCTGTACCTTTAGTCAGACACCCAAATTTACACTTGTTTGTTTAGGAAATGCTTGACTTATCCACAGACTAGATACGGTCGCATCTGTAACATTTTGTGAAGGAAATGCTGCAGATCTTGGCTGGAAAGACTGGAGAAGGATACTCTTTGTTCAGAGGGATGAAGGAAGGCAAGCTGTCCAGTCTGCAATCGGACTGTCTCGTAGACACGTGGGTGGGCAAGGGAAGGTAGGAGAAATTTTCGGCCCCAGGGTCCATCCGTTCCATTCATTTTGTATCTTGGTTTCAACCTCTGGTGAGGTCTCATTGCCATTGCGCAATTTTGCTACACCCTATGTTGTCACAGTAATATTGGCATACATGTGGTAGTGTCCCTTCATTCATACTTGAGGAACTGAGATGCTAAGAGGAAATAAACTGAAAATCCTCAAGTGCATCATTCTGTTATTAAATGTCATTGAGGGGCTTGTTAGGGGGGCGTCTCTGTGAAGCTCTTAAGAGATATGTCAAAGAAATTGCCATCTGCAGCTCGGAGGCACCCTCTTGAATAAATTTGGGGTGAATAATATACTGTTGTCTGTCTCATTACGGTGGAACTGAAGGTGAGACTATCGCATAGTCAACCATGAGTTCAATTGCTTGAATATGTGTCTCTCACTCAGTCCATGGACTCAAATAAAATTGAGGTAGTCGAGTCCCTCGTTCTGCATATGTTTAGATTTGACTGAAGTAGGTGCAGACGTAGCTAAAACTGAATGTAGAAAATTTTATTGGTTCTTCCCTCGCCATTGAAAGCTCTCTTCTTCCCACATAGCCAAACTGAACCTTGGCAGTTGGCAGGTGGGCTTTCATTGATTTGACGGCAGGGCCCTTCACATGGGGGCCAACCGTGGGGGGAGATGGTGTACGAGTTGAGCGGAGCTTGCCTTCTGTGGACCTCAGCTTTGGCAATTTCTCTGTGGGACTGGAAGGTATGTCCAGTTGATGAAATGATGCCTCTTCTTATCTCCAGAGCATCATATCTCCAGAGAATCATAAGTGTTCAGTAGTACTCAAAAATGTCAGTGGATTGTTATCGAAAGGTCAAGGTCCTAAAGGAGGATGGGCAGGAATCTTTGGTTGCAAATATTTTGCTTTGCTGTTGGGTTTTCCTTCACACTCTTTGCAAACAGGTGAGGAGGTCCGATATGTCATTATCTGATATATGGTGCAGGTGCATCCGAAGATGAGGTCCAAATCGAACTACAGAATATGGTGCAGGATCGTTTTGCTATGTTTGAAGAGGTAACTGTTCGATTGGTTGATCTTTTTGTGGTGAAAGGTGACTGGATTTTTTTCCCACCTCATTATGAGCTGAATTATCTTTGCATATTTTCTTTGAAAATGCATCAGGGTACATGAACTTGTCAACAGCTGTACCTTTCCAAATGCCTGCTACCCACAGCCATGTGTGTGTAGTCAAATATGTGATGGGCTTTTTTTGTATATTTTTTTTTGCATGAAGACTTGAGCACTATCTTTTAAGCCTCCATTTCCTTTGATGGACAGGGGGGCCTAGTTACTGGGGATTAGTACAGACACCCTTGCACAAGTTTGAGCTCTGAACAGTTGTATCCTGCTGTGGTTCTGGGACTGGACGGCAGTTGCCATCTGATTGACAGCTTGAATTTTAAAGGGAATAGTCATAATTTTCCTAGGTTAGAGCCGGTGGTATTTCCTGATAAGATGGGGAGTTGGTTGGGTGCAGGAGGATCAGCAGCATGCAGTAGACATGCTGTTGGCAGAAATGGATGTCTATGAGATGTTTTCGGACAAGCATTGCAAACGCCGAAGGGTCCACCTTGCTCTCTGTGAAGGTACAGGCAACATTTTCTTTGCTCATTTTACTGATCCAGGGGTGAAAGCCGGCAGTTTCTCAACCCATGTCAGTCTCCAGCATTTACTTGAATTTCTTTTTATCTTAAGTATCCCTCGATGCTTATGTCGTGATTTAGCACTAGGAAGATAGAACATCCACTTTTTTTGAATTTCTTTGCAGATTCTTTCAGAGAAATTGTTCTTCAAAGTTAATGAAATGTGGGGATGGATGGTTGCAGAGCTGCAAGAAAGGATGAATGATCTCAGGGAGGAGCTGGGTGCCTTCGACGAGGAGAATCAGGATGAAGCTCTTCGCACCAAGGCTGTTCAGGCTTTGAGACGTATTGACGAATGGAATCTCTTCTCAGACAATTCAAATGTACTATTCATCCATCTTCCCTTGCATGCAATCACATTTTTTCAGAGTCTTTCCTGTTGAGCTAATTTGTTTGGTTGATGGAGGAGACAGACTGCAACTTGTAAGAAGATCTGTACTGCACCTTGGGAAAACAAGACTTCAAAAATAGAGCAAAGTTAACTCTTGTGTCTGTCGTACTTGGGTCTGGTGTGGGAACCAGCATACAGAGAAATTTTCAATTTCCCGGGATTTGTTTTTGGCGCATCTGGGGGCAACACTGGCAGGGTCCATGAAGCATGTTGTCACTCCATCGACCGCAGATGGTGCCTTCCATTACTATGAGAAAATTTATTTTCAGATATACATCATCACTCAAGAGGTAAATTTTGACAGCTATGCCTAGATTAGGTTCTACTTGAACTCCAGGACCACCTTGGGTACCAATGCCTCAATATGAGTGATCTCTGGCTCAGTGGCGGTGAAGTGAAATGGGGGTGGGGGTGGGCGGCGTGCGCTAGCTTCTCACAATTTTTCCTATCTCCTTGCCTTCGGTATGGTCAAACTCACTGAACTGATGGTGAAGTATCCACCTAAAGAGTGCATAGCCTGTAGTCTATAGCTAAGTTCAAGCTGTGCTGTTTAAAATATATAGAAAGAAAATAATCAAAATATTACTACTAGACACTTTTTGACTTCAAACATGATAATTTCCCCTCTATCTGCAATCAGCCAACGATATAAGGGAATGAATCGTTATCAAAACATTCATCTAACAATTTTAATTAATTATACACGTAACTATTTAGAGTATTGTCACATTCATTAAATGATAGAGAGATGTGGTTTTTTCGTCTCTGTACAGATATCATAGGTGATTAAATTGTATGACTTCTTGCTAATCTTTATCTTCATTCACATTCCATGTCTGCTTACCAATTTCTTCTCATAAAGTTTTTTTATACCTTTCTATGTATGTGTGGAAATCTCGGTTTTTGATCTGTTTAGATATAGCTATGTCTATTTTAGTTGCTTATTTGTATTCGTTCTCTCTAATCTTGATCTTTTCTATATGTGAATTTATATAAATTTGTCCATTCAGTCTCTCCATTGTGTAGCACAGACGTGTTCCGAATGGTAATTTCAAGGCACAACATGCTTTAGAAGATCTATCATGCTGGTAGCAAACAAAATTTCATGTCCCAGATATTAACCCTAAACTGCCTAAAGCTTTTGAAATCTGCAAAACCAGGACCAATATGCACCTCAGCCCCCATATCTCTCCTCTACAGATCCAAGAGAGAGGGCTAGAGAGATAATACTGGAATCGTAGTATGTGCAATATATATTGTGTTTCATCTATTGTTGTTGGATTCATCAGAAGGCAAAGGACCCCCGGTTGGTGCCAGTGGATGTGGGTCTCATTAAAGAGGCCCTGACGGAGCTGATCGTCCCCTCGCAAACATGTCAGTTCGCTGTAAAAATGTAAGAGCTCCTGCCAGTCCATTGTGCATGCATTATTGAGCTTCAACTATCATGGTGTGGTCGGAGGGTGAGATTGATGCTTACTCTTTAAGGGCATGGTCAGGAAACTGACTCTCCCTGGTACCCAGTACAGTACATAACTCAGTCCAAGATCTACATGGCACTTGCACACAGCCAATGACCAGCGCAGTTTTGAGGGATTTGACTATGGATTGAAACACTGACAATGGCATCATTCGAGAAGGCATGGTGTTGATTTCAACACTGTTATTGTGGCCTTGTACCACATGTGGCTGCTGTTGCTCTATCGCTTTCCAGATTTCCTCGAGAAAACCCTTTAGATATGAATCGATCTGATGTGTGTGAGCTGCCCAGCAATTAGATCCCAACACGGGCTTTGGGCTTGCCTCGAGATTTTGAGGGCTGCTGAACAGAGGTGGTCCTAAAGAGGGTCGCTCTCCGATGAGAATACCCCGGACATTGTATTAGCAAATGGGGTTCAATGTAGTGCCGAGGGTAGGCCCTTCAGATCATTCTTAAGGCCCTCACCCATGTCACAAACTGGAAAGAAGTTCAGAATGCCTAATTTCGTTGATTTCAGACATTTTTGGTGCTTCTGACATTGCCTTAGACATGTCAGCCACTAAGTCGGCTTCATCTAGCATGGTCAGTTCTTCCTTCCTAATATTTAGGTACTTGAAAGTCTCCTCTACCTTTTCCCACCAGGACTTAGGCTGTTTAACAGGACGGTCTTACTTCCAAGAAATAGAGTCGATCATCTTAGGGTGTCTGGTATAGGCATGTGATTCAACTGACACAACCATCTCACCTTGAACTCATCACATGAAGAGCTCAGGGTGGTATGCCAAAATCGCCCCAAACAGCCATGTTAGCTGTTCTAGAGCATGCTGACATGCTCTATTTGAGCACCTAAAGCTGAATGGATTCTTAAATTTTAGCATGGTTGGAGTTTGCAATCCACATGGCAGATGTGTATTCCAAGGTAGGCCTATAATGGTGCAGAGTATGGTCCTTTTAACTTCTGTACTAATCCTCTGCGGTGGAAAAATAGAGGGGACCTAAAGGCTTGCGTTTAGCTGTTTGAACCACTTTTTGTATATGTGTATCCCAGTTACAACTGCAGGAAAGCTCAAGACCAGGATACGTGTAGGAATGGAGCACAGGGATCTCTTCACTGCCCATGTCCATCTGAGGTCGCCCCCTGCCTCCCCACCATGTGAAGGCCGCCACTGCACACTAAGATTGGCGTCTAGCCTCCACAGGTCAAAAGTACCTCTTCGCACAATCAATTGACTCCTAAAGATTGGATGGGGTACCCACTAGGCCTCCAAAGTCATCCACACACATAAGGGCTGGTATGGTGGCACTCGCTCACCTTCAACCCAAATTCATCACTTTCCACATGTGCAAGGAGCTGGTTTATGAAATATTGAAGAGGCCTTGAGCTACACCTTGATCAATGTCAAAGAAGTTGGACTTCTGGTTATTAACCATAACACAGCTTTTGGTGTTCACATACAGGTTGTGAACCATCCTCGACATCTGTCCCTTGACCTCAGGGTACCCCATGGGCTAAACCACAACCACTATACAGAGTTATAGGCCTTAACATCCAGGTGGGGTTTCCTTTTTTTCCCCTTCCTTCAGTAGTCTGGCTTAGGATAAAGATATGACCTATGCAAACCCCTATTTCTGAGCTTCACAAAAACACTTCTAGACTCGAAATCATCCTCAAGATGGTTGAATATTATCCTTCAAAACAGCTTGCCAACTTCACTAAGAAGTGTAATGCCACGGTAGGTCCCAGTTCAGAGAGGAGAGAGAGTACTCATAAGATGTTTGTTATAGCCTCGTTGCCATAGCCTTGTGCCCAGTTTGAGTGGAACTGATGGTGGGTATCCAGACTCAGAGAGGAGAAATGACATGAAATGGTACTTTATAACATCCACGGGAAAGATAATGTACTCATAAGACGTTGTTTGCTGTAGCCTTGTGGCCATAGACCCTGTGCCCAATTTGGGTGGAGCTGATGGTGGGTATCCAGACTCAGAGAGAAGAAATGAAATGAAATGTTACTTCATAACATCCACGGGAAAGAGAATGTACTCATAAGACTTTGTTTGCAGTAGCCTTGTGGCCATTGACCGCACGTGCAGTTTGAGTGGAACAGAAACTACCTTTGTCAGGGGCTGACACCAGTAGTATGACTTACCTTGGAACAGACAATTAATCCGAGTTTTCCAGATATCGTCTAGAAAACCCTTCACACAAGCATCAATCTGCTGTGTGTGTGGCTTGCCCAATAACTAGGCCCCAAAAGGGCCTGGGCTTTTGGCTCGGCCTCGAAACTTTCAAAGTTGGTAAACAGAGGTTCAAGCACAATTCCCTTGATGGATTTGACTAGGGCGTCTCTCTGGTGAGAGTACCCAGGACAATGAATCAGAAAATGAGTATTGTATATAACATCCACGGTAAAGAGAGAGAGAGAGAATGTACTCATAAGACGTTGTTTGCAGTAGCCTTGTGGCCATTTACTCGCCCAGTTTGAGCAGAACACAAAGGGACAGAAACTACCTTTGTCAGGGGCTGATGCCGGTAGTGTGACTCAATGCAATTGATCCGAGTTTCCAGATATCCTCTAGAAATCCCTTCACACAAACATCAATCTGCTGTATGTGATTTGCCCAATAACTAGATCCCAAAAGGGCCTGGGCTTTTGGTTTAGCCACGAGAAATTCAAAGTTGATAAATAGAGTTACAGAACAATTCCCTTGATGGAATTGACGAGGGTGTCTCTCTGGTGAGAGTACCCCGGACAATGAGTCAGGAAGTGGATATTGTCTTCAGGTTGCCCACACAACGGGGGTACTTACAATCCCCCTTTCCTCTCTGCGTCTGTTTGCTGTTTGAAGGTCGGCTACCCACCCTGAGTTTGAATTTCAGTCTAGTGCCGGGTAAACCCTTGAGGTCATTCATGATGGCCTCACCCATGTCACAGACTGGAAACAGGTTCAGGGAAGTATACTGCAAAACTTCATTTTCATCAGACCATTTCCTGGCAATAGACATGGCTTTGAACACTTCAGCCACTAAGTCAAGTTTATCCAGCAGGGTCATGGCTTCCGGACTTAAATTCAGATCCTTGAAAGTCTCTTCGACTCTCTTTCGCCAGGACTTAGCCTGTTTGACAGGGCAATCCTGCTTCCAAGAGATAGAGTCAATTAGCTTATGATATTGCATACCATACATTGCAGCTGACCCCACCATCCACCTTGAATTTATCAGGTCGGGAGCTTATGGGAGGAATGCCAAACTCACCCTGAACAGCCGCATTAGCTGTTTTGGAGCATGCTGACATGACCCCCACTTGAATGGATTCTAGAGACTTAGCCTGGTTGGAGTTATCAACCCACACAGCAGATGCGTACTCCAAGTAGGCCTAATAATGCGGCAAAGCATGGTTTTTTATACTTCAGAGTTGATCCCTTGCAGTGGAAGAATTTAGCGAGACCCAACGCTTTGCGCTTGGCAGATTCAATCACTTTTCGTATATGTGCTTCCCAATTACAGTTGGAGGAAAACTCAATGCCTAGGTATGTGTAGGAAGGAAAGACATGAATCTCTTGGCTTCCCCACTGCCACCTGAGGTCGCCTCCCCCATCCCCACGGTCGTTGAATGCCACCATTTCGCATTTACTGATATTAGCCTCCAGCCCCCAAAGGTCAAAGTATCTGTTCATGGATTGCATGAACTCCTGAAGTCTGGAGTCTCCCCTATGCCTGTGAAGTCATCTGCAAACATAAGGGCTGGTATGGTGGCATCACCCACCCTTAACCCAAATCCCTCACTTTCCACATCCTCGAGAAGTTGATTGATGAAAACTTTGAAGAGCAGAGGGGAGAGAGGGTACATCCTTGAGCTACACCCTTGGTCTATGTCAAAGAAGGTAGACTTCTGTGCATTTACAGTGACAGAGCGAGAATGTACTGATAGGATGTTGTTTGCTGTAGCCTTGTGGCCATTGACCCCACGCTCAGTTCGCGTGAAACACAAAGGGACAGAAACTACCATTGTCAGGGGCTGACACGGGTAGTATGACTTACCTTGTAACAGACAATTGATTTTTCCAGATATCCTCTAGATATCCCTTTACGCAAGTATCAATCTGCTGTGTGTGGTTTGCCCAATAACTAGGCCCCAAAAGGGCCTGGGCTTTTGGCTCACCCTCGAGACGTTCAAAGGCACAATTCCCTTGATGGAATTGAAGAGGGTGTCTCTCTGGTGAGAGTACACAGGACAATGAATCAGAAAGTGAATATTGTCTTCAGGTTGCCCCCACAACGGGCATTTGCAACCCCCTTTCCTCTTGGCTTCTGTTTGCTGTTCAAAGGTAGGCTTCCCGCCCTAAGTTTAAATTTCAGTGAGATAGAGATGGGGCTTGTCTTGTCATGACAGAAAGGACCTGTCTTTGGTAGACCAGACCATTTTGTTTTCCAAAAACAAAGACAGAACACAGGCTTGTTACCAAGGCACCATCACCCTTCTTGTAAACCACAGTCTTGTTCCTGATTTGTTTCACACTTTTAGCATGTTGACTGTAGGTCAGTGACCTCCCCGGCAGCTTTAGCCTTACTTAAGCAAACCAGTGCTTGCTTAAAACCATAGAGATCTCTGCCCACAGTAAATGTCTGAGCATAGTACTTCTCTGAAGGATAATTCGGTTTCATCAAAGTAGTGTCAACATATACTTCCCTGACAATCACATGTCAAAACTGAGACAAATCCAAGTCTTCCACCATAGCCCAAATGGGGTGTACTGCCATGTCTTAAAACAAAACAATCACAGTATTAAAGATGAAACCACTCAGCTAGGCTGTCAACTGAGATTGATCCAAGTCAAGACGGGTCTGGAGAATCCTCTGGTATCATATCCATGGGTAGATTACCTCCGTAAAATACTTCCCTTACAGAAACATGAGGCAGCGAAAGGGGATCATTTCAGTCCTCCAGATAAGCTTAAAGAGAAGTACAAGGACCTCTATCATGAGATAGCCACCGTGCCTGACAAGCTTGTTGACTATGCTGTCAGGTCCACAGCTTTATATATATATATATTATAATGAGGATGAGAGAGAGAATGTACTCATAAGACGTTGTTTGCCGTAGCCTTGTGGCCATTGAATGAGAGAGAGAGAGGGAGAGAGGAAAATGGGAGGCCTGAGGGGCTATAGGAAACAGTGGAGCAGTAAGACAACCAATACATTGTAGCTCAAAATCCCCAATAGTGCTCAAGATGAAGTGCTTCTTGCATGTAAGTTGCAAGGCACTGTGTGTTCTTGTAGTTGATGGGCTCTGGAAAGGACAAGAAATCCTCAGAAGTCACGAGTATCTTTCCCTGAGCTCATGACATGCGAAATGGAGAAGAAGCATGACAAGACTCCGGTTGAAGCCAGCGTCCTGTGTGCGAGTACTTTTCCCCTGTTGGGGGTGGGCTTGAAGCGTTGGACTAATCAATTACTCTCATACTTCAAAATTAATTAACCTGAATTTTCCCTGGGTTGTGGTGGTCAGGTTGGCCCTCTCGGAAGATCCGGCCCTGTCCATGGCATTCTCAGTGGCGCGGCGGTCAGCATCAGTGCCAGTACTGTTAGTGGATGACACTTACCGTACCTCAAATGTTGTTTACCTTGACTCCCTTATTCTGCAGGGCCAACTACAGCGTCTCAGTGGAACTGGCCTAATCTCAGGTACACTTGACATGCGTCCAAATTGGTGAACGAAGTGTTAAGTTAGTAGTCTCTTCCTCTTTTGATTGTTAGACCAGTTTAGGTGAATGATTCATACTGATCAGTAACAATGTATATGGCTATGAGATTCTGTCTACTTATAACACTAATGACGGACTACATGGTGGGAAAATGGTCTAGGATCATAGCTACTATGAATGACAGTAAAAAGTTTCTGCCTACGTCTTCTTCCTGGCTATGCTCTGATGAAATGTATCGCTTTTTCATATGGAGTTTGGCCAGTTTTCAATTGTTAACCCATTGGTTAGGGCACTGGTGCCTCAATATAGGTTGGGATGGCTGTACGCCTATACTGGTCCATCCAACTGTAAAAAGGGTTGTTACCTTTCCGAATTGGGTGTTGA
Source organism: Takakia lepidozioides (assembly GCA_030704615.1). Taxonomy (NCBI): domain Eukaryota; kingdom Viridiplantae; phylum Streptophyta; class Takakiopsida; order Takakiales; family Takakiaceae; genus Takakia; species Takakia lepidozioides. Next base: position 29,013,604 of record CM060733.1, read on the forward strand.
AGTGCTTTAGAGTCTCTAGGGGAAGGATGTTAACAAGATGCCCTGGTTCACTTTAAGTGCCCGTGAGAAAGTGCTCACTTGTTCACTGGCAGTGGTAGAGCTCACACATCGATTGAGGCACTAGGAATGGCGTTGCTTCTGAATGGTGCCCTTCTATTTCTTGTATGATTAGAAAGCGTTCACTCCAAGTCCACTTTAAGTTGGAGTAGCTATATGTATCAAAACCAGTACCAAGTGTAATCTTCCTAACATATCTTGCTTCACAGAGGTTAATGGTCAGGGAAGGTCTATGTTGGAGGTACCCATCTTCTGGTTTGTGCGAACATCTGGAGAACCCCTCTTCATCGACAAACATTACTTGGCCAAGGCACTGCCTGACATGGTTTTTGTGGTCCAGTCCAGTAAATCTAAGTGGGAAACCCACTTGCAATGCAATAGCGAAGCTATCCATTGGGACCTCAAGTAAGCACCACTTGTACCATCTTCAAATGTGGTTGGTTTTGCTGTCAAGTAAAATTGTTTGGTCGGTTTTTAGGTAGTCGTCTTTGACAAGGAATGTGTTCTCTTAAAGCAAGAGAGCCAGCAGGCTTCCGGTTTCCTTAATTTCACCCCTCAAGAGAGCGTGATGGGAGATTAACTTGAGTTAACTCTGCAGCAATCAGGTCCAAGCATGAACTACTTAACAAGGCAGTAGTAGGCCAAGAAAGGTTCAAGATGAGAACCTCTTTCAATAGCTATACAGATTGAGGGAATGTTTGATTGTCTTCATACCAGAGGATGCTTGCTCCAGATTCTTGAGAATACCAGCCCTTCTCAACACGATGCAGAAGAGGAAACTCCGTCCCAGCCATGTCCCTGTATGGCCAATTTTGAGCATATGGGTTTCCAGGCCTTATTGGGATCAGATGTTCATCTAGCCTCTTCAAGTCATAGCTCTCTCCGGGTAAATTGGTATCAACCTGTTTTCTGAAATCTCAGATCCTTTTCTTATTGATCCATAAACTGTGGCAGCCGACCTTTGAAGGCAGCAGTGGCAGCAGTGGCAGAGCACTTGGCCGGGTTGGTGCCCACACAGCTCACCTACAGCCATGCCCATCAGAACACTGTTCAGGTCTGTGTGGATGTCCTGATTGTTTTTTAATTGTTGGTTAGCGTTATACAACCTTGGCAGGCCAAGAAGTGGTGACTCTGGCTCTCTCTTCATCTTCTCTCTCTCCCTCTCTCCCTTCAGCTAACGTTTCGAGTCTTTGGAGGTGGTTTCTACTACTGATTTTTGTACAAATTGATGAAAGTGGAGACTTCTGTTTCTCAGAGGCATATTTTTGCCTCTTCTCCTCTTACCAGTATACCACTGGGTCTTCTTTGCCTAGCTAGGTGGCAGTTGTTATTAAAGGACTGGCACTGCGTGTCTAACACAAGTAGATTGTGCTTGTGTGTTTCTGATACTGTGGAGATGAAACTCATGGTGTGACTTGCATGGCATGCTCCGACATTGCAGGACTGGACATGGGTGGCAGGGTCTCATTTATTTGCATGCACGTCAGGAGGATGGGAGGTTTCAGCCTTCCACAGCGACGCCGTGGCACGCAGCTATGTAGTAACCGCCTTGGATGAATCCATTGATATTGTGAACAAGGGGATTGCACTTCTAACCAAGGAGCCAACTCGTATCCTTGAAAGTCAACTCTATCTCCTTAGGGGCAAACAACGTCTCATGAGTACATTCTATCTCCTGAGGTGATGCGACAATTTTGGAATGTGGGCTTCCTTTTGTGAGTGTGTCCCAGCTTTAGCCCTGGGCTGGATTAGAAGGGTGCAATGAAAAGTTCATGGAGATCAGGTAGGGCATCAGTGGAAAGTACCCCTATGGTCCTACAGGTGGTCTTATATGCCGGGAACTAACTAGAAAACTGCATTTTGGGAAGCAATTATCTTCTTGGACTCTTAACAGAAGTATGACAGATGAGCCGAGTTTTCACGTGATCAGAGCGCATCAACAGAAGCTGCTACGGCATTACAATGCTGTAATCAATTTATGGAAACGGGTACCTATCCATATGCTTGAAAGTTGCGGCTATGAAGTCGTTGATGGTAGTTGATCACTTTGACTGGAAGATCCTTGGACTTAAGAGCAGGCCAAAGTGGTTGGTGTTAGCCAACAATTAATTTAGTTTCATACCAAAAGGTCCATGGCGTATCTCACACGCCTGACATGGCTAATATAGTCATGAGCACAATGCGCTGCCATTATGCCTTGGCTTGCTATATAGATCCTGCTGGGTGGTGAGCCCTCCAACTTATGGGACACAATCAGTGGGACTGCTATCTGTCCCCGAAGCCAAGAACTCTCCATTATGAGATGAATCTGAGCCCTTGTAGATGACAATGGGAGCTAGAGATCTTTTTTGTAGAGGTAGAAGCTCACCGCATCATTCACTGTACATGCAGATTGCAAGCTTGGCTGAAGACCTGCGCTATGGCGAAATGGTGAAGCTGTTGAACTATCTTGAAAAGGATGCACAAGAGTGAGTGGCCTGTGACTTTTATTTCCATATTGATGTGAAATGTATGTTGTTGAGTTGAGCAAGTACTAAGGTTGTTAGGCTCAGTCAATGAAAGAATCAAGAATGGAGTACTCAAAGAAATGAAGCACTCAAAGGCCTAGCAGTCATGGTCCTCAAAATGCACTTACATGGAAATATCTTGTTTTCTAGTTTCTGTTTTCTAGTTTTCTCGTTACAGATGACCATGTAGCATTCTGAAAGTGTGTTTGTTCTTCGTGGATGCAGCTTTCTAACAGAGGTGAAGGAGACTTTGGCTGCTTTTCATCCCATTCGATGTACAAAGCAAAGCAAGATAGAGACTACAATTGACTGGTCAACAGGGCTGGCCATCACCGGTGTGGTGGTGGTCCTCCTCTGGTTGATGCTGAGACGCAGGCGGGTGAAGCCCAAGATCAACTGATCCATAAACCTTTCTCCATTTGAGCTCTTATTAGGTAGATTCACTGTTGTATCTCTTCCTCCTTTCCTGCTCTTTCTTTCTTCTCTCATTCTCTCTTTCCCCCCGCCCGGCAGTGGACAAATGGACGTTGCTTTAGGCTTTCCCCCTTCGAAAGTCAGAGTCAAAATGTGTCGAGTAAATCCATGTAACAGTACTTCGAGCCCCATCTTGGTTAATAGCGAGAAGTATTCACTTTTTGAGCCGAGACCAGGCATTATGCGGTTAGCAAGTAGCAAGCAGTCTTTCATGTTCTCCCAATCAGCTCCTTCGCAGAGTAGAAGCTGAAGGTTCGGAATAAAGGTAATGAAGGTAGCTGACATAACTGCGGTGGATACAGAAGTCACAGAGTGGGTTGATGGGTGGCTTCAAGAGTTTGAACACTAAGTTACCTTAACACGTGAGTTCCTCCCAGGGTTGCAGATGGGAGACTCGGGTTCGAATCTTGCCAGTACGTATAATATTGCATTTATACATTTATACCGACGACAGTGAACCACAGCGCACGCAAGCGCAGGGTTGGCCCGCAGCAGAGCGTGCGGAGGAGGGCATCGCCTGCGTGTCCGTGGAGGGGATATTCACGGTAGCAATATATATACTTGTATTGGGCGGTGCATAGCTGCAAAGCATCTGGGATAATTCCCAGCATTTTTGTGGCGGTTTTTAGGCTGCGAACCCCATATACCATCCACTGTGGGCCCACAAACCCAATATCTCATCCACTTGGGGCTTCCGGAAGGAAGGCCTCATCCTACAGAAAGTCACTTTCGTCCATATAGGGATGAATGTCGTCGAAAACAGCAGCACTGTCCTTGTCAAATGACTGCGAGTAGTGCACGTGGTTCAAAAACTCTTCTCTTTCTTCTTCTATGTATTCTCTCCGTGTCGCGTTCGTGTGTGCGGATTGTGGAGCTGCATTCCATGGATCCTTGACTCGATTGTATCTGTTGATTAGCTTTTGAAACTAGCTGTGAGCTGTGTCCACCGCCATGTCCATCTTGCAAGTGCCTTGCGGGGCTGCCATGCCCGCAGTCCTGGCTAATGTCTCTAATCCAACTTCGTGCTCGGAGGTTCATCTCTCCATAGAAAGAAACGCACCTTTGGTGTTCAACCGGACATCTGTGCATCTGAAAGCATCGTCTGCTCTGTTGGCTGCTGACGATTCGCGGTCTGCTTGTTTCTCCGGACAGACTGCGGGCTTGGGATCGGCTGTTCGGCGTTCGGCGGGGAGGAAGTTGGCGTCCCGGAGGTTTCCGAAGCGATGCGGAATCCAGGGGTTGAAAGGTGCCGTGGTGTGTCAGGATGGAGGAGCTACCAATGTGCCTAGTAAGCTCACAGAGCAGGAGGAGTATGCCAAAGAGTGGGCTCATAAGCCCCGCCGTATTGCTCTATTTGTGGAACCGTCCCCCTTTGCGTATGTATCTTATTGCTGCTTTGAGAGAAGGATGTGTGGTGTGACTTTTCTCGTCGGAAGTGTTCTGCGGTTAGTAGTTTGATGCAGACTAGAGATTGTGATACAATTTCGAAACCTGAATGGAGAGGCTGTTACTATTGGAGTTTTCATCAGTTCAAATGAATGTGCAAAGGAAGCGAGCTCTGTAACCAATCTGCATTGTGTATGGAAAATCCCACTTTGGGAAATTTCGTATCATTCCTCTTTTTTGCGGCCTATCTTATCACCATCATATCAAAGCTACTACGAAGACCCCTGCAATTTGGAAAAGTCTTGGCAGAGTTGGAAGCCTGCAAGTGCAGAAGCTATACGTTCGACATGACTGCTCCACAATTGCAGGGCTCTTCATGGTAGCTCCAGCTTGGATGTAGTCCAACATCGATTTGTTGGACTTAACTCTTAGCTTACTAACGAGTTGGAGCTCGAATACAAAACTCTGCTGAGGAGTCAAATTATCTGCATGTGCTGTAGGTATGTTTCGGGTTACAAGAACCGCTATCAAAATTTCATACGGTACTTGCGAGAGCTGGGAGACGAGGTATTTCTGTTTTCTGTCTTTTTCAAATGTAAGTTCAGTTATGTGCATTTAATGAGTTTATACATGCACGAACAATTCTAAGGCTTTTCCAGTTTTCTAGAAGCAGCTCAGGAGAAATGTTAAGCTTAGCAGGTTACTCTCAAGTGGCAATTTGGTGCCGGACATCGAAATAGGCAACTGAGGAAATTCATCTTTTGAAATATATGTTAGAATGTCTTTGGCTACACTTACCTCTTGCACGTAGATATTTACACCAGTGCCCCTGTTCAGACTTTGGGAGAGAAAAAACGGACTATTCCAGCTTAACTTTAAGCTATGGGCTCAAAGGCAACCTGAACGTCCAGGACAAACCTCTAATCGCACTTTACACGTTCATTCACAGGTACTGGTTGTCACCACACATGTAGGTGTGCCTGAAGACTTTTATGGGGCCAAAGTCATAGGCTCATGGAGGTATAGTAATTATGGCATTCAATCTGCTGATGATGAGGTTTTTTCGTGTCTGAAGCTCAATCTCAATTCTTACTGGCTCGTAACATATGCTTAGTAGTCTATGTGGATTGGATTTGATAAAAATCAATAGAATAGCATTGCATTTCTAACTCAACTAGATAATGATTAAATGATGTCAGAATCGTCCAGAAGTTCAAGCTGAAACAATTTTGCAAGAATTCTGCACTTGTGATGTCTGAACTTTGTTCTAATGTGTTTCTTGCAGTTTGCCGTGTCCTTGGTACAAAACTGTACCACTGTCACTGGCTTTAAGCCCCCGTATTTACAAGGCAGTTGCCAACTTCAAACCTGACATAATTCATGCATCATCTCCAGGAATAATGGTAATATCTCGTCATGTTGATTACCTTTGTGTAAGGTACAAACATATAATAAGCAAAGGCTAGAGTCCAGTGGAAGTGCTTGTTTCATGTATAACCATGATATGGTGCACACTGATACCCAGGGTAGATATTGACTATTGACTTACATTCCTCAATCTTTCCAATGTGAACCAGCTGAAGAGTTGGTTGCAGGCAGACATTCATTCTAATGGAGGGATCTGGCAATGGGACAGGTGTTCGGAGCGTTAGTCATAGCTAAGCTACTCAGTGTCCCCGTTGTAATGGCTTATCACACCCATGTACCCCTGTACGTGTATCTATCAATCTTTCTCTGGCTGGCTGCTCTGTCACTCGTGTCAAATGTATCATTGCTTCTTTTGCATCAACTTGTCTGAAGAGCATTTTGTTTCCTCCATGACTTGTCAATAGGGCAGCAATTGTAGATTTATCTGTGCTCAATTCTTTCTTTGGTCCATAACCTCATCCCCTCAGAAGCTTGCACTGCCTGTTTGTATCTTTTGACCAATTTAGAACTGGTCTCCCTCCTATTCATGCTCTCAGATGACCATTATAGAAGGAAGGTGTAGATGTTTTCTTTCAATGTTTGTTTGGCTCTTACGTGGAATTTTTTAAAATACTGCCTAGGTAAATGACCTTCAGCAATTACGTATTTGATTATGTACTAATTTTGAGAATTTGTTGTTACTCGGTTTCTGGTGCAGTCAGCTCTCTTCCTGCAAGAGACAGGGAGTTTTTTTTATCTAATCCGTAGTGCACCTTGATGTTTGTGCAGGTACATTCCAAAGTACACATTTAGTTGGCTAGTCAAGCCCATGTGGCTAATAATCAGTAAGTTTACCTTACATCACTCCCCTTTTGAATTGTCTTGACTGGAATATGGAATTGAAATTTATACCTTCAGCACCCCCTTAAGATAATAATTGGTCCTAACATTGAATCTACGTTGAGTCAAAGTGTGTTTGCCATGGCTAAGAAATGGGTATATTCTGCTAGAGATATGTTTATTTGTATAAAATTGCTCAAGATCTATGTTTTAACTGGGTACAAATATGGTGGGCATGAAGAGTTCTTGCATAGAGCAGCCGATCTCACTCTCGTTATGTCATCTCAACTCGGCAAGGAGTTGAAGGCTGCTGGTGCATCCACAGGTAACAGATGTCTATTCAGACAAGAATTGAACTACGTATTGGATTTATTTTGATGGTGAGGGTTGGTATTAGCTTGATATGTAGGATGTTTGGTAGAACTTGGCAAGCAACTGTCTGAAACCCCTGAGTGTTGTGCTGTGAACAGCGGAAAAAATTCGAATATGGCGGAAGGGGGTGGACTCAGAGAGCTTTCATCCACGCTTCAAGAGTGAGGAGATGCGCAACCGTCTCACGTAAGTTACCAACAAGTCTAGTTTTTTTTTGGTTTCTCTATTGTCATTGAGTCTGGTACTACGCCACATTACTGCTGCCAAGCAAGCATCTTGACCAGTGCTAGCATTACATTGGGATTGCAAGCAGGTGGCACTTCTTGCTGGGGACACGAGTAGTGTGTTAGGTGACACTATATCCTAGGATCTGTAGGCTTTTGGATGGGAGAATGGTATTTATTAACTCATCCTTTTCATTCTTCCCCCATCACGACAAGCGATTTCTTATCCATGCATGGAGATGTCCTGCTTACCCTAAGTTCCTATCTATGCTGGTGATCTTGCAGCGATGGAGTGCCAGAAACTCCTCTTATTGTCCATGTGGGTCGGCTTGGTGCAGAGAAGAACCTTGACTTGTTGAAACAGTGAGTTCTTATTAATATATTTCTTTCTCTTATTCTGTGTATTGGTAAAATCCATCCACACAGAAGGTTTATACTCCATTGATTTCTGTTTAATCTGGTAAAAATTAGCACTAGTCTGGAAAGTCTCCTTTAAAGCTTTAGGTACCAATTTTTTTTTAAGTTTGTTCAAGTGAGATGGGGACAGGGGCAAACACAGAGTCTTTGTTTCAGGAATACCTCGCTGGCTCAGTGAATGTTGAAGTAAATAGTTATTCTGGGAGGACGGGTAGCTAGTGGAAGTAACTTTCTGAAATGGAATGAGCTAATGTATTCTCAGTATCTTAAAAAAATTCTGAAATTCCTGAGCTGGTGCAAGGCACAGGTTGAGAATTTGTTGAGTAGTCCTAAGTCAGCCTAGCCTACAATCAAGCAAATCATGACTTTTACTGACTGGTTTCACTTGTTGGTGTTCCTTATCGATGTCCAACAAAATGGTGGCCTACTTTGCATTTCTTTGCCCCTTTGTATCCCCTCTCAATATATAGAGAAAAGTTGAAGATTGTCCTGTGAATCTGTAAACGACCGCAGGGTGATGAAGAGGTTACCTGGCGTACGGCTGGCGTTTATCGGTGATGGGCCATACAGGTGAAGCCCTCCGACACACTTTAGCGGCATAACACTGACAGGATTCGTCTCTTGTATCGTAGCAATGCCAGCTGGAATGTAGACACTAATTAAGTTTGTGTACTTCACTACTCGCTCAGTAGCCATGGAATCAGGAGGTTAGTTGTGCTTGACTATCAATGATAAGCCCGTTCTGTCCATTTTGCACTAGTTATCATTTCTTTTATCTTTGTCATTGGCATAGGGGTTGGCAGTGCTAAATCATCTTCCAGCAATCTATTTTGACTGGCAAGGACTAGAGTTCTTAAAATTTTGGTCTGGGAAGCTGAGTATGAAATTTGTGTGAATTCAGGCGAGACCTGGAGCAAATGTTTCAGGGAATGAGTGTTACCTTCACTGGAATGCTACAAGGGGAAGAACTCTCCCAAGCATATGCAAGTGGGGATATATTCGTTACTCCTTCTGAGTCGGAAACTCTGGGATTTGTTGTCCTTGAGGCTATGGCATCTGGAGTGCCTGTTGTTGCTGCCCGGGCAGGCGGGATTCCCGAAATTGTGAACCAGGATGGGGTGACAGGGTTCCTTTTCACACCTGGAGATGTTGATGATTGTGTTGCAAAGTTGAAAGCTTTCTTAGACTCGCCAGAGCTCCGGCAGAAAATCGGCTCTGCAGGTACATATATCCCATATGCCCTGTGGTATGATATTCCTTGTTTGATGTACTCACTGGCCAGTCCGGTTGAAGGTTATCCACAATGTTACAAATCTCAGCTCCGAGTTTTTGCAAGACTCCACTTTATGCCTGTCTTGATATCAATGCCACCTCCTAATCACCACTGTATCCCCTGAAATTAACATTGTTTCGAACTACCAATGAAGATGAAGTCAACCAAATGAAATCTCTACCCTCCTTTGTAGTTTGAAAGCTACCAATGTTGCTCAATTTTTTTTATTTTAACCATTATAAGGTCTAGTTACTGGTTTTTCAGATAACTAAGTTACCTCTCAGAAAAACATTTTGTGTAGTGCAAAGCACCTGCCTGATGAGTTCCCATGATTTGAGGAGCCAGAGGGTGTCTAAGTGTTGCTAAAACTTCTTGAGGGGAGGTTGTCTACAATGTCGTGGAAACCAGCTGATATTTGCTTTTAAGTCACGTTCATGTGCTGAAGTGGCCTTGCAACACTGTTATGTTCAATCTCAGGGCGATAACCTGTAACCAACAGTTCCATTTGTGCGTCCTCTAACGTAGAGGTCATTTAGTGCCCTCAAAATAGCCGAGGACACTAATCAGCAGGTTTTTACGGTGTCTACAGGTCGTGCTGAAGTGGAAAACTTTGACTGGCGGGCAAGCACGAAGCAAGTACGGAATGAGCAATATAGTGCTGCTATCTGGTTTTGGCGGAGACGTAAAGAGCAGTTGTCAAAGCGATTTTCAAGGTGGTTCAAGCGACCTGAATTACAGGCTTCTTGATTATCTTTTCCCAGAGTATTTCAGTCGCAAAGCAGAAGTCAGCTTTCTCTGTTCGCCTTGTTACACGGGCTGGTACTGAGCATTGGTATACTGTTCTGAGGGCGGTTACTTGATGGATAGCAGAATCCCATACAGCCCTGGAGGACTAGGCTCTTAGATACGATGTGTACTCTAAGCATGTATGTTGCACAATCTCCCAATATTGTAGTGTGTTGGTCAGGTTTTAGTACCTGACATGAGATCTAGGAGGGGTTATTCTTTCGCTGTGCCATGGTTACCATTTTCCTCTGAAGGTTTATGAGCAGCAGCATTTCTCCATCAAGAGTGGAACTTCTACAGAGTGTGTAGAGTTCTGAAAACAAAGAATGGTTTGAGTACTGATATTTCTAGGATGATTTAAACCTTGACATTGTACATCTGGCTTGAGCTAGTCACATTTATGTGATTACCATTCCACCAAAAATAAAAGTGAAAATCTTGTGGTACTTGGCTCTTGCGGGCTCCCCGGGCAGAAGCTTTCTTTTGAGCATCCCTTGTGTCCCGGATGCTTGGAAACAAACGCCATGTTATTACAGAGAGTATGTTTCAAACTACCTGTTGATTGTATTGTTGCCACTGTGCTTCAAGTATGACTCTAAGATATTTTCCAGCTGCTGAATCACTCCAGTATGCCTAGTAACTTTGTAAGTTGTAATCTACGACAGAAGTATCGTACTTTGCTGTCAGATTCGACACCTGGGTGCCCAAATATTTGGCACTTCATATTTTGTGTTCTAGGGTTCCAGCAATTTAGGAGTAGAATTTTCGACACCTCGATACAAGCTCCGCAACGGTAGGCAGTTCACGTTTTACATGTTTAATTCCATTACGTATTTTCTTTTTTAATACAGGGGGAAGTTCGGAATTCACCTGATTTGTGTTTGTGAAATATGTTTTTAACCAGTGAAAGCCACCGGTAACTGGCTGGAGACCGGTGAAAGCCGGTGGCTGTTGCTTCTTCTTCCCTGCTCTTTCGCACAAGCGTGGCCTTCGTCGTCCTGCGCCTGGGATCTGGGCGTGGAAGAATTGCTGCGATTCATGTTCTGAATCTCGGGATGCAGGCAGGGAGGAGATAGCACCATGAGCGTGCGCATGCTGTCACGGCCGCTCTCTTCTTCGGGACCAAATCCATCGCCGTCTTTGTCCCTCGCATCCTCAGCATCAGCAGGTGTACCGGCATCCATCCCTCTTTCCCCGCCCTCAACGGCGTCCTCTCCACCCTCCTCTCCACCGCATCTTTCTTTTCCATTGCCTGCTTCCCCTCACTCTGCGCCCACGCGCTCTTCCCCGTCGAACCCTCCGCCCTCGACATCCAACCCTCCATCAATCTCGCTCCCATCCTCTTCCTTTTCTCATGCTTTTGCTGCAGCAGGTCGCTCGGGGCCTGGGTCTTCTGTCGCCGGTTCTTTAGGGGCACCATTGCCAGGAAGCAATGGGGTTGTAGTTATAGGTGTAATTAGCCGCTCGGAAGAGGATGCATCACAGCTTTTGGATCGTCTTCTCGATGCCCAGGTATTTGGTGGAGGGGGAAGGTCTTTGCTTCGAAAGAAGGATGGCCAGGGGTCCTCTGGGCTCCAACCATCCCCCGGTACTTCTGCAAGAGAGTTTGAAGAGAAAGGAAACGGAAGCCCTAATTCTCAAGTTGGGCTACCTAACAGCTCGAACCCTGATGGAAGTTCCCATATCCAAGAAGATGGAGTGGTCTCAAGCGAGGCCGCCAAAAGAACTCACAGCCAGATTCTGGAGGAGGCAAGTACGCACAGGAATGGCGAAATTGAACTAGATTCAGTTGAAGGGGCAATGGAGAATGACCGCAGCACTAGTGCCCAGAGGTCCATGCATACACCCCAAATCAATTCCCGACTAGAGGGGGAAGAGGAACTTAGAGAGGGAGGGTCCAGCTTAGGACTGAACGAATGGATATCAGGAAAGCTGAAGCATTACTACGATGAAGAGAGAGGAGTGCTTTATGTACAATTTGTGTGGGGAGCATGGCCTCTGGACTTCCTAAAGGAGGAAAGGGTGGAAAGCTTGGCAGAAAGGCTTGAGCGTTGCGAGGCCAGCAGCTTGTGCGGGCTCTTGTTCATGTTTTCTGTAAGGTTTTGCTTTCCCACCCTCCACCCTGAAGCCCGTTATTGTATGTTTCCGCTTTGTTTCTACATGGTGCTCAGGACTTCATTCCAGATGGGAAGGGAGAGGCCAGGGGGTTCATGGGTTGTCTTTGATTCGGCTGTTTCTCTTCTGGCGGACAGAATTTCTATTGGGAAAGCCCTGGTAGCATGATGTCAATGGTAGATATGTCCACAGGGTCCTGTCAGTCTGGACACCTGCCCCCAAAAAGCTGCAGCCAACTCTGAAATTGGACTTTTTCCGAGGGAAGCAAAAGATACAGCTCTTGGGGCCCAGCCCATTTGATCCAACATATGTTTTTCCTCATGCTCATGCCAAATCATCAGGTCTAACTCTTGTTGTGAAGTAGCTGGAAGCTCTTGGAGAAGTTGGAAGCCAACTGTAAGTAATCATCTATTCTCAGTCAGTGCAGCTTCAAGCAAAGTGAAGTTAGATTGCTGATCATGGAGGCAAAGATCGCTGATTACAGGTGTGCCACATCATCCTGATTCTTCAAGAGGGTGCCCGATTTGACCCAAGGTACTTGCGCATGTTTCGAACTCTTCAAGCTGCAAAGCACACGCAGGGACCCTTTGTGAAGACCCAAGTGCTCCCAGGCCTCCTTCCTGCCCCCACCTCTAGGCCCACCCCCCCACCCCTCCGACCCGTGTCTCTAGCCTCCAGCAATGCTTCAGGAAGGAATGCAGGTGTCACAGGGCGGCAAGCATCGACCATAGCTCTTATGTCAGGTTCAGCCCCCGTCTTGTTTCCTGGGCAGTGTACACCAGTTGCTCTGTTTGTCTGCTTGGATGATTTTCCAGAGCCACCAACTGTAGGCACCCCTGTTCCTGTCTCCAATGGATCTCGTTCTGATGACGCATCAGAGACCACAGGGGCTTCTTTCAGTATGCAAACAGGGTCTGCTCCTTCTTTGTCTCCTGGAAATGCCTACATCCTGAGACAAGGATTGCAGTCAAAGTCCTCAGGTTTGATGTCTGGGCCAGTCAGGCCTGGAAACAAGATAGAGACGGGTTTCCGCAAGAAGATCCAGTCATCAACAGAGGCTCAAATTCGGTTTTTACTTAAGAAATGTCGGACAGTGGCAAGTGTGGCTGGAGAAGGCGGATCTATTGGGTCTGCGGTGGGTGCTGGCATGGGTCCAAGGGGACCTGGCAGTGGAGTTGGTTCACTTCCTGGGGGTGGAGGTGGAGGAGCACTCTTTGCCCTTGATCCAAGTAGGGCAGTAGTCCTGCTTGATCGATCCGGTAACCGGCATGGGGAAGCTCTACATGCTGCTACAGATATGCTCGCAGAAATGTTGAGGAGAAAGGAAGGAGCAGCCCATGCAGTTTGGGATCTCACAGGTAAAGTTTCTAGCTTATCCCAGTCATTGCATTTAACCCATGTAAATAGAACATCGATAACACGTAGTAACATGAGCAGGTGAGATGACATGGCTCTACAGCTATCATGGTCACGCTGTATATGCAGCACTACATTATCCCTTACAATTGTCTGGCCATGACTTTGATTACCATTTATGTTTGGGTTAGATATCCTGTGCTTTTTTCCTACAGTCTGTCATCGCAAGAAGTGTTCTATCCCGACGCTCGCTTGGAGCATACTTATGACTACTGATGTTTGTCTTCTCAGCATGTAGACTAGTTCAGCTGGTTCAGTATGGCGAGTTTAAGCTCTATCTAAGGCTCTTCTCTCCATGAAGTCTGTTTGTATTACCATGGGTCAGTTTTTCCGTGGTTGCAGAAGGCAATGGGGTGGCAGGTGAGGACCTGCAAGCAATTAGGGACTTTCTATGGAGACATACTGAGATATTGAGAGGGAGGGGGGGAATCTCCAACAGTTCAGCAGGAGGCTCTGCTGGAGTAGGGATGGTCGCTGCCGCCGCTGCTGCAGCAGCAGCATCAGCTGCGGCAGGAGCTTCGGGGGGAGCCAGTGGAACCGCAAAGCCTTTACATAACCCCCCTGAGCTCCCTACCATATCAGGGTGGCTTTCAGCATGCCAGATTTTGGTGGACGGTCTATCCTCCGCTTGGGAAGGCCGGGGGAAGGGAGAGGGTGAGGTTGAGAAAGGGGAACTTGACAAGGGTAAAAAAGGAGTACTTGTAAAAGGCTTGGAAGGTCCCCGAACAGCACTGAAGAAAAGCTCTACCAGTTCGCCAGAGAAAGGTAGCAGGAACTCTGCGATGACAGTCAGCACACTGAGTACGGTTCGAAACCGGGGTTCATCCCTTGAGGGAGCTATCTCAAGCCTGGATAGTGGTGTAAACCTGGACCTAAAATTCTCAATGGCTTGGTGCATGAGAGTATTGCCTTCTGCCCGGGAGGTTTACCTGAGGGGTCTTCCTCCTTGCTACCCTACCACACTTCACAGAGCCCATCTGGAAAGGGCTTTGCGCGCATTTCGGGCTATGGTGAGAGGGCCTGCTGTCTCCCTTTATGCTGAGAAGCTGAAGGCAGAGTGTGAGGCTGTTTGGCATGCAGGCAAGCAGCTCTGTGATGCTGAGAGCCTGACGGGCAAGCCCTGTATTCACCAGGTACATGAAGTCATTGACCTTACTGTTGCAAAGACAGAAGCTGGGACGATGAAACTGCAAGAGCGGTCTACCAAAGGTAGGAATTTCCATTTGCTGGTGCAGTGTTGTATGCTGGCCATTCCATTTTCTCTTTTATACAGCATTCACTTAGAAAATGTGCAAGTTCAGATTGTGTGAGCAACTCATGACCTTCAACCAAACTGTCTTTTGGCTCTGCTGCAGGGAAGAACAGGCGTTTATCAAAGCCACATTCAAGTGGGGTTGTATTTCTGCATGCCTGTGCCTGTGGGAGGTCGAGGCGGCTGAGAAACGACCCATTTGATTACGAGAGTGCAAATGTAACCTTCTTCCAGTTTCCCAATTGTGAGAATTTGTTGCCCTCTCTGGCTATGCGATCTAGCGACAGTGACAGCTCCCATGGAGGGTCGTCATGGAGTCTTGTCCGCCTTGGAAATGCTGGGTACTATCAGCCCTCAGTGGGCTTAATGCAGACTGGATTTTGCGCAAAGCAGAATTTTTTGTCACCTTGGGATATTCTGGTAGTATTCCAGAAAGATTCTACTGCAGATTCTAGTTTGAAGGAGGATGTTGTTGATGTCCTTCCTTTAAACACTAGCAATGCAGTAACTGAGAGCGAACAGCTCACAAGTAAGCCAAAGCTTTTACTCCCCAGGCCTCAGACAGGTTTAGTAGATCCAAAATCTGCCGGACACATGCAACACAAATTGTACAGCAAAGTGACAGAGAAGGGATCCTTGACTGAGGTGCGGTTGCCTTCTGTAAGATCTACCTTGGAAGGATCAGACAGTCACAGGGCAATGACAACCTTCACTTCAAAGGCCAACTATGGTGGAGATTCAGCCTTCCCTCCACTGCCACAAAAGCATGAGAGGCTGACACCAGCAAAAGCTAAGCAAACAAGTGGGAAGGAGAGGAAGGACTTAATAGCTTCACAGCCATTCCAAAGGGACCGTCATCCGGGGTCTAAAGAACATCCAGTGGTTATGACTGCAGAGAAGAACTCTGATGGCAGGGAAGCTGGGGAAGAAGAGAAAGCAGAAATTTGGTCTGCTGGTGCTGATACAGTCTCAGTCAAGGCTGGGGCAAATGTGTCAGTTTCACGAACAGGTCACTTTCGTGTGTATATTGGGTTTGAGTTTGAATGCCCCCATGGCCACCGTTTCTTCCTCTCTCTAGATCACCTTCAGGGTCTGGGTCCCCATTATGCCGAACAAATCTCTGACTTTTTCCATTCTACAACTAAGCAGGAAAGTGAAAATGGGGCTGTATTGAAGCAAACTAGGCAAGATCGCAGGGCTAGTGTGATGAAAGAACATCAGAAGCCAATGAAATCCCCAATTGGTGTTCTTGGTGGAGGTTTGGAGGGTGCTGGGAAATCTTCTGGGGCCTCTTTTCTTTCAAACATGCAAGTGGAACGAAAAGCTCGAGAGGGTCTGGAGTTCATGCGTGTCAGTGAATGCTCTGGAGAGGGACATACATTACTGGGTCTGAATCTGCCCATATACTTGAACTGCCCCCACTGCAAGGACTCTGACAGCAGCGATAAGAAAGCAAATGGTGTAGTTTTTGCAGGTTCTGTAGCCCAGCTACAGCGCATCTTCTTGGTATGTATGACTCCACCAATCAACATTGTTTGCTCATAGAATCCAGCCTCACTAACAGATTGAACCCTTTTAAGCATCTCCTCATTTGCCAAATATTCCCTTTTGTGTTGGGCCTGGTTAATTTGCTTGTTATGGTCCATGGGAAAGATTGTATACAAACTAATTGGAGGACACTACTGTTCAGGTCACACCTTCGGTCCCGCTGGTTTTTGCTTCCCGAGCTGTGGTTCAATTTGAGGTTGGCTATCTTTAACGCACCCACGTGTGTATTAGTCTAGCATATCTCAAATCCTTTAAAACTTTTTGGCTGTCTTGTCCTGGTTACTAGGTTATTCAAGGACAGGTTTTGCTCTTTACCATATTAAGAAACCAGTGCCAGATTTCCACAGCTGAAACCGAAGTTCAAAGTGTTGGAAAACCACTGGCGTGTGGTCGGGCTAGGGATTGAACCTAGGACCTCCCCCATTCCGGTGTGGTGCTCTACCACTGAGCTACCCATCCCGTTCTGTTCTCAAAGTGCCGTGCAAGGCTATAACCTTGACACTCCAACACTCCCCCTCAAGGCATAGCCCTTATAGCTAATGCCCACCCATTCTGACCACCGCCCCAACCTTGGCTCTGATACCATGTTGGAAAACCACTGGCGTGTGGTCGGGCTAGGGATTGAACCTAGGACCTCCCCCATTCCGGTGGGGTGCTCTACCACTGAGCTACCCATCCCGTTCTGTTCTCAAAGTGCCGTGCAAGGGCTATAACCTTGACACTCCAACACAAAGTATCTGTTATGTTGAGTGCAGGGAGTCGCAGGGCTGAAAATATCAAACCAGGGAAAGTGTAGTGTGGAGTTCAACAATGGGTCGGAGGTAGTTTTACCCCCTGACAGCTTCCTCAGTCTGCGACTGCCATTCGTGTATTACACACGAGGCCAAGACGGTGATTGCAAACCTCTTCTTTGCCAAAGAGATAATCCGGAGCGCACAGCATGGCTTGTGAAGGGTACTGCAGTCTATGTGCTCTCCAAAGATGGTGAAGCGAGGGGGCCACTTGGCTGAGAGAGGCAGAAGGCAAAACTAGCAATCAAAATTGCCTGTTTGACAGCAAAGTGCTGAAGGGTTTGATGAGATGGCTGCAGTAATTTTGTTTCTGTTGAAGCTCTCCGCATTCATCTGGAGGTTGGCGTTGTGATCTTGCTTGGAGGCTTTTGAATGCGATGCACCTGGGACAAGTTTCTGGAAATATTGTTGGTATTCGAGACTGGGATCATTTCTGATGCAGAAAGGGAACCGACATTCAGGTTTGTGTGACGATCTCATTTTCTATACAGCTCTTTTCACTCCTAAAGAAATTGTGTTTCTCTTCCTTTCTGTTCGCAAGGGAAGAAAGGAAAACCCTTAACCACGTTTTTAAACCAAAACATTCTGTCATTAACTTTGGCAAGCCAAGAATGGTAACCTGCTGCTCACCCATCTACTGAACTTCCCATGCTGCAGCAATGAGTTCTTGGCAAGTCCCGATGTGGAGTTTGCAGTGTCATCATATCCTTCTTTCCTTAGTTTGCACTAATCATGGGTTTAGATGGCACAAGCTAGAGTGCAATGCATACATTTGTGTCTTCCTCGACAGCTCTGGCATCACAACCAGAGCCCATTTGTCACAATTTTGGCAAGCTGTTGAGGAGCACTGCTGGAAGCACCATGATGTTCTCTCTTGGCTAGCATATTGTTGACAGGCTGGCACTCTCTTGTCGTTGGTCTGCATTTAAAAGCACTAACACTTAGCTCTTTGGTGACGGGATTGGTTGCAGAATTTGATGGGGAATATCATGAAGTTCACAGCAACTGGAAAGGAACGACCGTGATTCTGGAAAGTTGGCGAGCTGAATGAGGGTGTTTGGGACGGTGATGGAAAGTGTTTCAACTATGCCACTACACTTGGAACTGTGAAAGTCTATATCACATTTCCTTTTATGAGTAGGAATTTCAGGGCACCAGTTCCTTAAGTAGTTACACCAGAACATAGCCCTGGCGAGCCGCCGGTAGAGAGGGAATGTGCATAAGACGTTTGCTGTAGCCTGGTAGAGAGCATGTACGCAGCAGAGGTTGTTTGCCTAGCCTTGTGGCCATAGACCCCACGGCCAGTTTCGGCAGCACAGCCTCGTAGAGAGAGTGAAAGAGAGAGACCGCTTTGTGACTCTCAGTAGTGACAAGCTTCTTGACTAAGGCACCTGAAAATATTTATCATAATAGTCAAAACCAAAAGTGTAGGTGATGGTTGTCGCTAAACCCAAAGTGGCTAGTGCAGTACTTCCACACTACCCTTGTTAGTAGTAGCAACCTATGGCCTATATATTGTGGATATTGAAGTTCACAACTTGCTATGTGGGCACATACAAGACAGTGAGATATCCCTTTTTCTCTTCCCTGGCTCCCGAATATATTTGGGGCCTCCAAGCCCTCTCTTCTTGTCTCCTAATGTGGTTGGCATGGGGGGTCTTTTCTTTCTGCACTGCCAACACAATTTACAGTTTGCCTCCCCATTTGCTACATAGGTCCCCTGTACTTTCAAATTTTCTGCAGTAGTCTTCTTAATAGAGATGATCTCCAGATGATATCTTGCCTAAAGGTACTTTGATGCTTAAATGATTCACATGGCTAGGCAAAACTTACTACCCACTTTTTGGTAGTATGATCTTCTCCAACTTCCCTTCACATGAACCTTGTGCTCCCACTAAGGTAGTTACACCCAAATGTGAGCGCTTAAGCAGATATGCCCATACAATTGGTGCAGTAAGGGGAAAAATTATATGACTGGATGAGCAATTGAACAAACAGCTTGTGGTTTGAATTGCATGAATTTTGGACGAAGTGGCTAATTGATATATATTATCAAAGTGGCAGGGCACAAAAATGCTATGCCTGAGCTATAGAGGGTACCATAACTCACTGAAATATTATCTAATATGAAGCCTACATGTGACCTGATATGCACGAGATGTGCACTTGAAATGGCCCAATAACTCACCCAACAGCTCGGCCCACAAGAGCAAAAGGTATCCTATAAAAGGCCTCCATTTGGCAAATACGCTTGTCACAATATTCAGTACGTTTTTGTTCATCTAACAAAGCACATGGGGCCCACAATGCCCATGAAGGAACCTAAATCAGCCCGTTGGCACTAAGGTCGCCATTTAAGGGCAGGCGGGACCACTTTACACCCCAAAAATAGGGGTCCATTTTGAGACCCCCTCATATTTGGGTTTCTACTACCTTATAATCAAGGACCCCCATTTGTCCAGCCTCCATTGAAAACAAAATCTAAAAAAAAAAATTAACAATATAAAATAATTTTGAATTTTCTCATGTCGCACAAGTTTGTTAGACAATAATGAATAATGAACAAGTTTGTTAGACAATACTGTTCCTTATGTAGATTTAAGGAAATTATTAATTTTGTATCATGGATCAGAATTGAACACACTTATGGATTGTGTGACGTGTGAACCACTTAGAGAAGTCAACGATGAGGTCTTCATCATGACCGTAACTGTCCGGTGTAACTTGTAAACACCAAAAACGATAGCCAAAAAAATGTGTGCTATACTCGTGTGTGCATGGATTCATAGTCTCGATGGATGACTAATACTTGAAGGTGGGCAATGGTGTTCCTTTGAGAAAGGATTGGAACAGTGCAAGGGCTTGCGCTGGTTTATAAAGGGGGACCGTATGACCTGCACCTCTCACTGTTGCAAATGTCAAACCCGCATATATCTCTGACCACCCTCCAACCTGCCATTCAATGCATGTTCATAACCGTTACAATACTTCGGGTGTTATCATGTCCAACAGGGGCTACAATTCAGCTATCCACGACTTAAGGGTCACCAGTCCAAGATTTTATACAACACAGAATACACATTTCCACCTTGATGCTCAATACGTGGACACTTCTGCAAAATATCTTGTACTTCTATAGGTACATTTGATAGTACTGCAACCGAATCACCCGCTCTTGAGTTCAAATTCAATCGTTTCTAGTTGTAGATCTGAATTTGTTTGTTTGTGTGCGGGACTCAAGGCTATGCTTAGTAATATTTCAGCAACGTGTCGACGGGAAGTTTCACTTATGGGTCTCAATTTGGTCAGTACTTAGTAGCGTGAGAACGAAGATTGGGTAATTTGATATTGCAGTGCACAAACCTGATTGGAAAAGTTCCAAGGGTACGACGCAGTCTGAGTAGGTAGGTCCAATTTCGCTAACCAAGAGCGAGTCCCGACTATGGGTACAAATCCATCCACATCACCACTACATGAGGGGATGCCACAATGTTCGAATCTATGTCAGTACAGCCTCTCTGTGCATGTTATACAAAATTCAGAATTTGTTTGATTCTCTTTATATATATTAAGAAAATTGGAGACATGTCTTGTGGCATATCGAGCGCTCCAGCTTAGAGAGCAGTATTCTTGATCTTGACTCCTAGTTCTGGGAGTGTCTTCTTTCTTTAGAAAAATAATATTTGCTTTTGTCCCATGATTATAAGCTTTTTGAGATTCTGCAGCATATTATAGATTAAATTGTTTTCTCCTTCTGAGTTAATATGGCTCCTGATGTTTCTTCCTGAAGTACCTCTTTTGAAGTCCCTTGGATCTCTCGTGGATGCAATAAACATTATAGCCCATACTTTGCACTAAAAAAGGTGGACGCGTTGCCGAAGCAAGCGTAACTTATGGTTTCACTTGACCCAGAAGGGCTACTGCCTTCCGGTAGGAAGGTGGACACCTTTGTAACAACCAACAAGGTGGTTTGAACCCACAACCACTTGTAAGAGGGTATATGCCCTTACCGCTGGGCCCGGTTATCAGCGTCACGTCCGTCCGTCAACGTTAGGTCACGTCAGACCTGACGCTGATGGGACCTCCGTCACGTCAGGTTCGGGGAATATTCTGGTAAAAATAGTACCAGGTAAAATACTACCACTTAAGCAGCCACGTCGCCGACATGGTGGCGGTGGCAAATATGTTTTGAAAATTAAAAAATGAACGCGACCGCCAATTATGGCGGTCGCTTTGTTTTTCGAAATTAAAAAAGAAAATAGCGACCGCCGTATTGGCAGTCGATTCAATTTTATTTTTTTTAAAGCAAGATTGACGGTCACACTGGCAGTCGCTTTATTTTTTGAAATAAAAAAAAGAAATAGCGGTCACTTCAATTTATTTTTAAACAAAAGCAAGATTGGCAGTGCCGGTCACCTAATTTTTTTTTTAAAACAAGCGACTGCCGTATTGGCGGTCGCACAATTTTGCAAATATATAAAGAACAAGCGGCCACCATATGACGGTCGGATAATTTCAAAAATATATTAAAAACAAACAAACGACCGCCATTTGGCGGTCGGTAAATTTAAAATTATATTTAAAAACAAGTGACATATGAAAATAAAAGCGACTGCCACACCGGTGATCGCTTATTTTAAAATAATACAATATTTGCGACCGCCAAACTGGCGGACGCTTTAATTTAATAATATATAAAATAAAAGCGACTGCCAGCCTGGAGATCGCTTAAACTTGAAAATATAAAGATTAAAAGCGACCGCCTTATTGGCGGTCGCGTTTTTTTTTTAAATATTAATTCAAAGACGCAGAAATGGATGAATTCCGTTCGCACACAATGATGACACCCACATCCAATTTTAAATATATAAACAAATGAAACGACCGCCATACCGGCAGTTACATTATAAAAAACAATAGTGCCCGTATGTATTAGCGGTCGTTTAATTTCAAAATTATAACAAATATGGTTGTACCGCATTTTTCGGGTGGGCGCTATTGGTTCACTATTAATTTCACTTTCATTTCACTTTCACCCTTCCTAGATCATATATAAAGGAGCAGGGTCACCAAGCTTCTCACTTCTTTTGGCGCAAACACTTAAGGTTGCTTTGGATGTTCTCTTCCATTGAACGAGAGCGTAGCACAAGAGGAGGGTGCGCATCTTTTGCCATAAGTGGCTTCCACCAATGTGTATAAGCTCAACACTACAACTCACATCGACCCACTGGGTAGTTGCACGCTAAGGTGGACCAAAAACGACAGATGTTGCTTCCATAGAAGTCCATGACCAAATGTAAAATTAATGATATTTCCCCAAATAATTTTAAATGATGATAGACAATGGTATAATTAACATTTTTAGTAAAGGGTTTATCCCAAACATCAAAAATAATTTTTACTATAAATTTTAATCTTTAATTTGAATAAAATTTGATATATCAGAAATTAAAATTTACATCGATTTGTCCATATACAACCAAGCCGTTGTAGATTATATTTTTGTATCATTTGCAGTAAAATATGACACCTCAAAAGCCCAAAACACAAAATGTATTAAACTAGAACAAATCCATCTATATATAATACTTCATATTAGTCCATAGGTAGTAAATGACAGCTGATATTGTCATTTTAAATTGAAATCTAGATTGTTCTATAAATTGGCCCCATTGCCTCGAAAGTTCAAAGAAATACACCAAAGGCACAATGGAACCATGTATTTCCATTTGTAGCGATAACAGTCCACAGTTGTCGTGTTTAAAAGTCCATAGCTCTTCGATATTTTATTGGATTAACAATTGGACAGTTGACATAGGTAGATATTGAAGTTAGAAATCCAGCATATAAAATGTTTTTCAATATTATTCATTATATTAAATTTAATTCATGATATCATGCACGACAGTCACTGAAAACTGTGCCGGTAACGCAGTTTTAGTCCGCCTTAGCATGCATCTACCCCACTTGGGTTGCTGATAGGTGTAGAAGTATTGGGCTATCGCACTGCACTCTACATTCGCAACACGTTCATTTATAGGTGACTGTTTTTTGTTGCTTACGTCGCTAGGGCCCAGGGGAGTGGATATTGGGTGAAGATGAGGGAGGAATGGAACCATTGGTATACGACAATCCCGAACACTGTCAGTGCCACTAGTATTGTTGAGTGTAATCTATGTGAATTAAAGCTTTCTTATCGTAAGGATCGGTTGCTCGCTCACCTCGACTATAGAGGTGTGAAGAGCGATGGGGTGGGTTTATGCCTTAACGCATCTATGCGGGTAAAAAGCCACTGTGTGGAGGCAATATTCCAATGTCTCTGGATCTAGACATGACCTCTGAACAGAACACTTCATCTTCCTGTCAGGATGCCTCGAATAGTACCCAAGGCGACTCTTGTGAGACTTCAGGTGTCATTGGATAAGTGGGTTGGGCCAGAGCAACACCTGCTTCAACACCTCTTTGTACCCCTACACTTCAACGGATTACGGCAGCAATCCATGTAGGAAGGTCTTAACTTGTCTGCGAAAAGGCAGTTGGATAAAAATTGGGCGCAGTTTTTCTTCGAGGCCAACATACCATTTAATGTGGCAAGGCTTCCGTCATTTGTTTCTGCCGTTAAAGCAAACTCAGAGTCCACATACGTGCTTCCGACTTATCACAATCTCCGCACAGGATTGCTAGAAGACGCCATGACCGAGCTTACCCAAAATGTCAACGATAAAACGGGCGAGTGCATCAGAAAATATGGAAGCACTATATATGTCAATGGTTGGAGTTCTGTTACAAACAGACCATTGTTCAATGTCATGCTCGTATGTCCAGCTGGGGAACAATTCTTTGGTCGACACTAGCGACGAGAAGAAAGATAGACATTATCAATGCCAACTATTGACGGACTTCATTGAACAGGTCAAAAGTGATAGAATCATGCAAATATGCACAGACAATGTCGCTAACATGATAAACACTGCAGACATGTTGTTGGCACGTTATCCCCATATATACTATTAAGGTTGTACTACTCATATCTTTGACCTCATTTTGGAAGATTGGGGAAAAGAACAGTGGGTGAAACAACTTGTCAAGCGAGCAAAGACCGTTGTGTCGTTCATCCGCACACACCACATCCCTTTGGCAATATATAGGAGGCACGAACCCAAATACAGCCTCCGGAATCCAGACGAAACTTGTCTTGTCACTAACTTCTTAATGGTAGATCGGTTAGTGACGGTGAAGAGCAGTCTGGAGCACACCATCATCGATCCTCAATGGGATGCGTACACACGAACATTGCAGGACTCCAAAAAAACCAAGTCATTGGACAAAAGTCGAAAAGTTTGGAATAACATTCGTAGCAAAGATTTCTGGAAGAAATGTGAAAACTTTGTTTATATGGTAGAGCCGATGTTAATCGTCTTGCGGGAGTTTGATGGAAAACAACCAGTAATGGGCAAGGCATGCTTGAACTTAGCTATAGCCTGATTACTAGACTACAGGCTATGCACTCTTTAGGTGGATACTTCACCATCAGTTTAGTGATCCGTAAGAAGCTAATTCTAAGGATCATAGAAGACTGAACGAGACGTGACTTTCATTAGGTTTTGTAGTGGAGTGAATGGGTCCACAAAAATTAAGGCTAACTGATGCGATACATCTTTCATCTAGAAGATAGTTAGACTATGTTTCTGTAGCTCAACCCAATGATCAATATATTAACCTGCATTCGTGCCATGAAATATTGCTCTGAGCATGGAACGCAGCCTTCACTGGAGGCGAGTTAAGATATGGGACTGCGTTGTTGGGCGCACATGGATCCACTCCTACTCCACGGACCATTCCTTTCCTCTGATCATCATCAAGTAAAATAGTTTAGTGTCTCTCGGGTATCTTTGAGGTAGTCTTCAAATTACTAGACACATGCCCTTTCACCGCCCTTTCATTGTATGCAGTTATTGTACTGTAGTTAAGAGTGTGCGAAAGAACAATTTTGAAAATTTGAAAATCACCCAAGGAAAAGCCGATCGAGTGTTGATGGCTGGAGGGTTGCAATAAGGCCCGTAGATGTTGTAGATATTGATTTCTCTCATTTCCACAGTCAAGGCATAGTTGGAATAATAATTACAAGTCGCATTCGTGGAAGAGCTAGGGCCCACCAAGTCTTCAGCGAAATCACAGTTGGCTAAAATATGTGTGTATGAATTATTGGAGATAAGAGAGTGGAATAATAGAATTCTACTCCTCCAAGAGTGTCTGAGGCAGGGTTTGTCCAAGGATTACCCACCTGAAAAGTATGTACATATGTATGAGAGGGTTCAAAGAAAAAATTACAATAGCTAAATATTGGATTTGAGGAAAGCTCGAGAGGGTCGGTTACCGCAAATCCCTTGAAGTTCAGTTTTGAGTTGATTCCGTATTGCGCCTCATTATACAGAACTATCCGTTGCGCCAATTGTGGCACAGTGTGACCTGATGGCTTCATCCCCCAAGCTCATCAATCGATGTTATCCAACTTACAATCAAGATTGAAGGTGAGTAATATATAAAGACATTATATAAGAATTTTCTACGATTGTTGTATTTCACTCTTAAAGGAATAGAACTTATAAATGCACGAAGATCAAATTTATTAATTGTAAGCAACAACCAACGTATGGACACCCAGAGCAAAATAAAATGTATCGTCAAAACTTGTGCCATAGAAATGATTCAACATTCAACATTCTAATGTAGAATATATTTAATATATTAATTATATATTAAATATATTAATAGTAATTAAGTAACAATTACTACAACCTAACATGTTGTGTAAGGCCCAACATTCTACGACCGGTGCCTAAACGAAAATGTAAT
This sequence comes from Takakia lepidozioides, assembly GCA_030704615.1. NCBI lineage: Eukaryota > Viridiplantae > Streptophyta > Takakiopsida > Takakiales > Takakiaceae > Takakia > Takakia lepidozioides. The sequence continues at coordinate 29,039,325 of CM060733.1, forward strand.
ACATGTATTCAACTGTACACCAGTACTACAAAAGTAAGAGAGGTGTGCAGGGAGTTCATACAATACGACTTACGCACGTATAGAAAGTATGTGGTAAATGGTGCAAATAAGTAAGAAAGGGTTTTGGGCGCAGTTCCTACCACCATAGCTTTCACCGGTGAGATAGAAGTCATTTTGTGTGTACTCTAGATATTTCGCAAACCATCCAATTGCAAATGCAAAGTTGTCTTCCACTGTAGCCAATTCAGAAAATCTAGCTCTAAAACATTCATATGCTTCAAACAGAGAGGGGGTGTACCAGCTAACACTAAATTCAGAATTATGAGAGCTCTACAAATGTTGATTAGTCCTCATCCGCATGTGTCAAGGAGCATGCTGCAAATGTGTGATCGATCAAGATGAGTAATTATCAGGATCAAAGCAATTTACTATGGAGTCAGCAACAAATTTGTATGAAATATTTTCCTTGAAGGCTGCTTGAACCACTAATTTACATCGTTAGAAAAAATAAAACACTTATGAGCTGTAAACTATTGTTCTCAACAACAAATAACTACATTGACCAGTGTCTCATTAGTGCTCACCGGTTATTCGGTCTGTGAAGTTGTTGTAGTCGGACGTCGTGTTGGAGTATGAGGCGCCAGCAGCCACATGACTCTCCACAAATACAATATTGGCCACTGTTATGAACACAACCAAAACACAACACCACTAAATGGAAGGTGATAGAACTAGAGAGTTGAAGGACAATTGATGCCACAATGAAACAAGGCCCAACAAACCATAAAGAGAATCGAAAGAGGCTAGCCGGAAAAAGAGACGAACTTATTGACATTTAATTATGAGACATGCACATTAAGTGAATACATATATTGTAAATGCATAGATTGTGGCTGCAACATGAAAGAGGTTGGGAAAAGCTTGAACATTTATTCCATGAATACTTATTGCGAACAAGTGCAGTGCCATCTGCGTTGAGGAATAAGGGTCCCAACTCTTGCAACGCGCCGAAGGCTACCGACGAACATCCTGGCCCTGCATCCCAATGTCTTGAAAGAATTGAGTTATATATAATATAGATTATGATGAATTGTACTGCCTAAACATCTAATTGCTCCATGTTTTAGATCATCATTTTATTATCATCACTAGTATTGCAACTCCTTTGGGCGATTCAAAGATTCTACTGAGATCAATCAGATCCACTCTTAAGCCAACGAGGATCTAAAGATCAAGTTAACACATGTATTATTGAGTAGAAATTAGTTTCATATAAAGTAAGAAATTTGAACAAAAAAATTTGGTCTCGAGCTCTCTTCTGCTCAATGACTATCGAAAATAGTAGACTAGGTCGGCTTATGTTCACGTAATATTCTTCTATCAAGCATTTGCTACATGATGAAAATGCACCAAAATATTTTATCGAAGTGGGTATAGAGTTTTCGTATCAATGAGATTAAAGCTTGAACAATGTGTCCAAAATGCTCATTACAAAACATACAAAATTTACCTCATTTTGAGTAACCAGTTATTTCAACTAGAAACGACCTAGCTACATACAATTTGGGAGAGCTGAATTTGGGAAAGTTTTTCAAAAACTTAGAAATTTTTCTTGTCACGGTTGCATGAAACTAACATAATTACTAGTTTCAAAATCCTCAACCCTAGAGAATCTTACCAAATCAATGGAAAACACCTTGCTTCCAATTTCTTCTATCCACAGCTCACAAATTACAAGAGTGAGATATTACCTCCGGTGAACCAAAAAACAACAGGAAGCGATGCAGCGTTGCGGTGGTCAGCCTCCACAAACCAATAGAAGAATGCACGCCCATGGCTTTTCATTCACTGTGATGTAACCTGCATATTGCTTGAAGTTGACAGGCGGTTGTCCAAGTAGAGTTGTTACCAGGTCTGGATCAACATATACCTCTAAGGCTCTTGGAACTATTAATGAGAGCAAAAACATCCATGCCAAGATCTGCACACCCATTTTGGCCGTGATATCTCTCTGTGTCCACTCTCTCTACCACGACGTATCACCACAATCCACCCAAAAGTCTAGGAAATTTGGTTACGGTACATGCATGATGTTTGATCATAAGCACGATTGCAGACTGGCAGGAAAGAATTTGAGTTTCCTAAATAGGAAAGGTGTACTTACAATATGATGCGCTTAAGTAAGAGACTTACATACGTATCTGAATCTGCTGAAATGCCTCGTTGGTTTAAAGTCTGTAGAGCCTCTGTCAGTCTGCCTGCCTCACAAAGCAGTTTTAGCTTTGGATTTGCAGAAATAATACTTTGAATCTTGAATTTGGGAAGACATCCTGATTGTGCCAGCTTCGGATAGAGCTAGAGTCATGAATGTACAGTTGTTCGAAACCTGCATGGGTAGATGGTCAACTAAAGGTAGCAGCTGCAACGGCACAGTTGATAAAATCAGACACCTCAACAATGACCACAGCTTCTGAAAGAGGATCAAGAGAGGGAGTCCACAATGTCTCTTCTACTGGGTATGAGATGTTTATATTTTATTTTTGAGTTGTCAGATTACCTTTCTACTTTTTATAGTACTAATCTTCTCAGGAAGACATGGATTGTCATGTTAAAATGAGTCAACCAGTTGAGTTCATATTGCGTTATTCTCTTGCTCAAGGAGAATGTGCATATGCGAGCAGGCAGGAGTGATATTATGCCTGCAAGATGACACACTTGGCTTTTATGCTTCTTAACTGGGCCTCAATGTCTTCAGAAATTTATATTCAAAAATGTTTCAAAATTGTCTCAAACAGTGTCCCAACACTACAAAAAAATCGGTGTGTTTTATGATAGTATATATTTAATCATAATATCCGATCCATCTTATTTGTTGATCTTTTATCTACAGAAGATATTTAATAGTACAAGTTATATATAAAAGGTAAACTGTATTAAGGGGTCACTTTAGACTACGAAACAAGACCAACAAACTTTTGGACCACTTTGAAGTCAGATCTTGGTCCTTGTATGCATATTAAGATATTAATACGGATTTTTTTTTTAAATTTTAACTAATTATGGACTTGAGATGAGCCCAAAAACAAGAATAAATAAATAATATAGTAAATTCAAAAATAATTTGTATTCCACTAATAATACATTTGTGCCATTACAAATTAGTCATATACATTGTCTATTGTCTAGAAAAATATTTACATATATTTGATAAGTTGAAAGCATTTTGACTCTAATGTCGACATTCACAAAGAGATATAGATAAAGAGTATAGACTTCAACAACATTATAAAGAGCTTAAAGTCTAAACTCCCAAAATTTAGAAAAAAACACATTGAAATTATTGCTTCTCATTGTTGAATAATTGGGAGTTTAAGGCTCACGTGTGAGCCAGGCAGCGGGCCCCATGCACGAACGTCGAGCGCCCCAGGGTGGCCCCGCCGCGACCCATGACCCGGCCCGGGTGGGTCTGCCGCTAGGTATGGTCTGCCGCGAGACTCAGCCCGGGTGGGTCTGTCCCGAGGTATGCTCTGCCAAGGTAGGGTGACCCTAGGCGACATTGGGGCTGACTGCGGCTGTTTTCTAGGTTAGAACATAAAAAAAAATGTTAGGGTAGTAGCAAGCAGCGGGTGGTGGTTGGGAGCATTGAGTGGTACCTACGAGGTTGTGGGTTCAACTCCGGCTGTGCTAAATGTGCATTAATGATGGTTTCGGGGCGGCGTTGCACGTGTATTAATGACCCTCTTTTTGATGGGCGAGTTTTCTCCCAAAAATTCCTAAGTCCCGCGGGCGAGCTGCCGCACGATGAGCAGACCATTCAGACCCGCGAGCAGACCCGACCTCCGAGCAGACCCGACCTCTGAGCAGACCCTTCCCTCGAGAAGACCCAACCCAACGTGTCAGCAGACCCGACTTGCCAGCAAACCTTGAGCAGACCCAACCTGAGCAGACCCGGACCTGCCGGGTGGTCGCGGGGCGCCCGACATCCGTGCATGGGGCCCGCTGCTTGGCTCACACGTGAGCCTTAAACTCCCAATTATTCAAAAATGAGAGACGAAATTATTTGGGCTTTATGTACGATTCACATCATCCCATGGAAAAGACAAATTAAACTTGCAGTATAGGGAGATGAATTTTTTTTATTTCAGAATGTCATTGAATAGATAGTGATATTCACTACTAAGTAATGTGGACATGCAAGTCGAATTGCGCAGATACGACTACACAACTTGCAACTTCTACAACAGATTATCCATACACGCTACCATAGCAGTAAATAATATTACATGCCAAAAACTGACATCATAGGATGTACATGTAAGATTTGTAATTATAGTCTCTCCAGAAGACTTAACGAAGTCGAGGCAATGGACGTAGATCATCAGTTTTAATGGAAACAATAGACGGTAACTGTCCGGATGATGACACGATGGCCGCAACAGGCCCAACCCAACCAAATAAACTATTAGGAGGTGTGTTCGATATAAAAATTACCGGTATAATAAATCTGTGCATAGTTGGGATACGTTTTAGGCATAGATGGCTCTTGCGTAGTATTCAGATCTGGTGTAGAATCAGCCAAATCTCGGTGGCTAACTTGTCCGTGGATGGATAATACATAGATCAAAATATCGCCCAAACCAAGACCAAAGTGGGTGATCCTGAACTATCACCTCGCGAGATGCTTTTGCGTAGCTCTCGTTCACGTACTCAATAACATTAGATACTCATATCATGTTTGAAATGAATGACCACACTACATCATTTATATTAGACAACTTATTTTTTTATCTATTGTATAAAAGAGTGAAATATCTAGTATTTGTAGGGTTTTGAGAGTTTTTTATGGTTCATCGTTCACAAGAAGGATTTGCCCTTCCCTTGAAAATGAATTTCCTAAAATCCTTACGAGAACGGTTTGAATATCTTTAATGAGATATCTCATATCGGGCTTAATATAACGGGTCGTGGCGTTGCCATGCTCCTTAGACCATACAAAACAGAACAGCTTCATCATATCCATGGGTACAAAACATTGTAACATCTTAAGAACAATGTCTCTTTCAGAGCAGGACCAAATGACGACATGAAAATTTTCACTGGCACCGAAACATACGACTCATGTTTTTTTGTTCCAATCTCTTTGAGCTTTCCGCGGACGTTAAAAAGTACTTTTTAGAAAGTTTAGGGTTTCAACTTTCATTTCTCTTCCCTCACTCACCAATATATATAGGGCCTCCAAGCCCTCTCTTCAAGATGTCTATCGTGCTCCTATATATTGTGGTTGGCATATGGGGTCTTTTATGTCTTCACTCCAACACGATTTCCATTTTGCCTCCCCATTTGAATGATATTAATTAATGAACTAGGCTACATTGGTCCCCCTTCCTCTACTTTGAATTTTCTGCAGTAGTATTCTTACTAGAGATGATCTCCAATTGATGATCTTTCCTAAAGATATTTTGATGCTTAAATGATGCACATGGCCAGACATAACCTACTACCTACTTTTTGGTAGTATCACCTTCTCCAATTGACAACTTCCTTCACATGAGCATTGTGCTCCCACTATAATTAAGGACCCCAGTTTGTCTTGGATGAAAAAAATTTATAGGGCAGGTGAAAAAACTGCCAGAGTCCATTCGGTATGGATGAAAAAACAGGATCCAATGAAAATAAAACTTGACAAAAGAGTTTTAACAATACAAAGAGTTTTTGAATTTTCTCATGTCCCACAAGTTTGTTAGACAATAATGAATATATGTATTTTTTATTTTATTTTTTAAATTGTATCATGGATCAAAATTGAACAGACTTATAGATTGCACGTGAAGTGTGAACCACTTAGAGAAGTCAACACTGAAGTCTTCATCACGACCATAATTGTACGATGTAACTTGTAAACACAAAAAACCATAGCCAGAAAAATGTCTAATATACTCGTGTGTGCATTAATTCATACTCTCAATGGACGACTAATACTTGAAGGTGAGCAGTGGTGTTCCTTTGAGAAAGGATTGGAACAGTACGAGGGTTTGCATTGGTTTACAAGCGGGAACCTGATGACCTGCACCTCTCACTGTTGCAAATGTCAAACCCGCGTATATCTTTGACCACCCTCCAACCTGCCATTAAATGCATGTTCATAACCGTTACAATACTTTGGGTGTTATCATGTCCAAAAGGGGCTACAATTCAGTTATCCACAATTTAATGGTCACCAGTCTAAGGTTTTATACAAAGTAGAATACACATTTCCACCTTGATGCTCAGTACGTGGACACTTCTGCAAAATATCTTGTACTTCTATAGGTACATTTGATAGTACTGCAGCCGAATCACCCGCTCTTGAGTTCAAATTCAATCGTTTCTAGTTATAGATCTGAATTTGTTTGTTGGTGTGCGGGACTCAAGGCTATGCTTAGTAATATTTCAGCAACATGTCAATGAGGAGTTTCACTTATGGGTCTCAATCTGGTCAGTACTTAGTAGCGTGAGAACTGAAGATCGGGTAATTTGATATTGCAGTACACAAACCTGATTGGAAAAGTTCCAAGGGTACCACGTAGTCTGAGTAGGTAGGTCCAATTTCGCTAGCCAAGAGCGAGTCCCGACTGTGGGTACAACTCCATCCACATCACCACTGCATGAGGGGATGCCACAAAGTTTGAATCTTTGTCAATACAGCCTCTCTGTGCATGTTATACAAAATTCAGAATCTGTTTGATTCTCTTTATATATATTAAGAGAGTTGGAGACATGTCTTGTGGCATATCAGGCGCACCAGCTTAGAGAGCAGTATTCTTGATCTTGACTCCTAGTTCTGGGAGGGTGAGTCTTTCTTTAAAAAATTAATATTTTCTTTAATTGTCCCATGATTATAAGCTTTTTGAGATTCTGCAGCATATTATAGATTAAATTGTTTTCTCCTTCTGAGTTAATATGGCTCCAAATGTTTCTCCTTTTGAAGTCCCTTGGACCTCTCGTGGATGCAATAAACATTATAGCCCATACTTTGCATTAAACTTACTAAGAAGCGTCTGATCACACTTTGATTACCTATAATAGTAGCGCTCATGTATGAGATGGTGAGACGTACCTGTACACCCATGTTTTGAGATCCTTGGTGAGAAGAATGCGATAGACGGGTATGACAGATTGTAGTAAATCTGATTCCGCGTAGTTGGTAAAAGTTGGGTCACTGTGCCACCAAAAGACAAACCAGATAAAAGATCATCAAAGTATAGTTAATAAGATAGATTGCATACTATGATTAAATATGTATTATCGTAAACACACTCATATTTTTGTAGTGTTGGGAAACTTGAATCTTTTGACATAGGATAGTGCTTGGGTTACTTGTAGGACATGTTTGAGATAGGGATGCCTCGGCGTGAGCCTGGTCGCGTGAGCGCAGCTGGGCTCACCCGACGTCACCTTGCGCCCGCCACGTCATCGCGCTTCCACGCCGCGTCACCGCGCGCCCGAAGCAGAGTGTATTTCCGCGGAAGAGCACCCTTAACCGCGGAAAGAAGCTGGACGATATAATAAAATAATGTGGTCATTCCCACCACGGATGAATGCAAGATGGATGAATGTAGAGTGGGTGAGAAACAGATGGATGAGTGCGAACAATGCAAACGGATGGATGAATGTGGGATGGATGAATGTACAATGGATGTTCAATGAATAATGCAAAACATTCATGAAGGGAGGATGCATGAATACACAGTAGATGAATGCACAATGGATGAATATACGGTAGTTGAATATGACATAAGTGTGTGGGGTTGGTGGGATGGATTCATGAAGATTTCCACTTCAATCTAAGTGAAGTGTTTGTTTCCGTTTTTTTTTTCTGTCGGAACAACTGCAATCAAGTAGGGGATCAATTCAATCTTATCTTAAGAGGATGAGAACAAAACAATAAAAATGTGAAGTTCAGTCTGACTCAGAGTCAGTACAATGTATCCCCGCATCCTCTGCATCTAAGTCTAGCCCAGAGAAACTTACCAGGAGTAAATACCAGAAGTTACCAAGTTACCATATTACCAGAAATTACCATGACTTGCTATGATTTACTATGATCTACCATGATTTACCATTACTTACCAAGTTACCGAAAGTTTATCAAATTACCAAAAATAACTTGAGAAATTGCTGATGAAGCTTCATTTGGAGGAAACTTCTCCGTCAAGATACCTCTTTTGTTTAAGGAAGCTTCTCCATCAAAAAACTTTTGTTTAATATTGGAAACTTCTCCATCAAGAAACCTCCACAGGGGAACTTCTTAGTAGCCAATATATATAGGAGGCGAGACTGGACACTCTTCAGTCTCGCCAACACAAGTTCAAGCTACTCTTGTTCCCAGTCCCAGTACTCGAGTCCAGCTTCCAGTACTCTAGTCCAGTTTCCAATATTCCAGTATTCGAGTCGAGTCCCAGTATCTTGTACTTTTGTCCATTGTTATAAAGATCATCTTGATTCATGTTTACCAACCATGCATTCGGCCACGTCGATATTGTCTTCTTGTCTAGTCTTGTACCTCTAGTCCGATCTCTTGTTTGTGTTGAGTCATGTTTTTGTCCTTGACAGTTTGGCGAGATTAAAGTTTGTTCCTTAGTTAGTTAAGATGGAAGACACATTTGCGGAAATGGTCGCCACATTGCAGAGTCTTCAGCTCCAGATGAAGGAACTTCGTACCTCTACCGCTGAAGCTGATCAATTTCAAGATCTTGACAACGCTCTCCACAATTTGCAACAACAAATTTCAGAGTTAAAGGAGTCGAACAATGGATCTTCAATCATACGAGTTCCTACTGCAACAGCTCCTACTGCAACGGTTCATCTTCAACAGATAATGAGAGAACCTAAGATCAGCATGCCCGAGAAATTTGATGGGACGCGATCAAGATTTCGCGGTTTTGTTCAACAAGTACGACTACATTACCGCACCCCATGAAGGTATTCAAGTGGGATTCGTGGGCACCCTTCTATCAGGCACTGCCCTATCTTGGTTTGCACCGCTATTAACAAAAAAAAACACATTTACTATATAATTTTGAAGCTTTCATGTCCGAGTTCACTGCAACGTTTGGAGAGAATGATAGAGAGAAAATTGCAGAGACAAAGATGTGAAATCTTCGACAAGGAGTACGTCCTGCTTCCGTTTATGCTACCGGTAGTGATCCTATGCAGATTGATGCTGTCCGATTCAAGCCATTGACGCCACAAAGAAAAAGACGACGCTCGAATGGATTATGTCTCTATTGCGGAGAAGAAGATCACATAGCATTAAACTGCCCCAACAAGAGAAGATTCAAAACTCGGGGCACAATTCAAGTGTTCGATACGAGGAGGTCGGAAAACGAAGATGTCCAGTCACAGTAAGGACCATGCGGCTGGACATCACAAATTTCTTACCGAAAAAAAAATCTCTTTCTACCTCCAGACCCTGCACCTTGCTTCACAGTTTTGGTAAAAATTAGAGTGCAAAATCGAGATATTTCTATAGAAGCACTTTTGGACTCAGGGGACTTCAGCTTGTTTTGCGAAGCAACACAATTTAACGCTCGTAAAGAAGAAACTCTCGGCCCCCGTTGAAGTCATCGATGGACGACCGTTAGCATCATGAAATGTGGACCATGAAACTCGACCACTTGAAGTAAAGCTTAAAGATCAAGCATCACATATTATTTTCAACGTCATCCAGTCTCCAACAAATCATGTGATCATTGGACTTCCCTAGTTCGTACTTCACAATCCCGACATCGACTGGCGATCGCGAAAAATTTCTGCAAGACAAAAATGTAGAAATATCAAAGGTATTCAACCCCTGTTTCTTGGAGCTAGAGCTTTCATGAGAGCTACCAAAAAGGATGCGACATTTGCACTTTATGCGACTCTGATCACACTAGAAGCATTCGTGTCTTTTCCGAATCGACTGTATGTCCAAAACCACTGAGGGAACAACTTTGAGATGTTTGTTACTACTGCACAGTCGTAACGGATAAATTCGCATTTCTAATGGCGGATAGAAGTTGCATCAACGACTCCGCAATCGGCGCAATATTCGCGGCGATTTAATTCAATTACGTAATTTTATTTTATTTTTTAAAACAACAATTACAAGTGGTTTTAAGCACTAGAGAACGACTCTTAACAACTAGACATTCATTGCACACCCTATTTAAAAAATGGAATTTTTATAAGTGCTCCACATGGCTCATGACGTGGAATATTTTAATGTATTTTAGGGCTTGTGTGGCTCGTAGAGATTGTTCTAATTGTCGGATGTAAAATGATCTAAGGGTGGAAGAGTAACTTTGTCCTTTGCCTGAATTTGTCTAAGTGTTGGGAGAGGGATGGAGGCTTGAGAGAGAGACGGGCAAGTGATGCGAGAAGGACGAAGACCAAATCGAGGCCCATGTCATGTTGTTGCAAGCGTTTATGGCGTCAATGGCGCATTATGTGCAAATATGGGCTCTTGGCTCCCCTTTGTACCATGATTTGGTATTCTTCCTGATGATCACAAGGTTCTTGGGGGAATCAGCTTGGTCTTAGCAGCCCATATTTTAATCTCTGCCCGCTCAGCTGCACCGTGGTGGTTCTTACAAACCAATCCCACATTACCTGACTACAGATACAAGCAGCACGCACAAGAGGTCTTCTTGGGTTCATGGTCAGTCTAATCCGCAATGGGTCATGACACAAGGCAGGGAACAATGTGGTGAGGGCAGCGTCTTCTTCGAGCTATTTCAGCCTGTTTTGCCGAGATGTAGTGTCGTGGAGTGCGATGCTTGCAGTGTCGCGGCCCTTTGCCTTGAGGGCAGGGGGTCGGGACACATGAGGGGCTGCCCCTGTGGTGGGGGCAGCGGCAGCGATAGGTATGGGGGGCTGAAGCACCCTTGAGTGCCCAAGGCACTCAAGGAGGCGGAGGCGCTCACTAGGTGGAGCCCCGCACACCGGGTTGCGGTGGGGTGGCTCCACAAGGGTGGTGGTAGCTTAGCGGGACTTAGTGGGGGTGGCATAGGACTCACCATGGGGGCGGAGACCTCGTGGTGGGAGTCGTGGGGAGTCTTGGGACTCATCACGGTCCATAGGGCCGTGGTGAGTGGGCCAAGACTCACCGCGACTCATCACCGGGAGTCGAGGGTTTTCGTGGTGGTTCGCCATAAAATGGCATGGCTGGTTGTGAAACCCCCGCGGACAGCTACAGAAGTATATATAGGGGAGTAGTAACCCCGAGAACGGTGCAAGCCCGTTGGTGACCAAAAACTAGTGAGTAAGCGAGCGAGCCGGAAAGCGACCAAAGAGTGGGGAGCTGTTCCGGACTGCCAACTACCAAAGGGAATTCCCACTGGTTCCAAATCGGTGGAGGGTTCTTTGGGAGAACAAAGGGGGACCGTTATGCCCCGGTGAGCAGCCGAAGCTCCAAGTTGGCCCGGCGGCCAGGTTGGGAGTCAGGCGCGCATCAAAGCGAGTAACTATGACTTGAGGGGGAGCTTACCGAAGTGAGGTGCGCGACACTTGGTATCAGAGCTTAGAGTTCAGTACGCGATCGTCCTTGGGATTGGCCTCATCATGGGGTCGGGCAAGCCGAAGCGAAAGCGGAACGGCCCAAAAGATGATGATCCTGGAGCCCGATGGGGGCGACGTGTCACCGAGGCGGCCGTTTGAGGAAGCGATGCATGTTTCCGAAAACGAGGCCGCTCAAGAGCGGGAGGAATCCGAGGAGTCGGAGCCCGAGGAATCCTTGAGAGCTCCGACAAACCAAGAGATGCCTCCCATGCCGGCAGCCTTTTGGGAAGGGTTGTTGGCGCAGTTTGGCGGGACGTTGAAAGACGTGTTGAAGGCGGCTAATGCCACTTCCACTAAGGCAAAGTTTAAGGTGAAGCCTAAGGAACCCGGCACCTTCGAGGGCGTCCGAAATCGGAAGGCACTCAACACCTGGCTCCTGGAGCTAGAGCAGTACTTCCGGGCGGCCAAGTTGAGTGACGAGGATCGGGTGGAAGTGGCTCCCACCTATTTGAGGGGCTATGCTCAACAATGGTGGCAGAAACGCCTTCACGACCGAGGTCCAAGCCCGGAAACCTTGAACTGGAGTGGGTTCAAGGAATTGATGAAGAGACAGTTTGTGCCCCTCAACGCGTCCTGGCTTGCCCGGGACAAGATGAGGAATTTGAAGCAAACAGATGACATTCGGGGTATGTCCAGGCTTTCAATGTGCTGTTGCTCGAAGTCGCGGACATGGCAGAACCAGAAATGGTCTTCAACTTTGTGGCGGGACTGGCCCCATGGGCCGGCGGAAGTTGGAGGAGAAGCCACCCAAGACTTTGAACGAGGCAATTGAGAGGGCTGAATGTTTCTCGATGTCCCTAGGGGTGAAAGACAAGGCCGTACGGAGCTGAACCACAAGAAGACCCGGCGGGAAGGTGACTCCTTCCGACCGGAAAAGAAGTGGGATAGGCCACACGGCGACAATGGCACGTGGAAATCGAAGGGAGGGCCTTCACACGTCAAGGCGGCACCCGGTGCTTCGAAAGGAAAAGCGGGTGGAGCGGCTTATGGCGGACAGAAGGCGACCTTTGATGGAGTGTGTTTCAATTGCGGGGAGCCCGGGCACATGGCCAAGAAGTGCACGAAACCCGACAATTGAACATGACTCGGGCAACCACGGAGCTGTCGGAAGATACCATCAGTCGCTTGGTGGAAGCGGTGGTCGCCAGGACTTGCAAGGTAGGCAACTATTCTTGTGAGTTGTATCAGGAAACTGGCGCCTGCGTAAAGGGAGTCAGTTATTGTTCGTGGATGGGATAATATCCGGAACTAACGTGTCGTTGTTGGTGGACACAGGAGCGTCGCACTCCTTCATGACGCCGGCGGCGGCGCGAAAGTTGGGACTCCCGACAAGTGACGTGGGGGCCTCTATTGAGGTGCGTTCTGCCAAAGGAGAACCACAGTTGGCGACAAGGTTGGCGTTTGATGTTCCTCTTCAACTGGGGAGTTGGGAGGGACGTGAGAACTTCACCATCTGCGAGATCGATGGAGTGGATCTCATTTTGGGGATGACCTTTTTGAGCAAATCCGGAGCGGTCATAGATGGCCGCAAGAGAGTAGTCACGCTGCCATGTGGGAATGGTGGCGAGGTCTTACGAGTGTCGGAAACGCCCAAATCCGTGGGAGGGCGAATAAACCTTCTGTCAGCAAGGGAGTGGGCCGTGGAGGAGGCACACGAGCCCCAGTTTTTGCTTTACATTAGAGAAGTGAAGGGAGAAGGCGATGGGGAGCCGAGCCCAGATTGGATCAAGGGGATTTTGGAGAAATACCAGGATGTGATGCCGGAGGATTTACCAAGCGGCTTGCCACCGCGAAGAGGAGTTGACCACAAGATTGAGGTGATACCGGGATCGGAACCGCCTGCCAAGGCGCCCTACCGGTTGAGCCACAGAGTTGGTCGAGCTGAAGACTCAGCTCAAGGATCTAATGTCAAAGGGGTACATCCGGCCGAGTAAGTCACCTTACGGAGCCCCGGTGCTATTCGCAGACAAGAAGGATGGGACGCTGCGGATGTGTGTCGATTACAGGGCTTTGAATAAGGTGACTATCAAAAACCGGTACCCTTTGCCAAGGATCGACGACCTTTTCGATCGGTTGGCAGGAGCGAAGTATTTCAGCCGGATCGACTTGCGCTCCGGCTATCATCAAATTCGGGTGGCGGAAGGAGATGAGGAGAAGACCGCGTGCAGGACAAGGTATGGTTCATATGAGTTCTTGGTGATGCCTTTTGGGCTCACCAATGCACCAGCGACCTTTAGCACGCTGATGAACAGCCTTTTTCAGGAGTGGTTGGATGACTTTGTGATCGTGTACATCGACGACATCTTGGTGTACTCGAAAACAAAGGAGGAGCACCTGGAGCACCTCAAAAGGGTGTTCCAAAAGTTGCGGGAAGGGAAGCTGTATGCCAAAGCTTCAAAGTGCGAATTCGGGGTCACGAAAGTGGAGTTCTTGGGGCATGTGATTACACAGGATGGGATCAAAATGGATGACAGAAAGGTGAGGGCGATCTTGGACTGGGAGCCTCCGACTTCGGTCCCGGGAGTGCGATCCTTCCTAGGACTCGCCTCCTTTACCGGAAGTATGTGAGAAATTTCGCCAAGATCGCGGGGCCGCTGTCGGACCTTCTGTGTAAATCCAAAGTCTGGGTATGGAACACCTTTTGTGGCCAAGCTTTTGCTGAATTGAAGCAGCGGATGGCGGAAGCTCCAGTCTTGAAAATCCCGGAGTTCGATCGTCCATTTGAGATTCATACAGATGCGTCGGACTTCGCGATTGGGGTGTACTTATGCAAGATGGACGTCCAGTGGCTTACGAAAGTAAGAAACTGAATGAAGTGGAGCGACGGTGGCCGACGCACGAAAAAGAGATGAAGGCGGTGGTGCATTGCCTTGAGCTTTGGCGCCACTATGTTGGTTCCAACCCAGTGAAGGTGTTCACGGACAATGTCACGGTGAAGTATTTTGCCACGCAGCCCAAGTTGTCCCCAAAACAACTTAGGTGGCAAGATACTTTGGCGGTGTTCGACGTGGATATCCAGTACAAACCGGGACGGGACAACGTGGTGGCCGATGCTTTAAGTAGAAAGCAGCAGCTCTTGTTGGTGTACAAGGGCGAGACGGCGCTCCAAAGGAAGATCCGGAAGGCTTGCCGGAAGGATGAGCTGGCGAAGTCCGTGATGCAGACTTGAGGATGGGGGTTAAATCGCAGTTCCACTTGCAAAATGGACTGCTCCGGTATAAGCAAAAGCGTCTCTACGTGCCGAAGGGAGGGATCAGAGATAGCTCTTGAGAGAATGCCATGATAGCCCGCTTGCGGGCCACGGCGGAGCCAAGCGCACTGCGGCACTCTTGAAGAAAGAGTATTTCTGGCCCAAACTGAGGGAGGAGGCAGAGGAGTATGTCAAGACATGCACCACATGCCAACAAAACCGGAGCGAGTACAAAAAGCAAGCGGGGCTGTTACAACCCTTGCCGATTCCAGAGGGGACTTGGGAAAGCGTCTCGATGGATTTCATGACTGCTATGCCGCTGTCAAAAGGATTCGATGCAATCATGGTGGTGGTGGATAGGTTCAGTAAAATGGGCCATTTCATCCCCACCAAGGAGACGGCAACGGCGCAGGAGACAGGGCGACTTTACTTCGCCCACGTCTTAAAGCATCATGGAGTCCCGAAGGATATTGTCTCGGACCGCGATCCAAAGTTTACGAGTAAATTTTGGAGGACACTTTGGAAGAAGATGGGGACGAGGCTGAAGATGAGCACCGCCTTCCGACCTACGACCGACGGCCAAACGGAAAGAGTGAATTCCGTAGTGAAGCAATCTTGCGGAATTACGTGTCGGCAGACCAAACAGACTGGGTGGAACACTTAGACGCGGCAGAGTTCTGTTATAATAACACAGAACACTCCGCAACGGGAGTTTCCCTTTCGTATTGGTCTATGGAAAAGCACCTCTGGTGCCGACAAGTTGGGCCGCCCAGGACGTTGAGGAACCGGCAGTAGCGGCGGTACTGGAAGAACGCGAGCGTTTGTTGAAGCTCGCAAAGTACAACATTGCCAAAGCTAGGAAACGGTATGAAAGGCAGGCGAATCGGAAGCGGAGGGAAGTGAAGTTTGAGGCAGGCACGGAGGTCTGGTTGAACATCAAGAATTTCCGACTACCTCCGGAAGTGAGTCCAAAGTTCGTACCTCCGTATGCGGGACCCTTTCGCATTCGGAAGGTTATGAATGAGGATGTGTATGAATTGGAGCTGCCGGCAAACAGCAAGGTGCACCCAGTATTCCATGTCTCCCTTTTGAAGCCTTACTTCAAAGATGAAGCGCGTCCGAATCGGCATCAAGTGTTGCGTCCGCCACCTATGCTGTTGGATCATGAAAATGAACCTGAGTACGAGGTGGAGGCAATACTTAAGTCGAGGAGGTTCAAGAACCGAGAAACGGAGTATCTCGTCAAATGGAAGGGCTATCATCATGTGGAGGCATCTTGGGTGCGTGCCTCAGAAATGGGAAACGCATCCGAGGCGGTTGCAGTTTTCGAAGGGCGACCTCAAAAGCGGAAGAAGCGTTGATGGGGACATCAACCTTGGAGCGTGGGGAGGAAATGCATGCTTAGCCCGGCTTAGCTAGCTCAGGAATCCGATTGCAAAAACTTGTATTGTACAAAAATTTGTTATAAAGAAATGGGTTCCAAATGTTGTGCGTCCTATTTTGTTTGGAATGGTGATGCATGGTATGGTTGGCTAGTGTGTAGAATGCATGCTAGCTTATAAAAGTGGGAGAGGTAAATTGGGTTAATCGTGTGTTTGCGTAGTGCCGAAATCGGGTGACCCATCCAAGGGGCAAGGAAACTTGCGCCTTCTTTGGGAGTTCACGTGCTAGTGCGCACCTGGCGCGTGCGCGTACTATAACTGCGCTACCGAGGGGGTTGCCTTGTAGTGCGGGCTAACGCGGAAGCTACGTGCTTCCGTTCACGTACTATAATCGTGTAGCCTCGGGACGAAGTCGTAGTGCGGCTTCGGCGTGTTCCCGTACCTCAGGCCAGCATTCCAAGGGACCCAATTGTAGTGATTGGGGCGCACGGTTGGTTCAAGGTTATCTTCCTAGTCAAAGAGGGTTCCAGGTGAACCCTTGCTCAAGGTGATGCCAAAAGCGGCATCATGAGCGATCGCAAGCAATGTTGTTGCAGTAAGGCGATTCGATCCTCGGGAGGATCGTTCCTTGGCCTTGAAGTAGGCCAAGAAGAGTGCACTGGGAGGAGCTGGAGAGGCTCCACCCTTGGCCGGGACTTGGAGGAAGTCGGCCGAACTAGCTAGTGGAGAGTAGAGTCAAGTGTGGGGTTTGGTTCTTTGCCATGGGACGCCATGGTACGGAAACAAACTCCTTGATGTGGGACGCCACAACTTGGATGTTCGTTTCTACAAAATGGACAAGTCGATGAGGACATCGACTCCCTGTTGGTAGGGGTGTGTGTCGCGGCCCTTTCCCTTGAGGGCAGGGGGTCGGGACACATGAGGGGCTGCCCCTGTGGTGGGGGCAGTGGCAGCGCGATAGGTATGGGGGGCTGAAGCACCCTTGAGTGCCCAAGGCACTCAAGGAGGCGGAGGCGCTCACTAGGTGGAGCCCCGCACACCGGGTTGCGGTGGGGGTGGCTCCACAAGGGGTGGTGGTAGCTTAGCGGGACTTAGTGGGGGTGGCATAGGACTCACCATGGGGGCGGAGACCTCGTGGTGGGAGTCGTGGGGAGTCTTGGGACTCATCACGGTCCATAGGGCCGTGGTGAGTGGGCCAAGACTCACCGCGACTCATCACCGGGAGTCGAGGGTTTTCGTGGTGGTTCGCCATAAAATGGCATGGCTGGTTGTGAAACCCCCGCGGACAGCTACAGAAGTATATATAGGGGGAGTAGTAACCCCGAGAACGGTGCAAGCCCGTTGGTGACCATAGTGAGTAAGCGAGCGAGCCGGAAAGCGACCAAAGAGTGGGGAGCTGTTCCGGACTGCCAACTACCAAAGGGAATTCCCGCTGGTCCCAAATCGGTGGAGGGTTCTTTGGGGAACAAGGGGGACCGTTATGCCCGGTGAGCAGCCGAAAGCTCCAAGTTGGCCCGGCGGCCAGGTTGGGAGTCAGGCGCGCGCATCAAAGCGAGTAACTATGACTTGAGGGGGAGCTTACCGAAGTGAGGTGCGCGACATGCAGGGTATGCACAGTAGGGACGTGGGATGGAGGCTTTGGAGACCTATGAAGTTGCAAAGGGAGAGTTTGATAACATGGCTGAACGAGATGTTGTCTCAAGGAACACGCTGAATCTCGCAAGATATGGCCAGCATGTGTGCGGGATGAGGGCATTGGAGACATGACAATGTTGCGAGGTGCAGCCTGACTGGGTCAGCAATTTTGTTATTCCAAATGTCGTGGCTTGTGCCATGTGCTGATGGGTTCACAAATATCATTGTAGTGTGTATGTTTGTTAAATTACCAATTTTAGGACGCGATCCTACGCCCATTTTAGATTTGCGTCCCAACAAGATCCCAAGCCTTGCTCCAACCCTCCTAAGGTAATCCACTCAACCACCTTACTTGGTAACCCCTCTCTTCCTGCACCTACCCTGCAAAGAGCCTATCCAAGCTTGGCCAACCACCCTCTCTTGTGGCACTTCCACATCATCTCCTCCTTGGGCTGTTTCCAAAGTAGCTTGTGCCCGCCCTTGCGTCTATACAGATCTTAGTTTTTGGAGCTCACAAAGTTTGTATGTAGCTAGGTCACCTTGGATTGCCAGGACATGCCAACATGGGCGGGATTGCGGGTTTTGGAGACCTATGAGCAAATGATGTGGGTCTAGGGGGTGAAGCCAAGCACATTACGTTTGTTTGTTGTTTGTGTGCATGTACAAAGCCTGTTGGAGAAGGGCAAGAGAGGTCCATGGTTGCATCGTTAAAGATCGATTGTGGTAGATGGTCATTTTGAACATGAATACCCTTCTGGATAGGAGTTGTTCAACAATATGGCTGACAAAATGTGGTTGTCGTGGAAAGTGATGATTGCAAACATGCACAACAGGGGCGGGGATTGCAGGTTTTGGAGACCTACGGCAGTTGATGTGGGAGGGGTGAAGTCCGACCACATTCGTTCAGATAGGTTCAAATGCCTCTCCCCCATGACCTTGCTTAGCTAACCAGGCCTTGCTGATGTTTGTGTCTTGCACTTGAGGTTGTTTTTGGACCCTGGCTGGAACATCCACAAGGCGGCTCTGCTCGAGAGAAGAAATCAGCTTGAAAATGTAGGGACAGATTTTGAGATTCACAATCACCACTCAAACGCTGTTCTTTGCATACCGGCATGGCATATCAACATGCATATCAGCCCAACCTCATTACTCCATGAGCCTTCCCCTGCCGTAGTGTGCCCATGTCAAGCCAGATCTTCGAAACGCCGGGAATGGAAAACGGGGTTTTGAAACCATCATTGCCCAACTGGATACCCAATTCAGCTCCCCATTCTTGGTTCATTATCTGCTGCACATTGTAAGTTTTATGCCCATTCCCGCAAGTTGAAGAAGTAGTATTCTTAAACAAAAACACGGGTACTCATAAGCTGAAAATGGCTCCAGTTTATGTTGCTTGAGTGCGATATGAGTGTGTTGGCTTGGCAGCTTTACAATAGGTCCATCCCACTCGATATGATGAGCAAGTTCAGCTTGACTTCTCTCACACAAATACGCTAGCCCAAGATGGGGTTTTTGCTCCCTACCGTCGTGTTTTCTGTGCTGCAACATACAATTAATCTGGCCCATGGCGAGGGGCCTTGCCTTCCATCATCATCTGTAAGTCTTGTGAAACCTGTTTTTTGTGGCATTTGTAAGCAGTGGTAGCGATGGTGGGCTGTTGTAGGATTTGATGAACTCAATGTCGTGTACTGACGCAACCCCTCATCTCTTATGCAAGCATTCAACAAGCCAATTGACTGCAGAGGATTTCAGCCCCCCACGTTTCTAGTTGCCTAATGTTCTTCATCTCCTGGGCAGAGCATTTTCCAGGGTCTGCATTAAAGTGATTGGCCACTGCAGCTGTACAAGATCTAAGCACTTGTTAGGTACTTATTCCTCTTTTTTCCAATTCAATGTTTTGGAGGGTCTTCTTCCTCCTCTTGTACAGATAGGTTTAATTGTGTTCTGTCCTGGGTTTCCATGTAACTTAGGCACGGTTGTATAAAAATAGCGGTGGGTTGGTTGTTTGCTCTGCTTTGCAACACAGATGTATGGCAGACGATGGACTTACACTGATGCTGAGAGGGAAACCCGTGCTCTTCGAAAGGGTGCAAATATCAGGTTCATTGCAGAGCAAGCGATTATTTCTCAATGGGAAATCTCGATGATGAGGTGGTGCTGTTATGGAGCTTCTGGAGTTTGTGAATAATGACATTTTGATGTTGAACAGTCTGCAAGGTGGTACTATTATGCGGGTGCTATATACTCATTGTTGATGGAGAGGTTGTTGTACGATGTTGACAAACCTTTGGCAGGGGATTTAAAAAAGAAGTCCCTTCTTTGTGATGACACACTATCTTCTCATGTGGTTTAGGCTTCTCTTTCTGGTCTTGCGCTTGTTTGCACCACCCCAATGAAGGTCAGTTCCCACCTGCTTGATTCTCTCCATAGGTTGTCTTGGCAAAGTTTCCCACAACCGCCTTTCCTTTTCAGACTGCCATTCATCAGCCTCATTCTCCAATGCTTCACTTTCTTCCCAAATGAAGTGCTCTCCTCTTTTATTATGCTTCAATGTCCCTGCATGTTGTCTTTTCCTTCATCTCCCCGTGGTGCTTTCGATGAATGAGCACTGATTTGCATCTGTTGGCACACACTTACGGTGTCCCTGCTTCCTTGCATGCCACTGCAGGCCCGTCATTGACTTTCCTGGCAGGGAAGTCTCCTCCTTCCCTCATTTTCTGGCTCTGTTGGTGCCCCACTCACCATGCTATCAGGGCTGCATTTATTTCGTGGTGTTGCGCCAGCCAAGGGCGATCTTTCACTGGTCCATTGTTGGCAGCAGCTGATTGGAGTCTTCCTTGGCAGAGTCTCCCACGAGCTCCCATCAGTTTCAGGGCATCAGGTTTTCTACCCTGCCCTTCCACTTGTCATAAGCGAGGTGGCTTGTCTTCCTCCTTTCACTCTTCAGCCTCTCAGGCAGATTTTTCTTCATGCGATTGCTGCTCCCATACTTTCCAGTCTTGTTAATTTTCTTCAGCCATCACCTTAGATTTTGACAAGTATTGCTGCCCTTCCTTGTGTCTTTTCCACTTCCAGCTACTGGTTTTATCCCAGATTCACCTCTCATCCTTGCCTGGGGTTTTGCTTGCCAAACATCCCTTGTGTGGGGAACTTCAACGAAAGGCAACATCTCATTCTCAGCTCATGTCTTTGTACCTCTTTGTAGCAGTCCAGCCTCGGGTGCCTCACTTTCCGATTGCTGGGTTGCATTCTTCGACCGCCAACCTTTGACAGGAAAGTGTGCTCCATCTTCCCTCATCTTCTACCGGTTCCCTTGATGCTTCACCTCGTATGTCTTCCTCCTCATGTTTTAGCAGGCACTCCCATGGAGGTGAGCTATTTCATGAGCATGAGCGGCATGAGCGGCATGAGCGGAGAATAAGAACAAAACTCGGTTTTCATGAGCAGAAGTACAAATTTCGAAATAAAAAAAAATATAATAAAAAATAATTTTAATGCAATGTGTCAGGAAAAACAAATATATTATTCGGCCCCTTGAAGGGAAAATTGTAGTTTTGACAGTTGTGCTCATGATATTTCGTCTTCCGCTCATGTCAATTCCCAGCGACATGTGCAAATATGACGTCGAATTTCGCGGTAATAGGGTCCGTAACCTGAAAAAACGGCGACGTATTTCGCGGTAATAGGTCTCTCTGGCGAAAAATGGTGCCGAATTCCGCGGCTATAGGTCCCCTCATGACAGGTAATTCGGCGCCATTTTTCCAGTGCATGCTCGGACTTAGCCAGTTTTCGGCGCAAAATAGGGAAATTCGGCGCCATTTTTCCAGACACTGTACCAGTGCATGTTGGGACTTAGCCGGTTTTCGGCCCAAAAAAGAGAAATTCGGCGCCATTTTTCCAGACACGGTACTAGTGCATGTTGGGACTTAGCCAGTTTTCGGCCATGTTTGTCATGGGCATGTCGGTGTCGGAGTCGAGACACATTTCCTGCACAAGCACATGTTGAGGTTACAAGCAAGTTACAAATATGGCCAAGAATAATATTCAACGGGACGCGAATTCGTGCAACTCACCTCCCGCATATAGTCGCCGAACTGGAGGAAACGATAATGCCACCATGCTAGCCAACTGACCATTGCTCCCTCGTCTGATTTCCTTACAGCACCTGACGATGTCCACCAAGCCCGTATACATGCAAATTGTGTCTCTGCATCATCCAAGGTGGGAGCGCGCTTCCACGCAAGGCACATGGAACGGTGCTCCTCTCTGAAATCTGGCGCCACGAGCCTGATTGCGTACTGCGAAAGGCTCTGCAAAAAATGGAACCCACAAGATCTCTCCTTGCCTTCCATGGGAACATTGGGGTCTTGCCCGTACACCCTTCGGATGGCAGCCCAATTTGCTTGTGCGTTGTCCGCCATGAAACCACGGAAATTGGGAGGGGGCAATCCCGCCTTGGCCATCTGTTCGTTTATTCCCTGCCAAAGAAGCATCTCCGATTGTGTGTCCTCTCCTTTCATCTCACAAATAGCAATTGTCATTAGCATCCTGCAGTGGGTGTCGTAGACATGTGCACCCATTGTCACCCACTGGTGATTTGTAATTCGCTTGATATGGTCGAACATGACCCAACTGTTTGACAAGTCCCCACTCGTCATCCTGTCGACCAGTTCGACGCCGCTGCCAGGTCCACACGTGGACATTTTGAATACGAAACAACGATCTGCCTCAATCCCTTGTCCTGGAAACCTACTTCCATGAATGTAGTCATATCCACATCGTCGCTTCACCTCCAGAATGGAGTGCATATCCGAGCCACGCCCAATTTTCTGTTTGCATGAGACAATGTGGTTTCGGACATTCGGTGAACATACGTGGGACACCGACTCCAGCAATGCCTCCATTTCCTTCTCATCGAGAGGAACTCTATCGGAGCCGTCTTCCGACATAATTTGGCCAATGCCATCTTATGGGCGGCTTGGAGCTGTATCTGTTTGGGTTTGGCACCCGGTCTCAACTTAACCTCCTCCTGAACGAGCTGCTCTGCTTCGTGGGCAGCCTCCCGCGAGTTCCCCCTCGCCAATTTGTGACAATGGGAACCAACGTGTATGCAAGCTCGGGTGAGGTCAGGGAAACGGTGCAACACATAGAACTGCTTGGCATTACAAACAGACATGCAGTGTGGTGGTTCTTTGCAATGCGCACACTTAAATGTGGAGTTCGGAACCTTCTCCTGAGCTCGAAATGGTTGATGAGCTGTGCCTGTCCAATCGGTCTCGTTCCTGTGACCTCTGGATTTAAAGTGGAAGCAAGTTGGGGAGAAAACACCGCAACGCGCCCGCACAAACAACGTAGCGCACCCCCACCATCGAGCATCTTCATGCTGGTGGTTTTGGTAACGCACCAAGGATGACCGTCATGTTTTCTATATATATCTGTCAACATTCCGGACGCCCTCGAGTAGTCCGCCCGAGGAGGGAACTCAAAGAAGATATTACCGTCGACGTCGGCGGGAAGGCATGTAACCAATTTAATTGCGAACTTGCTGTACTCCAGCCCGGCCAGCTCCGACCGGTGTCCCTCCAGGTGAAGCCCTCGCAGAATTTCAAGAATAGATCGAATTGCGGTGCTCGTGCTGGGAATATGACTCCTTCCTCCACTGACGTCCATTGAGGACTTGCCTGATCTCCAGGACGACCTCGGAACTTCCATGACCTCGTCTGAGTCGGACAGGTTGTGAACAACCCGGTTCTCGCTCGTCTTCACCGGCACCTGTCCGACAGAAAACATCCCCCGGATGGAAATTCAGCGCCGAATTTCCATTCGGATCCACCCAAAGGAAGTCCTGTCGAGGGGTCAGGCCGAAAACTGGCCGACCTAAAAACCTCCGCGGATGGAAAAACGGCGCCGAATTTCTATCCGAGGCCTTTCGGATGCAGTCGGCTCGGGGGAAAGGCCGCCATCTGGCCCTCACATTACAACCCCCGGACGGAAATTTGGCACCGAATATACAACAGGGGAAGTCCGGATGAAGTCGCCTCGGGCGCAGAGGCCGGCTCGTGTGCGACAGAGAACATCCCCTAGATGGACATTCGGCGCCGAATTTCCATCCGGGCCCCCCAAAAGGAAGTTGTGTCGGGGGGTCAGGCCGAAAACTGGCCGGCATAAAAACATCCCCAGATGGAAAAACTGCGCCGAATTTCCATCCGGGGCGGTTCGGATGCAGTCGGGGAGGGGGGAGAGGCCGACACCTGGCCGTCACATTTCAACCCCCGGACGGAAATTCGGCACCGAATATCCAACAGGGGACGCCCGGATGAAGTCGCCTCGGGCGTAGAGGCCGGCACGTGTTCGACAGAGAGCATCCCCTATATGGAGATTCGGCGCCGAATTTCCATCCGGGCCCCCCCAAAGGAAGTCGTGTCGGGGGGTCAGGCCGAAAACTGGCCGACATAAAAACCTCCCCAGATGGAAAAACGGCGCCGAATTTCCATCCGGGGCCGTTCCAATGCAGTCGGGGAGGGGGGAGAGGCCGGAACCTGGCCGTCATATTTCAACCCCCGGACGGAAATTCGGCACCGAATATCCAACAAAGCGGCGGAGAGGCCGGCACCTCTCCGACAGAGACCATCCCCCGGATGGAAATTCGGCGCCGAATTTCCATCGGGGCCCCCTCAAAAGAAGTCGTAAAAACCTCCCATAATGGAAAAACGGCGCCGAATTTCCGTCCGAGGTTGTTCCGATTTGCCTCTAGCAGTCAAGGATTCCAAGAAAAACGTGTCTACAAGTGCACTTCAGCCACAAAACAAACAGTTAGGTTTGTTTTTCTCCGAAAAATCAATCGGACACGCTCAGAATTACCTGCAGGAAGGTAATTCAGTGCTTCGAAATACTTGGCGAATGGAAATTCGGCGCCGAATATCCATACGCCAGCGATCCGAGTTACCTGCTGGATGGAAATTCGGCGCCGGATCTCCACCCATCCGGGATTCAAGTTACCTGCAGGATGGAAATTCGGCGCCGGATCTCCATCCATCCGGGATCCGACCAACCTTGCGGATGGAAATCTGGCGCCGGATTTCCATCCATCCGCCTCCAAATTACCTGCGTGAGGGAAATTTGGCGCGCCGCCCTACCTGCGCGGATGGAAATCCGGCGCCGGATTTCCATCCATCCGCTTCCGAATTACCTACGTGAGGGAAATTTGGCGCGCCGCCCTACCGAATTTGCAGCGCCGACTTACCTGGAGGATGGAAATCCGGCGCCGGATTTCCATCCATCCGCGCTCCGAATTACCTGCATGATGGAAATTTTGCGCGCCGACCTACCTGACGGATGGAAATCCGGCGCCGGATTTCCATCCATCCGCTCTTCGAATTACCTGCATGACGGAAATTTTGCGCGCCGACTTAGTTGGCGGATGGAAATCCGGCGCCGGATTTCCATCCATCCGCTCTTCGAATTACCTGCATGACGGAAATTTTGCGCGCCGACTTACCTGGAGGATGGAAATCCGTCGCCGGATTTCCATCCATCCGCGCTCCGAATTACCTGCATGACGGAAATTTTGTACCTGGCGGATGGAAATCATGCGCCGGATTTCCATCCATCCGCTCACAAGTAACCTGCATGACAAAAATTTGCAGCGCCGACTTACCTGGAGGATGGAAATCCGGCGCCGGATTTCCATCCATCCGCTCTTCGAATTACCAGCATGACTGGAAAAATGGCGCCGAATTTCCGATTTTGGTGCCAGTCAGATCTCGGACTTAGCCATTTTCGGCCCCGAACTGGAAAAATGGCGCCGAAAAAATAAAAATAAAAAATAAAAATCGCCATTTTTCCAGTTCGGGGCCGAAAACGGCTAAGTCTTAGATCTGACTGGCACCAAAATCGGAAATTCGGCGCCATTTTTCCAGTTCTGGGCCCAGTCAGATCTGGGACTTAGCCATTTTCGGCCCCGAACTGGAAAAATGGCACCAAAAAAAAAAAAAAAAAAAAAACGCCATTTTTCTAGTTCGGGGCCGAAAACGGCTAAGTCCCAGATCTGACTGGCACCCAAAATCGGAAATTCGGCGCCATTTTTCCAGTTCTGGGCCCAGTCAGATCTGGGACTTAGCCATTTTCGGCCCCGAAATGGAAAAATGGCGCCATTTTTCCAGTTCAGGGCCCCGAAAATGGCTAAGTCCCTACGATGGCTGGAACCGCAACTGGAAATTCGGCACCATTTTTCCAGTTCCGCGCCCTATCAGATCTGGGACTTAGCCATTTTCGGCCCCGAACTGGAAAAATGGCGTTTTTTTTTTTTTTTTTTTTTTTTTTCCTTCCGGTGCCATTTTTCCAGTTCGGGGCCGAAAATGGCTAAGTCCCAGATCTGACTAGGCCCGGAACTGGAAAAATGGTGCCGAATTTCCGATTTTGGTGCCAGCCACCCTAGGGACTTAGCCATTTTCGGCCCCGAAATGGAAAAATGTCGCCGGAAAAAAAAAAAAAAAAAAAAAAAAAAAAAAAAAAACAACGCCATTTTTCCAGTTCGGGGCCGAAAATGGCTGTCCTAGATTTGACTGGCACCAAAATCGGATATTCGGCGCCATTTTTCCAGTTCCGGGCCAAGTCAGATCTGGGACTTAGCCATTTTCGGCCCCGAACTGGAAAAATGGCACCGGAAATATTTTATTTTATTTTATTATAAAAAAAACTCCATTTTTCCAGTTCGGGGCCGAAAATGGCTAAGTCCCAGATCTGACTGGCACCAAAATCGGAAATTCAACGCCATTTTTCCAGTTTCGGGCCCAATCAGATATGGGACTTAGCCATTTTTGGCCCCGAAATGGAAAAATGGCGCTTTTTTTCCAGTTTAAGGCCCCGAAAATGGCTAAGTCCCTAGGGTGGCTAGAACCGCAACCGGAAATTCGGTGCCATTTTTCCAGTTCCGCGCCCTGTCAGATCTGGGACTTAGCCATTTTTGGCCCCGAACTGGAAAAATGGCGCCATTTTTCCAGTTCGGGGCCGAAAATGGCTAAGTCCCTAGGGTGGCTGGAACCGCAACCGGAAATTCGGCGCCATTTTTCCAGTTCCGCGCCCTGTCAGATCTGGGACTTAGCCATTTTTGGCCCCGAACTGAAAAAATGCCGAAAATGGCTAAGTCCCTAGGGTGGCTGGCAGCAAAATCGGAAATTCGGCGCCATTTTTCCAATTCAGGGCCCCGAAAATGGCTAAGTCCCTAGGGTGGCTGGAACCGCAACCGGAAATTCGGCGCCATTTTTCTAGTTCCGCGCCCAGTCAGTTCTGAGACTTAGCCATTTTCGGGCCCAACCTAGGAAAATGGTGATGAAAATGGTTTACGAGTGAGTGGTCGCATTGTAAGTTGCCTCCTGCTTTTGTGAGGCACCTCCCCTCGCTCTTTTATTTCATTGAAAGACCGTTTCTGCTTCTGCTGGTATTGACATTCTTCGTGGATTTGTTCTTACTGTAGGAGGGACGTCTACACCGTAGTTCATGGGCAGGAGGAACGTGCATTTTTTTGTCAGGTGGGATTTCATGCCTAGTCCAGAAAGGGACTACATCCTTCCTACTTATGTTGCCCGGCTTGCTTCGGTGTCCATTAGGAGGTGTTCCGAACCTAGTCGTGTACAACAGATTTTAGACGAGGCAAGCCTCAAGAAAATGAAGGTGAGGGAGGAGGCAGCAGCTATTAGAGCCCGTCAGGCTCGTAGATTTGTCTTGGATTCAGCTGAGGAAAGTGGGGGAGAAGATGCAGAAGATTCCCAGGAGGTGAGGTGGACAGTCTCCCAAGAGGACGGGATTTTTGAGAGGCATAGTGGAACTGATGCATCACAGAGCTCGGAGGATGAGGGGGATGAGGAAGAAGGTGGGGCAAGTTCCTCGGAGGGTGTAGGAGAGTAGTGCCCATTCCGGCTATGACAGTTAGAACACACTTGTATAGACGAGGCTTGCCACAAAATTTGCAATAAAATGTTGTATTTCAAGTCCACTGGTGCCACATTCCAACTTCACATGACCCTATTTCCGTGCCTCCTAACCCTATTTCCGTGGATTCACAATGGTCTGCTCATGCTTTTTTTTTTTCCGCTCATGCTCATGCCGCTCATGAAATAGCAGCCCCCCTCCCATGCCTGAATTGCTACTTTTCCTCGTAGTTGATCTTGTGCTTTCCTTTTTCTCCGTAGCTTAATCAATTGTTTTGTCTTGGCAGCTCCCTTGCCATGAGTGCCTTGTCTCACTGCATCTCCCTTGGCTGCCCACCATCCGTGGAGTCTTTCTTGCACTATTCTGACCCTCGTTGGCATGCACTTTGCTGCGATGCCCCACATGTATTTGCTGCTCCCTTTAATCATCAACATGCTCCAGAGCCAGTTCCTCATTGTTGACCAGTTGACCTTCTCAGCCCTTGGATCCCATTTCCCTTCTCCCATGTTGCCTCGTCTTTCTGCTTCATCATTTGCTTTACTTGCACGATGTTGCTTCTTCCCTACAGCTCATCATGTGTTGTGGCTCTTTCCCATGTTGCACTCACTCCCATCACACGTTGTGCAGTTGATAAAACTGAGATGAATTGATGCAGGATAGGGGGAGGGCTTGCTGGTGTATGTTGTCTGATAGGCCCCACGCACAGAGTCAAAGCTGGAAGTCAGCCTTGCAAGGACCCAAGTGAGAGAAGTCTGGTGGGGGTAGCATCTTGGGGGATGGCAGTTAGAGCAATGTGTGTCTAGGGCAATATATGTC
Organism: Takakia lepidozioides; assembly: GCA_030704615.1. Lineage (NCBI taxonomy): Eukaryota > Viridiplantae > Streptophyta > Takakiopsida > Takakiales > Takakiaceae > Takakia > Takakia lepidozioides. The sequence continues at coordinate 29,067,855 of CM060733.1, forward strand.
ATAGCAGCGGGTGATGTGCTGCCAATTTTGAGGATAGAGACAGCCTGTAAGCTGTAAATTTGTATCAGTGGTTTCTTCTGACACATATTGCTCCCAGTTTGCCACAACCAGTTTTTTTTGCGTTTGTAGTGCATGTGCGAGCTGCTGGGGAAGCGCAAAGAGGTCCATGGTTGCATCGTCAAAGCTGGAATTGTGGCAGATGTCATTCTGAACAATACCCTTGTGGATAGGGAGTGTTCAACAATATGGCTGAGCAAAGGATAGAGTGTAATGACTGCTAATGAAGGCACCTTCTTCAATTTCACCTTGTTTTCCCTTCTTATCATAATTGCCTCTAATTATTCATGTCTGAATTCTGCAAGTTAGCTGGTTGAGTGAAGCTTTGATAGTTTGGAGTGACCTTGACATGATTCTGCTAATGTGACAACAGGAAAGTATCAGAAACAGGTAACACAGACGAGGAGAAGTTGTGGAATGAATACTTTTCTGACCCCAGTCAATGGTAGGACAATCGAGGCAAGAAGGTGAATGTTTGTTGGATTATAGAGAGTAGCAGATGCAATTGAGCGTAGGAACTAGTGTGATAAGTTGAGTTGGGTGCTTCCTAGAACAAGTCTAGGCTGTCATCATCAACTGCTAGCAACAAGGCAAGGTTATATGCATGATTCGTGCGAGGCATGGATAGCTGAAAGAGCAAGGATAGAGTGTGGGAGCAGATTCACCCAAGAGGGCCGGACTTCAAGCTCCAGATTAACTATGAAGCTACAAGAAACCTGCATGGATAGATGGTCAACTGGCAGCAACGGCACAATTGATAAAATCAGACATTGTTAATGAAGGCATCTTCTTCAGCACATTTCACCCTGTTTTTCCCTCTTATCAGAATCAGCCCAAAATTTCCATGTTGAATTCTGCAAGTTAGCTGGTTGAGTGAATCTAGTTTGGAGTGACCTTGACATGATACTGCTATGTGACAACAGGAAAGTATCAAAAAACAAGTAACAGACATGAGGAGAAGCTGTGGAATGAATACTTTTATGCCCCTAGTCAATGATGGGACAACCGAGGCAAAAAGGTGAATGCCTGCTACATTTCAGAGAGTAGCAGATGCAATTGAGCATAGGAACTAGTGTGATAAGCTGAGTTGGGTGTTTCCTAGAACAAATGTAGGTTGTCATTGTCAGCTACTAGCAGCAAGGCAAGGATGAATGCATGATTTGTGCAGGGGGCATGGATAGCTGAAGGAGCAGGGATAGAGTGTGGTCCAGATTCATCCTAAAGGGCCAAATTTCAAGCACAAGATTACCTATGATTCCCTGTGGATCAATAACTACAAGAAACCTCCATGGGTAGATGGTCTATTCCGTGGAACTCACTGAAGTCTTGCATTATGAGGATTAGAACTGCTTGGCAGCTTACTTGCACGAGGCCTGACCCTTAGGCAATCCCCAGAGCAGCAATAGCTTTTGGGCTGCTTTTTTACTTGTCCCATAAGCTCTTTGAGCTTTCCGCAGATGTAATAAAGTATCATTTTGTTTCATTTCATTCATTTTCATTTCATTTTGTTTCATGGCATGTCTTTCATCGTTTGTGCATTTCTAATGCATGATTAGTTCTCTTGTATGGCATTACTAGTCGACTCACTACAAACACCAGAACTCCAAAGCATGAATCACTATGAATGATTGTTCAAGTAATTTCGAGCACTTCATGTAAAGTAGTAAAGCAGTGGTTGCGCCAACTTCCGCAGTCGCAATTGCCACTCGGCATGTAGCACTGCAAGTTATGTGGTCTACTACCACGTGGCGCCCCGGGCCCGTGGCCACGTGGCAGCAGTGCTGCTCGTCGTGGCGCCGCCACGTTGGCGTCCACATCGTCGTCCATGTGTCACCGCGCTTCGGTGAGTCGGTCCACTCATCCGGAGGGAAAAGTCAAAATCAGCCCAAAAGGTCGGACCCACGGGCGGCCCGCCTGGTTACGCCACGTGGTTCTTCAGCATTAATCGCATTAATCGTTGAGTAGTTGTTTGCGCGTCTGCGTCCTTTACCACTCCAATCATTGGATGTCCAACCCAACTACCACGTCTGTTGTAACTAGTCGTTTGTATCTTCCAGTCCATCCCAGTTTTTTGACTTTTACGACTCAAAATGAGTCGTTATCCCAGTGGTAAATGACACAAATGCTTCTAGTATCAAGACCACAACAGACAAATGTACTTCAACATTACCCGCTCAATATCAAGATTTCAAAGATGTCTTCAAGAAGAAAAATGCAGACATATTGCCAGAACATCGACCTTATGACTGTGCAATTGAATTACAAGAAGGAGCCCAACCACCATTCGGCCCAATCTATAACTTATCCCAGACGGAGTTGGCTGCATTACGTGAATACATTGATGAAAATTTGTCGAAACACTTCATCCGATATTCAAAATCATCTGCGGGGGCGCCTATCTTGTTTGTGAAAAAGAATGACGGATCATTACGCATGTGTGTCAACTGTCGTGGTCTCAACAAAATCACAATCAAGAATCGTTATCCGTTGCCACTGATTTCTGGGCTTCTCGACCAGCTGGGACGAGCAAAGATTTTCACCAAAATTGATTTGAGAGAAGTTTATAACCTTGTACGGATAAAAGAAGGAGACGAATGGAAAACAACTTTTCGAACAAGGTATGGACATTTTGAATACAGTGTTATGCCTTTCGGTCTTACAAATGCTCCAACAATTTTTCAACATATGATGAATGACATCTTTCGAGAATTTTTAGATGACTTTGTAGTCATCTATTTGGATGACATTTTGATATTTTCACATAATGAAGAAGAACATGACCGCCATGTACGCCTTGTCCTTGATAAATTAAGAGAAAGAGGACTATATGTCAAGTTGGAGAAATGTCTTTTCCATCAATCTGAGGTCAAATTTCTGGGCTACATTATTTCCGACAAATACGTCTTTAGGGATCAGAAGAAAATACAAACCATCATCGAGTGGATTAAACCAACTTCGGTCCGAGATATACAATGTTTTCTGGGCTTTGTAAATTTTTATAGAATCTTCATCAATGACTACTCCAAAATTGCTGCACCATTGACACGACTCACAAGCGTATGGGACGAAAAGGCTGACCAGGCATTTGAAAGGCTGAAGCAGGCATTTACAACGGCTCCAATACTGGTACATGCAGACCCATCTAAACCATTCTTTTTGGAAGCAGATGCATCGGACTTTGCACTTGGCGTTATACTCTATCAATACGGTACTGATGGCCGACTTCACCTTGTTGGTTTTCGTTCTCGCAAATTTTCCGCTGCAGGGATCAATTATGAAATCCATGACAAAGAGCTTCTAGCGATCATCGATGCTTTTGAGGAGTGACGTCATCTACTGGAGGGAGCTAAACATAAGGTCACTGTCTACACCGATCACAAAAACCTCGAATATTTTATGAGTGCTCGTGTTTTGAATCGACGTCAAGCCAGATGGGGTATGTCACTAGCAAGGTTTGTTGTTATTACTTATCGCCCCGGACATCTTTAAGGGAAACCCGATGCTCTTTCTCGAGGATCTTATCTTGCGCCGAAAAAAAAAGAATCAACTTTCGACCAACAGAAATCCATCATCTTGAAACCAGCAAATCTCCAATTGAATATGCTATCAATGTCCACCTATGACGACGCAGAGATCATAAAAGAGATTCAGGAAGCACTGAAGAGCGACCAATTTGTTACGACCCTACGAAGTCAACTAAATCGACCTCGAGACAACCCACATGTTACAAACGACTTCGAATTCAAAGATGGCTTCCTCTATTTCAAGGGACTTCTCTACGTACATCTAGGACCTACACGACTTCGAATTCTTCAAACATGTCATGATCTTCCGGCTGTAGGACATTTCGGCTTCAACAAAACAATGGAATTGATATCCAGGGACTATTGGTGGCCGCAGATGTGGAAACTCGTGAAAGAATTTATAAAATCTTGCGACACGTGTGCTAGAGCGAAAGGACCACGACATCGACCTTACGGCCTTCTTCAACGATTACCCATTCCTAAGGGTTCATGGTCGTCCATGTCTATGGACTTTATTACGGACCTCCCAATTTCTAAGACCACCGATTCAATCATTGTTATTGTAGATCGTTTTACAAAGATGACACATTTCATTCCATGTAATAAGACGGTTACCGGCGAGGAAACTGCAAGATTCTTCCTCAATAATATCTACCGCATTCATGGACCCCCGAAGGACATCGTATCTGATCGAGGACCATAGTTCATATCAAATTCTGGAGGGGATTATTTTATATATTGGATACTAAGATCAACCTCTCTACAACTAATCATCCACAGACTGATGGTCAAACCGAATGTGTAAACCAGATTTTAGAGCAGTATCTTCGTTGTACGATAAATTATCACCAAGATAATTGGACGGATCTTCTATCATTGGCTGAGTTTGCCTACAACAACACTACTTTGACCAAACAAACTTCATTTTTCTCCAATTATGGTCATCATCCTCGAGCAAACCCTTTCCACATGAAGACTGTTGGAAGCCCTGCTACCGAAAACCTTGTTACTCATCTTGCTACGATTCACAGGGAGCTTACATTCCACCTCGCAGAAGCTCAAAAACAATACAAGGAGTATGCAGATCAACGTCGCTAACTCCAACCCCAGTTCAAGGTCGGAGATCGTGTGTAGCTTCTTCGACGGGACATACAAACCTCGTAACCATAAAAGAAATTGGATTATCAACGTCTGGGACCATTCAAAATTATTCGACAAATAAATCCTGTCAGTTTTCGGCTTGAACTCCCACGAAGTATGCGCATCCATCCAGTTTTTCATGTTTCATTATTGGAGTTATATCATCAAATATTCCAGGGAGAGTCTCCGTACCACCTCCACCAATCGAAGTCAATCAGCAAATTGAGTATGAAGTCGACGAAGTCCTAGACTCTCGCATCAAGTATAAACGTCTTGAGTATTTCGTACATTGGAAAGGCTACGATTTCAGCGAACAAACGTGGGAACCTTCGTCCAGCCTCGCCAATGCATCTGACAAAGTCCAAGAGTTTCATCAACGATATTCAGCTAAGCCCCGAGCTACACGTCAATAAGACGTAACAACGATGATGTCAGCCAAGTTAGCTTCAAGGTGAAGACTCCACATTCAATGTACCTGATACACGCTAAGGAAGAATGAGCACCACACATCAGTATATATAGTTACACTTCCAGCACTTCCAGCACTATTGCATCTTGTATTGGCAGCATGGAGTCCCAGGAACCAGATACATTGAAGTTGTCGCTTACCCAACTACCAGATCAGCCATTCTGACTCTCACGACCTTCAACATCATGCCGACGCTCTCGAGACGATGGGCCACCAATGCGACGCGTACTTCCTCGTGAACCCCGTACGACTGCAAGTGGAGCTTACTCGAAGACTGATAATTATGTTGGAGGTTGAGGCTTCGGACCCAGAGGGCAATGAAATCATATTTGAAGACAGCTTCGAAAATCAGAATACTCAAATCACTGCGGTCCCAAATTCAAGGTATTGGACACTATCGATGGTTGCAGGGCCCTATAAATCTTTTGAGTCAAGAACGAAGAGCCGAATACTTGGCAAGTACCATTCGCCGGATTTTGGATTTTCTCCAACTCTAAGCAAGTCCAAGATTTTACCGGTCCTCGATGAACTCGCCGCTAGAGGAGGGGGTGATGTCATGGACATAGCCCAGAGGAACTTACCAGGAGTAAATACCAGAAGTTACCAAGTTACCATGTTACCGGAAATTACCATGACTTACCGTGATTTACCATGATCTACCATGATTTATCATTACTTACCAAGTTACCGGGAGTTTACTAAATTACCAAGAGTAACTTGGGAAACTGCTGAGGAAGCTTCCTTTGGAGGAAACTTCTCGATCAAGATACCTCATTTGTTTAAGGAAGCTTCTCCATCAAGAAACCTCCATAGGGGAAGCTTCTTAGGGAACTTCTTAGTAGCCAGTATATATAGGAAGCGAGACTGGACACTCTTTAGTCACGCCAACACAAGTTCAAGCTACTCTTGTTCCCAGTCCCAGTACTCCAGTCCAGTTTCCAGCATTCCAGTATTCGAGTCGAGTCTTAATATCTTGTACTCTTGTCCATTGTTATAAATATCATCTTGATTCATGTTTACCCACCATGCATTTGGCCACGCCGACCTTGTCTTCTTGTCTAGTCTTGTACCTCTAGTCTGATCTCTTGTTTGTCTTCAGTCATGTTCTCGTCCTTGACACCAGGCTGGATTGGGGCTGGATTGTGTTTTTCGGGAATTGATTCAGATCCTTCACTGTCTCCAAATCTCAAGCCATCTAATTTTTGTTTGGGGGTCGACCATGGAGAGTGTTAGCCCGTGCAATTTCTCATGTTGCATTTCTGGATGAACATGCTTGTCATAGTGCGCTTTGATTTGGAGAAGGAACTCCTCCCCAAGGTCAGGATCCACTATCCTCAACTGCTTCATGAAGACGGACATCAGCTTCGTCCTCCTGATCTCGTACTCCTTCTTTATGACTGCCCCAACTCCTTTTGCAGTCCTCAGCTCTTCTGGTGTAGTGCGGTAATACTCAGATTTCTCCCTCTCAGCGGCCTCTGCTAGTTCTTGCTGCATGTAACAACCTCGAGTGGATTAGAACACACATGATTATAATTATGTTTTGCAGAAGATAGGAAGATGTAGGTGGGGCCATACCGCATATATGTACTCCAGAAATGCATCTCGGGTCAACAAGTACCAGGTCCCTGCAGCTCTCCCCCGTCAGGATGTAGCACTGAGCGGAACTCATCAAGCTTCATCAAACCTATTCTCTGAATACTAAAAAGTGTGTGGACCAAGCTCGTAGTAACATGCAATTTCTCTGTCGATGTGCAAAAGTGGAATACACATTGCATGGGTAAGATTTCTGTTTCGTTTGCGTTGAAATGCGCTGAACATGCAATTTGACAGGCAATGGAGTTTTTAAGATGTCTTACTTGTTCACGTTATGCATAGCTGTAAGAAGTCTGACGATGTCGTTTCCAGGATCCAGAACCATTGCCTCCACATCAACATGCTTGTCCTTGTCTTTTGAATGGTGTTTCTCAATGCATCCCATCCAAGCTAGAAGACGATGGTTTCCGTCCCAGACATAGAACATGTGGTTGCAGAATTGTTGGGTGTTATTTCCCAGTAGCAGGGAGTCCTCGAACTCGTCATTGACATCCTTCCAGCAGTCGTACCAGTTGTCTGTTATCTCCGGACTCACTTTTATGCTGTTACCATTTGTATCCTTCAGTGAGACGTAGAAAATTTGTGCACCCATTCTGTACCCGTGCACAAAATCCGTTTCCAACTTGGTAATGTCATGCGAAAGTGGAGGATGAACAACAGGCATTGAGATCATCCGGCAGAGAGGGATTTCAAGACGTCCTCCGGAAATGATCGTGTCTCTAATAACCTCATGGGAATTTACCTTCTGATATGACATGAGTTCTTTTACCTTGTCAAGGTAGTGCACTTCAGGCTCGTTTGTGTCTTCGTCGTTCTCCGAACTCTTCGTGGAGTCGTCCCCTTCTCCAGATCCCTTCGTTTCTATTCCTCCCTGCTTGGACTTAACATTTTTCTGCAGGCCCCAAACCCACAAGAGCAACAATCAACTGATGTTCGGGAAACAGACATGTTTAAACAGTGATAATCAGTACCGATCATCACTTTGTCTTCTAACAAATGAATGGGAAATGTAGTTGGTTTCTCAATGCAGGTTCACTCAGTTGTCACTCGACTGCGATGATCGGTACCGACCATCGCAATCAACAATTGCCAATGATGCGATGAACCAGGTTTGCCAAACTCAAATTACAAATGACAGTCAATGAATAGTGATGATTGGTACCGATCCTAGCCCTGTTTCTTCTGTTCAGGATTCAGTTGTTATCAAAACTGGTTCTTCACTTGCATGGTATACAGATTCCCAATCTGTTCAGAAAGTGATGATCGGTACCGATCATTACAATCAGACTGCCCTGGGATGCATGCAACGACGCAATCTCCTCTCTATCGGACCGGATACAAACAGGCTCCATGACGACAATGTGGCACGAATGTGCGATGAAAATTTTACGGATGTATGTATTTGGGATGGACGTAAAAGGGAATGGATGAATGTTGGATGAGTGGCGGATGAAAAACTGCCCAGATGATTGAACCATGGATGACTGCAACAACATCTATCCTCAGGGATCAGCATGCGCAGGGAAGCAGACATTAAGCTGTCGTACATCACAGCCTCTGTCAGCACATGACAAATGAACCCATCCCAGAACAAATATGTCCCCTGGAAAAAACCATAGGGGGGACCTTTTTTTGTGTAGAGAAGCAGACATTAAGGTGTCGTCAACGACATCTTAATTCCCAGCCCTGTTGGGACATGACAACGAATCATAAGTTATGTAGTCCGAGGAATTTGTAGATGTCATTCACCCCAAATAGCACACCAGAAGAGCAGCCAGATTAAGGTGTTGTTGGCATCTTCGGAAAAAAAAAAAAAAAAAAAAAAAAAAAAAAAAAACTTGCAAATGAACCCAACCCCTGTTTTGCAAGCAAAAGACCTCGCGTTTACCCAGCATGGATTTCTGGTCACCAGGAAGAAGGACATGACAACGAATCATAAGTTATGTAGTCCGAGCAATTTGTAGATGTCATTCACCTCAAACAGCACACCAGAAGAGCAGCTAGATTTAGGCACCTTAATCTGGCACATTCGGGGAAAAAAAAAAAAACGTTGGATGACTACAACAACATCTATCCTCAGGGATCAGCATGCGCAGGTAGCAAGCATTAAGCTGTCATCAACGACAGCTTAAATCGCAGCCCCTGTCAGCACATGACAAATGAACCCATGAATATATCCCCAGAACAAATATGTCGCCTGGAAAAAACCATAGGGGGGACCTTTTTTGTGCAGGGAAGCAGACATTAAGGTGTCGTCAACGACATTTTAATCCTATCAGCCCTGTTGGGATATGACAACGAATCATAAGTTATGTAGTCCAAGCAATTTGTAGATGTCATTCACCCCAAATAGCACAACAGAAGAGCAGCCTGATTAAGGTGTCGTTGACGACACCTTAATCAGACACCTTGGGGGGGATTTTTTTTTTTTTACGGTTCCAGCTTGTCTCTGAACCGCATGGTTGAATGCATCCTCCTCCGGGGAAGCTTTTTTGGTGCCGCCGGCCGATTTGTCGGACTCTTCGCTCTTGATACAGGGGGTCGAGAAATGGTTGGTCGGACTATTGGAGGTTCTGCCTCTGCGAATGCTACCTCCTTTTCTTTGGGATGGATGTCTTCCTCTTCCCGAAGCACAGTCTCCGCCACCTTTCGTGCATTTGACTTCATTACTGTGAAGTTCAGATCCTCCCGTTCCAATGCGGATGTGGCTGACTCCGACGCCACATACCCAGGGCCTTTTCCTAGCGTATCTCGTTGCTGTCGGGTCATCACTGCGTAGCTACCTTTCCCAGGGCTAGCTGTCGTGGTTGGAGTGGCTTCCGGCTCACTCGCAATCCCAGGATCATCATCTTTTGGGCCGTTCCGCTTTTGCTTTGTCTTGCCCAACCCCATGAGGCCGATCTCAAGGACGATCGCGTACTGAACTCTAAGCTCTGATACCAAGTGTCGCGCACCTCACTTCGGTAAGCTCCCCTTCAAGTCATAGTTACTCGCTTTGATGCACTTGGTGCTGCGTCTCCTGAGGACGCGTTGTATGATTGGGTTGTACGTTGGTCTGCTGTTGCTAAGGCGGCGCCGAGGTAGACGCTTGATGTCCTCCTTGCACCCTTACATCTTGAGGGGGAGACCACGTGTTAGAAGAACCCTGGGCTATCTGAGCCGCATGATTTGAATAAGCTGCTCGGGCAGCCTGTCCCTGAGCGGCATTGGCCCCAGAGTATGATGGACCTGCGTGATCCGGCCTAGGCCGTTGTGCTATCTGCGTTGGGGTAGCAAAATACATGCTATGTTGTTGCGGTAGAGGGTTGGGTAGTTCAGTCGCATACTGATCCGGGAATGGGGCTCGTTGCCTTTCCAAATTCCTCTCTACTTGCTGGATGGTGGCAGGGGCCGGTCGGTCCACCTGCCTCCAGGGACATCTCTCCAAGGGATGACCTCTTTGGCCGCAATGCAAACATACTATATTACTCCAACAGTCTTCTGTTGGGTGAGTGGTTCTGCCACATTTTTGACAACCTTTCCTGGATTGACTGAATTGTCATTTTGATCTATCCTGATAAGTCAGGTTTCGGCTTACCTGCCTCTCCCGAGTGGGATAAGGACAATGTTGAGCAGCATGCCCGGGACCGTCGCAGTTGGAGCACCATACCTTTGCCGGGTTGGGGCCGGATTCTCCTACTGGAGCAGCATCTCGATACCCCACGTAGCTGGTGATCTGCTGGCCGATGGAGCTCATGCAATCGCCCTTTGTTTCAATGGTTTTGATGAGAGAGGTGATTTGCGCCTCCAAATGGCCCACCCGTGAATCAGACTGCCCAGTGGAATCTGCATATGAGTTAGTAGGGGCAACATTCGTATATTGTGGCACGGTCGGTGCTATTGCTGGTGTAGGGGACGTCGCGGGGGCGTATGGCCATGCTCCTCCTACATATGACGGCGTATAGTGTAGAGCGGGTTGGATCACCACTAATGGCGTCGGCTCATGTGTGGGCTCGATCGTAATGTATGATGGAAGTGCAAAGTCGGGCATTTTGGCCTGTTGTACTTGGCGATGCATGTTGTCAAACTCCTTGTCGGCTTGTATGGCATCTACCAGTGTTGCAGGTCATTGCTGCAAAACATGAAAGTGAGTGGTCTCTCGTAATCCACTTAGAAAACAATCCTTCAGTACCCCATCATCTAGGGGGGTTAAAGGGTTTTGGAGTCACATCAACTCCCGAAATCACATTTCAAAGTCCGCTACCTCCTCTGTGGGGCCTTGGCGGATCCTGGCCAGTGCCATCAAGACACTGATGAACTGGTGGACCGCTTGAAAATGATCTAAAATACGTCCGAATCTGTTGCCAAGTTACGAATATACCTGGCGCCTGTTGCCAATACCAAGTGGACGCCCTACCCCTCATGGTCGTGGGAAACCATATCAACCAATAGGCATCGTTTAATGCTTGGTTAGAATAGCAACACTGAATAAAGCTTTTCACATGATACTTTGGGTTTTCATGGAGAATAAACGAGGTCAGATTTAAATACCTTCCCTGGAACCTTGGCGATGGAGGCATGTCAGTGTGCAATCTATGGTGCATTAAAGGATACCCAATGGGCCACGGTCCTTCACAATGCAAGCATTCTGATCGGAGTATCAGATGCTGGTGTGCGAAGAACTGACAAGACTCACAGTGAGTAAAGAAATCAACTTGCCACCTTAGGTGGGCTACGAACGACGATGCGCCTAAGTAAATACCTGGACAGGAACAACCCGTGAATACAAATCTATCTGGGCACCAGTAAAAATTCCGAGTGGTGCCGTTCGGTAGAGTTCGGGTGTTCCAAACTCGTTCGTCGATCCAACATTTCTTATGCACCTTCTTTTCACCCAGGTACCGAATATATTCTTTGATCCATTCTCGGGTGGACCATGGTGTATGGAAGAACCGGTGCCGGATGCATTTCACTTTTTCATCAAAGGACATCCAAAATGGTGTTCTACGTTGGCTTATCAGTGACCCACTTCTACACTTGTGTTAGTCTTGTCATAAGCAATCATACCATATAACGGTGCTGGTTTGGTACAATGGTGCTCAACCGCACGCCACTACCATACTCCTCAACATTCAAAGCAAATGAGGTCCGGACCCCTCTAGTAGGAGTTCCTGGATCCACGAACAAAACCTCTAATCTGACTCCCTAGGATGGCTACTGGTGGCAAGATCATGCCCTTCCTCCTCCGAGGAAGTGTACTCAGTAGGTCCACTCGGGGCACTCTCTACTGAAGAGGTGGCATGTACCACCCGGGGCGGTAAACGAGGCAACTGCGCCAAAGGGACTCTCAGACCAAAAGAAAAAACTACTGACCAAACTAGGACCGGGAGCTACAACATGTGATGCAACAAAAGAACTCTCTGCTGGCCGATCTCTAACTGTGCCTGGCAGGGTTAATGAGCCAGATGAAATCAACTCACGAATAAGAGCTGATGGCGTGGTTCCCCGGTGATAGTACCGAAGAGGCAAGAATGGTCGGCATGCCCTCCTCGGGTGGGGGGGATGCTCACTCTCGACTCCGTCCTCTCCTGGGCCGACTCCAATCAATCAGTCTATGAAAGCGGGGCGATGTCCGCAAATAGTGCGCCCCACACACTCCCTCAACGGAGCGGAACGCCTAGCAATCCTACTGCACATGTACAGCAGGGTGTCGGTGATGGTGCGACACAACGCACAACAAGCCAAGTAGGCCACCTGCCACGCAAGATGGACCTCAAGGGCCGAATCAAAATAAATATACGCAAGAAAGGGTGGCTGACAATAGCCCGGCCAACGAGTGTTGAACCGAAAAAATGTAGCAATAGGGGCCGTTTGGGCTCCGGGGCCTCGGGGTCCAACTCGAGCGGAGATCCAATACTCTCAATACTCCTCTGTAATGGTCAGGATGTGTCGTCGCATCAGCCTGCAAATCACTGTGGCCTTGGGGCCAGGTACGTCTCCAGTCCTAGTGCTGGAAATGATGCGGTAGAGTCCGATCACCCGGTACTCAAAGGAATGCTCCCGGCGAGGGAGTGCCAATGGTGCAGCCATACTGCCACTCAAAATTCTCCATGTGGTTAGCCCTGTGCTTAACTCAAATGCGAGAAATCTATCTAGATATACCTAATGGTTCACTCGGTCTTTTCCTGTCCGAGTCAAAACATAAAACGTCAGGTAAAAATGAAATAACAAAAATCCCAAAGGAGAATGACAAAGGTCCAATTCTCCTTCTATTCAGAATTCAAGGAGTCCTGACTATTCACTTACCTCCCGACAGACGCACCATTTATATGACGAGCCCTGAGTGCGCGCGGTCAGGGTGATGGCATATTAGTCTAGGGGGGGGGTCGTGGTAAGTTGCGGTGTAGATTGGGCTCACTGAACCGCCTACCCGACTGCGGTTAGTGCAGGGGGTCCGTGGTCGTACATGGTGGCTATGATCACTATCTAAGTCCTACCGGCAAAGAGAAATCACGTACTTCTCTTCACCGGGCGAGTTTGTGTTTATAAGTCCTACGGTATCGTGCAATCTACTTAGTAGCTGCCTTCCAAGTCTTTGTGTTTTATTGTCTAATTCCTACCGCCTAGGCCCCCGAGCCGCCTATAGCCGGGACACGTTTTAAACCCTTCACAAGGCACCTGCCGAGCCTAGGAAGATGAGGGAAAATCTTCCTCTCCCAATGCCCCTCCTTCACCAAGTGCTTAAGATCAAGTCCTCTATGATGGAAGGGCCAACGCTTCCTACCCCAATGCCTAAAATACTTTGTCTTAGCAAAGGAGTGGCCAAAATACCTATCATAATCCAATAGGTTCACCAAGTTCAATAAGGTGGTTCTAAGCCCCTCAACTCAATAAGTTCAATCAGTTTAATCAACGCTCTTCAGGCTCTAACGTGCACCACGTGCATCTATCCTATTTAAACACTTTTGCAAATCAGAAATGCTGGAAATAAAAGAAAATAAGAAAATCAGGAAAAATACCTCCTCTATGGGAAATCCTGTGGGGAATCCAAAGATACCCTTGGCGCCTAAAGATGCCCTTGGGAACCCTGTAGGAACCCAATGAGAACTGAGGAACACCCGAGAATCGTTCCCTGCCGCGGGGAACTGCCGTGGCCCTATCAGATGAACGAATCTCATTGAGAGCTCATCCTTGCCACTACATTCGTTAGTCCAGAACATGCATGCGTAAATATAACCACTGGTGGGTCCAAGCCAGATTTCACCCCTTTACATTATTTTTTAAGGCGCTGGTGCGCTTTCCTTCCATGGAAAAAGTTATCCTCTACCTTGGGCTCTGACACAAAGGCACACTGTAGCTGAGTTCTTAGGACATAGTACTTTCTCTCCTCCCTTGTCTCTCGAGGTCTCCGCCTCTAGCTCACTGCTCACATGCCCGCTTGGCTTTCTCTTGGAGTCATAAGAACGCTCCCCTCCAAGGCTACGTCCTCCCAAAATCCTAGATCTACTATTGGCGCCTTAGATAATGGCTTCTAACCCTTAGATGGGTATAAATTGAATCTAATAGCTAAAGGTAAGAATACCCTCAATTAAGGGAATTTGCAGACACATTGCCCGCTGGGTAAAACGCCCCCCGCCATGTGGCGGGGCGCAGATCCGCGCGTAGCGGTCCAAGCCGTGGACCGCTGCGGTTAACGCCGACATCTGCTGGTCCGTCTCAGCTTTTGATTATCCCGCGGATAAAGACCCGCACCCTGCTCGCACGCTTTAGGGCCTCACGCCTGAGCCACGCGGCTGATGTACTTTATCTCAGTACGACTTAAGTTCAGCGCTGGGGCCCCGCTCCCCATACGTCGTGGCTGGGCCACGGTTGCCTCCACGCTTTTAGTAATCGAGTGCCAACTCTCTAGGCGCAGCACCCGGGCTTCTCCCGGGCTGCTCGCGACTTTGGGGCTGTCAAGCGAAAGCAGCCCGCCCAAACCCCAAGACAAAAAAAGACAACCCACCCTCCCCTAGGCCTCCATGGCTTGCTAGTGGGGGGGGGGGCAAATTAGCACATAGTGGCCTTATATCATAGATCCAGCCTACTGGCCTACCTTTGCCAGAGCTGGCCATATTTCAAATTAGTAATCAAACACAAAGATTCTTTCCTCAAACAATTCAAATACAAGCCTCTACTGGTACCCTTTCCAATAGGCTATGGGGTTCTTCCCCTTGTCAATTCTAGACATGAAATAGTAGGATTCCACAATGCACTCTCCTATTTTGAAGAGCCTAAATCAGATTTTCAACTTCAAGCTTTGCTTGGAAAATAAATGAATCACATACATAAATGGTGAAATAGTAAGATGGGATCAACCTTTCTTTGCGAGAGTGCTTGGGATGCTCTATCAACTCAAGTAATGGTACTCTATGCGGCCTCCATTTGGGCTCTCGTCCATAAGTCCACACCAGCCCCTCCTACTTGTCCTCAAGTCACTTTCCTCTACATGAAATTGCCCTCTTCCTTCACAAATGAAATGGCTCAAAGGCCCACAAGTTAGGCCACTTGCCTTAGCTCACAAGAATTTTATCTAACTAGGGAGCTTCAAGCTCCACTCCCTATGATCTAGCCTCCTCAAGCCTCAAACTAACAACACTACAACAAGAAGAAACTAAGCGAGAGAAGAACTAGATGAAGAACAAGAGAAGCCTTGCCTTTCTTTTATACTATTTTGAGCCTAATAAACTAATGGAAAATATTCATTAAACTATTGTTTTCTTGGAGGATCTATAATATAATATTCAACATGGATGAAAAGTCTTAGAGGCAAATGAAAGCTGGATTTTCATCCATCCAATTGGATGACCACTTGGCGTGAGTTGTCATTTCATCCATCCAGCTCCTCAAGGCGAATTCCAGGCTTTTTCATCCATCCAAGAAGTAGAAATGCAAATAATAGGCCCCGTGAGTGCTGTCGACTCAATAATTTGGCCCCACTGCTAATCAGCTCCATAAATCACCAAACTTGGTGACAAACTACAATTATATACCCTGTATCAGCCTATAAATTCTCAGCTCCATCGGTGGTAAAAAAGTTGCGCTTCTCGCCATTCGTCATATTTTCGCTACACACAGATTTTGTGGTATTTTTGGAAATCAAATCCCTGGTGATGGCTCTGGGGTCTTTGACCCTGCCACTGAGTCATAGGTTGTCCGGAGTCCCCTCCAGTTGTCCCGCACCGCTAACAAGTCCACGCTTTGCCGTTTGAAGTTGTCCTGATCTGTTGTCATTCCGATGCGACCAATTGCTTTGTTGCGATATTTCATCACTGTACATGTCGCTTCCACCAATTGCCAAGCTTCTCGCCGTGTGTTCCTACTGGACTTGAAAGGCGGGAGAAAAGAGAGATCGCAATCTGGGACTAGAACAGTCGTCATGTATTGTTTGAACATGATTAACTTGCCGTTTCTGGTACCGAATTGGCAGCCTAATCTGCTGTCGATGTATCTTCCTACGGTCATCTTGACGCCAGAGTTCCACTCCATGGTCGTCGCAGACACTGTCTAATTTCTACGTGCTTTACCAACGATTTCCAGACAACTAACAAACTAACCTGTTTTGGCAGTACAATGCCGAAACCGCTTGTCTTATGATAAAAAACGATCTGAAAATAAAAGTGTACCAATATATGCATCTACAGCCACTCTCGACTCTCCCACACGATCGTACCTTGACTGCTACGTCCAACCCGCCCCCTCCACGTGTCTGCACCCTCCCCCTGCCACGAACCCCACCCAAATCAAATTCAATCTCCCCCCTACTACCCCCCCTCCCCCCCCCCCCCCGCCACCCATAGCCGATACCTCATCCGTGCACCCACACTCTCATTCATCCATGACAATATCCCCCAACGGATATCTCATCCATCCGGCTCCACTCCTCACACCTTTCATCCCACCCCCCACACACTCATACCCCCGCAATTCTTTATCCAACCCAGTCACCCCTCCCCCCTTATCACCCACTGCCTGCGCACCTGCCTCACCCACCAGGATCCCACGCCTACATACCAAACACACTTTAACTCCTTAACCACAGACACAATACCCTTCCATGCACCTTGCCGCCACCAGTTCCACGATTACAAGCTTTACTATCCATACAGATTTACCAAGCCCCGATAAACCCCTTGTACATTCTCCTGACACTCCTAACTACATAAACACACACCCCCAAAGCTACCTCCTCACACACTGCCCTCATGGTTGGTATCAACTACAACTCCTGGCATCCAAGCACTCCCTCCATCACCCCCCATCACACCACACCAAATTCACTCTAACATGCGCACTACTCATACTTATGAGATGTGGTGACATCCATCCAAACCCCGGCCCAAATACCATCAACAATATTAATGACCTCCCTACCGACCCCCAAGATAAATATGCGCTATACTTTCAACCCAACACTGTCTAACTCAAACCAGCCTATCAACACTTATACAACCACTTTTTGCCTGCTATCGCCTCATCCTCCGTCCAACCCACAACTAAATACCCAATAGCTCCACATTTGGCCACCCCACATGTGACTACCCCGCCCTCATACAAGCGGTTTGACAACTTACCCAATACCCACCGCTACACATTTTATTCTCCTTAATTATTACCATCTCCCCACTACCCACAATATGTGATGACTACTTCAGGACCCACATGGACTCACAAGTCCAAACACTTCTACACAAACTTCCAGCACATCCGGCCCACAACTATATAGCACCCCCTCACTACCTATCCGAGCTACACAAATCACTTCAACTCCTCCAATCAACTCCCGGACATGCCCATAAAATCTTAGGCGACCACCTCTCCGACCCTACTCACTACCTCCGTGACATGAGCCAAAAATTCCCATTCTTCTCAGACAATATCCTCAACGCCACTCTCCAATTCCCGGTTACCAACATCCACCCAGGCCGCAACCCCCCCAGAACGCCACCACCCCAACCCCCCAATTACACACCACTACCCGATAGACCACCCTCCCCCCCCCCATCTGGACCGCACCCACCACGTTCATTCCCTTTGTATCACCACCTGAAATGTGGGATCCCTAGCCACAAGCATTCAAAGTCTTATACACCTACTCTCCGAATCCATCTCTCCACACATCATCCTCCTACAAGAAACTAAGCTTAACAACAATACCCTCAATAACTCTTATTTAAACAAACTTCTTCCGGCATACCATATGCTGTATGGAAACCCCCTAACAGCCGCGCAAATGCCTTTCCTGATGGTCTGCCCCATATCAACCATCTAGAGGCGGCGTTGCACTAGGTATCCTCCGTACACACCACTCCTCCAGTACCACCACTAAAATAACTCTACCCCTCCCCCTACGCTCACACCTCCAAATTATACAACTAAACCTACCCGCCCTAACCCCCATCACTCTAATTCATCTCTACATGCCGTCACATGTCAATGATTTATTTATTTATTTTTTATTTTATTTATTTTTTTTTCCGAAAAAACTTGCAAATGAACCCAACCCCTGCTTTGCAAGCAAAAGACATGGCATTTACCCATCATGGATTTTTGGTCACCAGGAAGAAGGACATGACAACAAATCATAAGTTATGTAATCCGAGCAATTTGTAGATGTCATTCACCCCAAATAGCACACCAAAAGAGCAGCCAGATTAAGGTGTCGCTGAAAAAAATAAAAATGGATTAAGGTGCCAGATTATGGTGGCGCATTCGGGAAAAAAAAAAGAAAAAAAAATCGGATTTTTTTTTGTTTTGCTTTTTTTTTGGAAAACTTGCAAACAGATTTTGAGTTGTCATGTTATGCGGAGGCTGCAGCGGGCGATTTAGTCTCATCTCATCTCCCCCTCCTGTGCTTTACGATAGAGATGGTTTTCTGCAGAGTAGGGCTAGTGTCTTCATAGACAGTTGTGCCTTCATTTTGGACACTGACTCCAGTAACAGTGGATATTTTTCGTCGGAATGAATCGACTGTTTTCAAACGATTTTTACTAAAGCACCAAATGGCCTCTCCACCTTCTTTGCAATTGGGTTTGAGCATCTCTCTCGATTAAGGTGGGGCCTCTTTCAGGTAGTTCTAGAGCTTTCCAAAAGGAGGATGAGGTGGTGGGCCATCTAGAAGGCTCCCCCACCCCCTTGAGACATTATATATAAAGAGGGTGAGGGCTGCTTTTTAGGGGTTTCTTCCGTTTTGGTGGACTCTGCTAGCCAACATGCCCCCCTAAAAAATGTAATTTTGGAACCTAAATCATCTACAAATGAATGGAAAGCTGAATAAATAAGCTAAAAACACGTAGTATCTAGAACTACTGTTGGCATCTTTTATATACATATATATGCATCATGAAATGTGATAAAAAAAAACGGTACACCGTGTCAGGCTCCAATTGGTGCCATTGGGCTGAGTCATGCCTCTATCTCCCCCTTTATGTTTTGCCAAAGCAAGAGAGCCCATGGCCATTTGAAGCTTATCTTATGACAAATAATGAATACAATAATGATAACCCATCCATAAATACCAGTTCCACATCTAATGGATGAGTCTCATCTTCATAATCCTCACTGCACCAGCAGAGTTAGTCAACCCAGGTACGACGTATATAGTGTCACATCAGGTAGGTTGTACTATACACAGACGTACAGGTCCAAGGTAACTAAGGTATGTTACTAGGTTACCGCATACGTACACTGTAGGTACCTACCTCAGTACCTGGGTAGGTATTGTACCTACAGAAGTACCTATGGCTGCTAGTTACCTAGGCAGATAGTTTGCGCACATGTGTGTATGTGTATCTGGATGTGCATGGATGGATGGATGGATGGATGGATAGATGGGACGATGGGGATGGTGGGGAGGGTGAGCGTCGAGAGGAGAGAGAGAGAGGGAGGCGTGGGAGGGGGTGTGGCTTCCGAGGCTCGTCTGCCGTGGAGCGTAATCTTTGTTTTCTTGCATATTGGGCATCAGGGCTAGGAAGAAATGGTTTCCTCGCTTGTTCCAGGGTGCGTCTTCTGACTGGGATCATGCTCCATCGTTTTCCACGCATGTGCGATCTCAGTGTTGGTGCGGAAGTGGTCGCAATTGGCCGCTTGATTTGATGAGGGAGATACTGGAGCAACTATAACAGGTTATGGGATGCCACAAGGTGTGCATTGGGAAGGATCTGTTGTTGACATAATCTGTGGATTCGGCCCTCTGATACATGTACCATTCTCTCCGTCGTTTTCCCCTCCGTGTGAAGAGGGATGACAAGCCAACAGAATGTGCATATGGTCAAGCCTGATACATGAAGGTCATGGAAGTACTAACTGCCGAGCGTCTCGGCTCTTGCAGTGACCTGAATTGTGAAGTATGTCTGGGAAGTCGATTGTTGGATTCGAAATGCTAATGATTCATTGATAGAACAAGCGAATGCCTCCAATCGCTATTAGTTCCTGAAAACTTGTCAGGAAGGATGTAAGGCATGGGGAGAATTGTGGGCATGTTGTTGTCGATGATCACTGCCACTTTCATGTGGTCTGACCAGATTCTCCCTTTCGTATCCTTGGGCATGTATATACTGATTTGTCAAGATATGTAAAGGGGAAGCTAGTCATTTCTTGCTGAGGAAGTATTGCGGATTTTAGAGGAATGATTGTTAGCTGGAGCAAACCATGGCATGCTCTTGTCCATACAAGCCTCCATACCATACTACTTGCCCAGGGTTTGAAAAGAAAGTTCTCGTCCTTACTAGCAGCTCTCAAGAGCAAAGAGGGTTACAGGTAAGAGAGAGCTGAAGGAATGTGCATCTATCGTTCCCAGTATATACTCATGGTGGATGGGAATATCTCATCTGATCACATGTGGTAGGAAACCTTGAAGGTCGATGGCTTGAACCTTGACCTAGGTGTGTGTGGGGGGGCGGGGTGGGGGGGGGGGTCTGTAGCTTTCATTTCCCCTCATTTGCTGGACATGCTATTGGCTGTGCTATTCCTCTCCTGTATGTTTCTTGGTCTGAGTATCGATTGCAGTGTGTTTTTTTGCAAACATACAACTGCTCATAGGTCAAACTGTCAACATCTGTTCTTCATCGGAGATTTGTAGTTTGTCTTTGACTAATTTGTTGGTTTTCCTATGTGAACTGCACTTATTAATTGGCTGGTGGTTTATTGGAATCTTGTGACAAGCTTTTGTCAATCGCATCAGGAGTTTCTGATGTTTAAATTCTCTTCTCACACGGCTGCTGGGACTTGTGTTATGTACTGATGGGGAAGGTCCATGTGTGTAATGGTTGCAGATGATGCGATGTGCTTCCAGATGTCAGCCCTTCCATGGATGAGTTAATTGCCTGTTCATACATCAGAGATTAGAGATTGAACTAGATTTGTGAGAGACAGAGCCGGAGAGTGGCAAAGGGCAAAGGAGGGGAAGGGAGAGAAAGAGAGAAAGATGGGAAGGTTGTACTCGATACAGCTGGATGGGCGCATATACAGTTGTCGTTTTTGCCGAAGCCACTTGGCCAACTGTGATGAGCTAATCTCTAAGGTAGCCTCCCCTTTTCTTTCCTGCTATTTCCACCACATTTGGATTAATGTTGATTTCTAATTGGTTAAGTCTTGGCAGATTGCTTTTAGCTAAGTTTGCATGTTTGGCGTTTGTTTCTCGTTCAGTTTTCTTCTGCACGGATTGGATTTTGTTTGCAAGTTTTCATAACCTGGGCCTGTTACTGATGGTTGCAAGAACCAAGCTCATCAGCTTGTGCCTGCTGGCTGTACCATGTTGATTCTGCTGCAAAAGTTGCAAAACTATGTGAGGACCCCTCCATGTTTTGGGATCTGCATGGACCGCTTGGTTTTGCAATTTGAGTGTTTGTGTAGCTTTTATTCTGCTTGTTTGTTAATTGTACAACTTGTGTAATACTGCAGAAGGGTGTAATATCTTTGACTGAAAGAACCGTCCTTCGCAAGCTGAACCCACTCTGCTTGTGAAATGCTAGTTCCCGGCAAGTGCAAACGTGGCTGCTGTGCTGAAGGTATACCTTCAATGCCTCACGCATGTTGAGGGTCTTCAGCATGGTAGCAAATTTGCACTCACCGGCGATGGGCATTTACCAGTTGAAGCGGTAGGCATGGAATCAATGAGGCCTCATTCTAGTCTGCGTCGGCAAGCTCTCTCGAGGCAGGTGATCCAGCATTGGTGGCTATGTGTGCCAACCAAATGTCATAGGGTTGAAGCATTGTTGATTGGTGTGCTATTTTTAGGGCTTGGCAAGCGTTTTGCTGTGCAACATGAGTTGTCATGCACAGATGCGTGCCATCATGTGATATTGTTGTTGTCTCTCTCTTTGCTGAAATCTTTCAACGCAGATCTCAACATGGAAATATCCAGTTCAAGTTCTATCCTGTTTCCACTTCGGAGTCTTTTTTCAGCTGTAGGTAGGCTGTTGGTCGTTACAAGGCCCCTCTTTTTCTCTTTGTCTCGACTAAAATAAGCTAGCCAGATTTGGCTCTACTTCTCTTTGGCATCCGTTGCATCTCAGTCAAGATCGCTGAGTTAGGTGACACCCTTTGTGTACCTGTCAGCATGCAGCTTCCTGCATACTATTTAGTGTCCGTGCCGTTTGTTATCAGTTGTCTGTTGATAATTTGCACCTTTGTCTTCTTCTAGCATGCCATTCTTTGACTCGGGATGGCTTTCTAGGTCCTCAGAGTATTCCACCTGGAATTGAAAACCATTTGTTGTGGAGAATATGAACAAACATACTCTCACAGGACAGTTTTTCACACTTGTGACTTGGATTAACAGTGATTAAAGTGATGCACTCAGTCATTAATTCATAATGATTCTTTTGACTGAAGTAATTCAGACATGTATATAACACTCATGTTAATATATGAAAGGGGTTTGTGCTTGGAACATGCTCTCAAAGTGGCTTCCTTCCACTTCACTGACCCTCACACCATCACTCTCCTTCAATGGACTTGTGTATTTATGTCAGTTGTCAATCTAGACTAACGTTGGGATATTCAATGCTCAGGGCAAAGGACCTCCATGAAGCTCTGCTTTGGCATCTTTGTGTAAGTTTAGTTTGCTCCCTGTTAAAGATCAACCAACAGGTGCCCATCCTGAAGCTCCCTGTGGATTTGAAACTTGGGTTGAAAGCACTCAACAAAACCGTAAGTCGGAGAGATGACAAGTACTTATTGGAGATAGGTTTGGGGTAGAAGTGAGGTATGGAATGGATGGCGTTTTTCTTTTGTCATATGAGCATACAACAGTCTCTGATGAAGCCTTTTCATTTTTCTCTCTTACTCTATTCTGTTCAGGCCTTTCACTGTCGATATGGGAAGGCTTACCTTTTCAACACTGTGTAAGTGCTCTTCCTTTCCTCCACCATTGTGTCTCTTCTCTAGTATTGTTGCTTCCAGCATGCTGCTGTAGCCTCTACTGTAATGCAGAGGTGACACATGTGACTGATTGTACTGCATGCCACATGGGGCCATGGGACCACAAGGACTCTGCATAAGTGGAGCGGATGCATCTTCTATCACTAAGTTGGAGGGGGAAGTGGCATGTATTGGTGGATGG
Source organism: Takakia lepidozioides (assembly GCA_030704615.1). Taxonomy (NCBI): domain Eukaryota; kingdom Viridiplantae; phylum Streptophyta; class Takakiopsida; order Takakiales; family Takakiaceae; genus Takakia; species Takakia lepidozioides. The sequence continues at coordinate 29,091,220 of CM060733.1, forward strand.
CAGGGTGAATGTGTCCGTAGGGCCACAAGAGGATCGCATGATGATGACAGGCAAACATACAGTTTCTGACATCTACTGCAATTGCTGTCGGCAAATTGTTGGCTGGAAATATGTATGCTGGCTTACCCTTACCACCCCATATGGAAGTCGTCTTACCTCCAATCCATCTTCCTGCCACTTTCTATCTTATTCTGGAGGGGCAGGCTAATTGGTCACCCCTGCTGATCAAAGTTGCAAGTATTTTCTGAGAGTGGTCTTAGTGTGGTGATTATGAGATGAAGTGCCACCAGTCATATCTGACCATGAGGGTAGGAAAGGCTGTCAAAAATTCCTTCCAGTTAGCGATGTCATGGTACTCTTCAAAGTTTTGGTTAAACTCTTGAGGCTCCACTATAGACAGGGGATGGGGTAGGGACTTTCTCGCTATCTCATACTTAAGTAGAGCAAGCATATGTTGGTGTGGGGAAGTTTATGATCATACTTTCCAGGAGATGGTACGTGGTGTACCCAAAGCAATATGCTCTCAGAACTAAGTGACTATGACATTTGGTGGGCAACGCCAGGGTAGATATACTTCATCAAACTCTCCTTACTGTACCCTCGAGGCCATAGAGCCCGTGCCCAGTTTGTAGCAAATGCAGATGGGCATGCTCTCGACAGAAAAACGCTAAATGCAACCACAATGCATGGTCAAAGGGTATCATCGATCCAAAGCAACCTAGCGTTTCTTGCAGAAAATGTGTTGACGTGATTGTTTGGTCCTAGCAGGAATTGGCCTACGAAAAGAGCGAGAAGTATAAGGAAGGAAAATTCATACTCGAGCGGTATGTTTTTCAAAGACGTCATTGTTATTCTGGCCAAGGCACAGAACTAGCTTTGTCGATTGATACTAGCTTTTGACAAATAGCCCAGTAGCTTAGGTGGTTTCATGTCTTACACACGGAACTTGTACTAGACAGTCGGTGACAGGCCTGAGAAGGCAGTATCTATTAGACTGCTAGTGAATGCAGGTTTCTGTTCCTGTGTACCCCACCTATTGTGAGGACTCGTACAGTATTGTGTCCCTATGTCCACAAGCGTACTGATGAAACGAGTATTCTGGTGGAAACAGAGCCAAGATGACAGATGGAAATGGAAGCGACTTCTATTCGACTGATGATGAATAATGGTCATGTGGGTCACAAGATCCACTCCTCAAATCGAACAGGTGTGTTGGCCAGTGCATCATCTAGCAGGCGTGTTATCAACCAAGGAGCCTGCCTGTCTCGTCAGAAGCCAGAACTGGCTGAACTTTCACTCTATTTTTTAATTATCACTAGATCTGTAACAAGTGCATTTCAATAATGTCCGCTGGAAAATTTTCTGGTTAGGAATGACTCACAAGTATGTACTGGTTACAGCTCCTGTGTTCCACTTGTAAAAACTCACAATGCCCTCCCTCTGTGCCATTGGCTTTGCCATATCCATGGGCATTAGGTGCCTGAAATCCTGTATATACTTAACTATTTGACTCGGCATCCTCTCATTTCTTTGCAGTGCCAACTTTTATGTTGAGCTATGAGCTTAGTGACTCCTTGGTTCTGGGTGACTTTGCTAGTCAATGGATTTTCTGTGTGGCATGTTCTGGGTCAATCCTGTAGGGTGTAATCCCACATGGAAGAGCCTGTCCTTGAAGCTGGGAGCAAAGGTATCAATCTTCCCAACAGATTGTCTGCACCCCCTGATTCTTCATCTATCATAGCAGCAAAGCAGGAAACTGCATGTATTAAAGGTATGTCTAATAATATCGATCCTCATTTGCTCATCAGAAGTGTAGGTGGTTTCAGTAGTTATCATGCTAAGATAACCACACAAGAGGTGTAAACATGGGCTTCAGACGGATTTGCAGAGCAGCTTGTTTTCCAAATTGTCACACTGTAGAACACTAACTTGTCTGACTCCGTTGCCGGAACATGTCTCTATTTTGATAATGTACATGAACTGCACATCCTGCAAACAATGACAATGTAAAGGTGCAATTGCACGAAGCTAGTTTTCAACCAGCTTCAAAAGGAATTGATGTTGCCGTACTCATCTCCAAATTAATCCTTGGTAGAATGGCCTCAATGTTTTTGTTTTTTTAAGGGAAACCTGGGAGCGACAGCCCACAATTCAGGACCCTTGAGGAGGGGGAAAAATTAACCCCCTTTCATTTATGGGCCATGAGACCTACGCCCAGACATACCGTCATGAACAATCCCACACACGGGGCAGGGCAGCAGGTTTGAACCCCGAACCACCAGGGCGACACACTGTGCACTTACCAGCTGAGCTACAAGCCGATGTGCTCAATGTGATGTGCTCAGTGTGATGTGCTCAATGTGATGTGCTCAGTGTATTGTTGTCGAAGCATACATCTTGTATGGTTCATTCCGTCTTTGCTTATTTAAATACCAAGACCAAAAACTGAATTGCATTCATACCTCTCATGGCAAACTCTACACTTAATGCTGCCTTAGTTTGTGTCAGGAATCATTGGCAACCATTAGTGACAAAGATTGTATCATCCACATATAAAGCTATGACCATAAATCGTTATCCTATCATCATATATATATTTCCAAGACAAAGGGACAGAGGCCCTTTTAATCAAATAAAATAAAATAAATGTTCACAAGGAGTCAAAATTGTGGACAGTCAGGAGGAAAAAATAACCTCCAAGGGGACCATAAAGGTGAAACGCAAGGGGTACACCCTGAACACAAAGGGACGAGGGGGGAAAGGGGGGAGGGACCTACAAAAGTCCTTAATATAGCAGCTAATGCTGAAAACAAGAAAGCCATTAATCTAAAGGATTTGGATTCAGGCATGGAGAGGAGAGGGCCCGTATACAGCCAGTCTAGCTGCGAGCCTGATAACCACCAAGAGAACATCTGCAAAACAGAGCTGGATTGCAGAACCAAAATCCGAGACATGCCCGGGAAGGTTTTAGAGTCCAGAGTCACTAAGCAATAACCGATCCAGGCTAGGGGGGAGGATCAGAGTCCAAAGTTCAGGTGGGCTTTGGATTTTGCACTGCGCAGGTTGAGGTGTTTCCAATTGACTTCAGCACCATCGGATTCAGCTGGCGATTTCCCAAGCCCCGGGGATCGTGTCATGCCATTGGACTCTCGAGTCATCAATCCTGGTGCAGAGGATGCCGTCTTTGGCCCAGGTGAGGTCGAAATCTGCAAGCAGCTGTTGACGCCTCCTGTCGCTGCACCTGGCTGTGGCACCAAGCAGTGACATCCAAGCCTTATTACCTTCAGTCATCAAGTCAGAGAACAACTTGAACAGAATTAATCTGATGCTGGGCTGTCTCGTCTCAAAAACTAAAGTGCACCTAGCCTTCCATAGTGCCCAAAGAGTGTGTGCTTTGAGACATGCCCATATTGGGCATGTACTCCATAATGAGCCATTGCGCAGGTTGAGCAACAGAAGCGATGCATCCACAGATGGTAGCTGCTTCCAGTGAAGGTAGAAAGCAGTGACCAGTTGCCAAGTCCTCGCAGCAATGTGGCAATCCATAAAAGCATGTTCAATAGTCTCCTCCGAGTTTCTGGCACAAACTAGACAAGCTGGGTCCTGATCTTGAAAGCAAGCCGCCACGGGCAGAATTCTGTTTTCCAACGTCCATAAGAATGCACTAATTTTTGCTGGACGGTGTTTGGCCCAGATGTCTTTCCATATAGATTTCTAGGCAGGGACCTGTAAATCCAGATGCCATTTTTTATTCCACTTGGCTGTAAAATTTGCTTGGCTGAGAAGCATTTTGTGTCCCCTTTTGACCGTGTAACCAAGCAAGGGCGTTTTCTTGCCATCCATCCAAGACCATTCGCTTGGATCAAACTAAAGTCTGCTTAGAGGATAAGATAGGAACCAAACGAAGGATAACTGCCGAGCCCATCCTACTACGCCATCAGGTGGACTGTATTCAGTAGAGCCCGAGTTTAGATCAAAGACCCTGATCCTATAGGCCAAGTCATGGTGCATGTCGCCTGATCCTAATAAGTCCAGGCGTCCCCCAGCCATTGCGCGGAAGATTAGACCTTTCCAATGGGAATCAGAGGTGGATGTGGCCAAGATGGCCATATGATTGTTGTCATGCGAGCTACCGAACCAGGCAGGTAAGTCGTTCGCTGTACATGGGCCACCTACCAGCAGGGGTTGCACATACAAGACACCTCTTTGGATATGGGCCCAACTACATGCGATTGATCTAGCATAGATCAGGGAGGACAAGAGGCTCAGTCCCAGGAATTGTCCATCCTCCCATATATTGGCAACATGCGAGAGGCCTATCGCCTCCTAGGTAGCCCATTTTTTATGGAGAGTCGCCAATGGGCTGTAATGAAGGTTGAGGTTGCCAAATAGTGGCTGACGGATGAGTTAACTTAGGCTCCATCATCTTCCAAGCATCCCATATGGAGTTCCAAGTCGCAGACCCTATAGCTTTCACTTTCCCCATCCTATGCACTATCCATTTGAGGGATGGTGCCTAGTTAGGAGAGTTCGGCGGATAGGCCTGCAATAGGTGTTCTCTGACCACAGGCTTCCTTCACTGGTAAGCAACCTAGGTATCCATTTTGCCAGCAAGGCCGTGATCTGAATGGATGGGTCTAAAAGGCCCAAACCACCTTCTTTTCTAGGACGGCAAAGCTGTGCCTTGGATACCAGAGCCCTTTTGGTGGGGTTTTGGGGGGAGGCACCCCACAAAAAGTTCCTCATCAGCTCTATAATTAGCTTGGAACCCGGAGACCAAACCGAGGCTGGATACCACACTGATGCGAGTAGTATTTGATTTAGAACTAGAACCCTACCTGCAGTAGACAACATAGCTGAGCTCCAAAAGGCCAGTTTGCTCATCAGTGAGCCCTATCCCAATTTGAAAGCCCAAAAGTGTGTGCGTTGAACTTGGCTGGAGCCATTTGAGTCCTACATCTTGTCCCCAAGGAGGGCCATAGGATGAAGCAGACAGCTCTGTGAGGAGGCCAACTGATTTAGTCCAGTTTATTTTGAGCCCAGAAGCGGAGCAGAAAAATTGCAGGGCTTGACGAGCCCTTTCAATGTTTGCTGGTGCCTCATTGTTCAAAAACAATGTGGCGTCATAAGCACACATTGAGTTCTTAATAGAGGATCCATCCTGCATTTTAAGGCCCAGAATATCCTGCCTGGAATTGAGGTGGTGGCCTAGGGCATCTGCTGCCATGAGAAAGAGGTAGGGAGTCAGTGGGCAACCTTGCCTTACGGACCTGAAAAGCGCAAAGGGCTTTGAAATCACTCCGTTTACCGGGACTTTGCTAGAGGCTGAGGAAGATCCATCTGTTGAAAGCGCATTCCCATTATGACCAAAACTTGATTTAGAAAACTCCAATCAATGTTATCAAAGGCCTTTTCAAAGTCAAGCATGAGTATTGTGTGTCATATATATATTTGTGTCCACAATGTTTTGTTCAAATTTTGCTTTAACCCTTAAGTTCCCAAGCCCTTTTTTGACTTTTTACCAATTTTGGGTACCCAGCTGCAGTAAATTGCCCCTAGAAATCCACCAAAAATCATCCAGAGATTCTAGCCTTAATAGCAGTGGGCCCAGCTCATTTATGCATGACATACCAAAAAATGAGCCGTCCACCATAGAAATTGTGAGATTATAACAGTGGCCCGGACCTCAAATATCAGGTCCCAAAGAAAAAGTGAGAAAGAAATTGGTTTGACCAAATCAAAACCTAGCTTTATCCAATTTTGCTTGCCCCAAGACCCACCATTTCCAAATCAATAGTGGAGTGGCTATGACCCCACTAAATTGCAGGTCCAACTGATTTTTTCACCTATGGTTGCTTTGCATACAATTACATAGGGGTTGAAATCTCAAAACTGACGAGAAAATGTGCCTCCAAATGAAGTACTTAAACAATATACCTAGTAGGAAAGTCGCAACACTATTTGATGTGTGTACTTTCAACTGAGAACAAGATGCGAGCCCTTGTTGATGTTGCTCAAGGATCAAGTCCATCTCGTAGTAGTTGTGGGTTGATGGTGGGTAGGTATGCGCATCCCTGCCAACACATGTACAGTGATGCAGCAGACTGTCTTCCGACCAGTGCAAGAGATGCCACCATCTGACAGCGTGGTGGGAAGATCTGTTCACGTGCGCCCGAGAAAGGATTCAAGATGAGTGTGGTTGACGTAGCTCTCTAATTTGTATACACCTTGGGGGACTGCCAGCTGACTCTCACTTGATTGTCTGGACAATATTGAGAAATGGACTGAATGTATGCTTGCATTTTTACTCATGCTGGATGGCTGTATCCTATGTTTACTGGCTGTTTTTCACAAATTCAAAGTTGACCATTGGGACTTATCAGATCCCAGGAAGTACTTGTAGCCAATGACAAAAGACCTGTGTTTGGGGCTTGGGTTTCGGGGGAAAACCATACTGAGATTGGAGAATTCAGCTGAGGACACCCCAAAATTACCCTTGTGATGAATCAACCCATTTAGAAGCTGATAGTGATGCTGCTTTAAGTGAGATGCCAAAAGATTATGTTGCCAGTCCAGGCACCATTGAACAGGAGAAAGCAGTGAAAGAGGACCCGCTATCACTTGAGAGTTGGCAATGATAATTTCGTTGTGAACCTAGAAAAGGAGGAAGCCACCCCTATAGCTCTGAATGCAAAAATGACACCGATGCCAAGCACTGGACAGGAGCTTCTTAGCTTCCTAATAGGTCCTTAGAACCTGCATTGTGTCTGGCAGTGCAATTACAACCAGATGTATCACATCCTCGCTAGCCAGAGGAAAACATTCTGTACTTTCCTCTTTATAGTTGATGGCGTGCAACTACAGCCCCATGCATCATATTGTGTTGAATACAGGGCTACCGTCCTAGTGCTGCAATCAAATATATGATGCCAGTGCCAGCCCTCAAGTCACTGATCAACACCCAGGTGGCATCAACAATCCCCGAGTTCAAAAAGGGTTAACATCCCAAAAGACTACCTTAGGCCACAGCCAGTGTTCAGAGCTGACCCTCACAGTGAGTATTGATAAATAAATCTATTATTTTGAGTGAGAAGGACCTAAAAGGAGTGCCTAGAGTGTTTGTCACAATGTCAGACGAGTGTGCCTTGGGATTATACAGACCTTCTGCAAAATACACGAGCGGAATTTCAACAGAAAACCCAGCTGGTGTAGAAATATTCTGGTTGCTTGTTTGGCCGGCGTGCACTTGAGCGAGGATTCGCTTTTAACGGCATCATCCATTGTCCCTCTGGAACCATGGTAAAATTACTTCCTCCCTCCAGTTTATTGTCATGTGGTCCTCAAGTGCAATCACACTAAAGCTCAGATAATCCAACCTGGACTGCTGCTTCTGCTGTGGAAGCAGGAGTGAATCAACTGAAAGATCGCTGCTTAAGATGCTGTAATCATCATGTCCATGGAGAGCAGGGTAACGAAACACACTGGCCCGGATTCTGGACCGGGCGAGGTTAGGTTCATACCTTTCCATCACTGCACCTGCCTCCCTGACGTTGTCATACTTGTACTGAAGCTGTTTTTGGACACTGGCTGGAACATCCTGGTTGTGGAGAGACATGTGGAAGAGAGAGGGTTGAATGAACTAGAGGCCAGATGCTGGAAATGGTGCCTTCCACAATGCTGCGCTGCTTGAGAGAGAAAGCCGCTCAAATGTGGAGGCAGATTTTGATATCACAATCACCACTCATATCGCTGTTCTTTGCACCAGCATGGCATGCCACCATGCATATCTCCCCAGACTCATTTCTCCGGGAGCCTTCCACTGCAAGAGTGTGCCCGTTCAAGCCAGACCTTTGAAATGCAAGGTTGGGACTCACTCCACACGGAAAACAGCACTAACATTCGTGTTGGACTTTGCACCCAATCCATCAGCGAGGGCATCACATCTAAGGTACTGAATGAGAAGGCGTCCGCGGGGGAGATTCTCCCCATGGGAAGCCAAAAGGGGCCAGCTTGAAACAAAATTCTTCGGACTGGGTGCATTGCCAAAAAGGCTCAACATCCAGCCACTGTCCAGCAATGAGTTGCAATGCAGCTTCGCAAAACTTAGGCCCTCGGTAGGTTTCTGTCTTTCAAGAACTCTGGGGACAAGTCTCGTTGCAAATTCCAGCTGTGAGAGCTCGTGCGGTGTACTCATAATCTGCAAATGTCTCCATCTGCGATGACACATTGATAGGATTGAAATAGTGGTTGTCACCAGGAGCTGCAATGCTGGTGACTTGGCCATGAGAGATTGCCGGCGAGGATACTGCAGTTGCACCATAACGTTGCAATCCTTAGTCAATTTCTTGACCACTTTCGGGGTACAGCCAAGCATACAGAGTGTGTACTCCTTCTCTGTTTCTATAGAGACGCCCTCCAATTCGATGCTCATTTGCGAGAAACCAGGGGTCATCTCAAAGCGGGGGTGAATGCCCCCTCCATAGAAGATGCTTCTCTGGGATGTAATTGGCATGAAGTACACCTGAGACATTAAAACTGTTCTTCGAACCTCTAGTATTGGGCATGTTGTGCATTGATACCCAAACCCGACAGCACAAAGCTGGGAGAAGTTTCTGCCACAAGATTACTCTTTGCAGCAACAGTAGACTAGCTATCAGAAGTTGCTCTCAAACTAATGCAATCCTAATCAGCAGGTAAGCCAGGGAAAGTTAGAGCCGTTGTTGTCTGAGTTGCTATGAGGTGTAAAAACCCACACTCAGGTGAGAGAGTGGACATGAGACTTCTACAGAGGCTATACTTGTAAGGTCCTTGGTGAAGATCAGCATGTTTGTGCTTTTACTGCAGTTTCTAACACCAGAGAGCCAGAGCCATGGATTGGAGGCAGGCTGGTTAACAGTTTAATAAGGTAAGCAAGTCACAGATTGCAACAGTGCTAGTGCCAGATAAGCATCTCAAATAACTTACCAATGTGATGCAAATCTGCAATAGCAGGTGTCGAAGGTAGCACTCCACTTCCAGGCCTGGCATACGTCTGCTTGTTTTTTCTTGTCAGTGCCTCTATCTACTCGGAAGAAGCTGGTGTCCATGTCAGGACAAGAATTGGCAAGACAAGTCCCCAAACCTCTTTCTGAAGCACCTGCGGGAACAGCAACTGTACCCACATTTTGACAAAATAGTTCAGATTGATATACTTTGGTGAAAGAAGAGTTTAGGCTGACATTCATTTGAGGATATAAGGTCCTGATTGTAGATGAAAACTAACAAATATTCTGGTCATAGTTGGGTGGTCCTGAAAACTGCTTTTCTTGACTTCCTTCACATCCTCAGTGACATCATTATAATTTACATAAGTATTTCTCACACATGAAGTTAGAAAATGACTAAAGATTATGCATTCATAATGTCTCATTGCCTCTCCAGCTCAACATCCTAAATTGAGTAATCTTTGTCCTCGTGGCCATGTTCTTGGTACCAATAAGTATCTTGAGCATTTTCTCCAACCAAATGGTTTCACGCATCATGTCCTTACCTAACGGAACAATACCCAGACAATTCATGGTTTCCTTGAAGTGGTTTCGAGATTACCAGGGTTCAGAGCACTTGACTCCACTTTGGCCACAGGTTCTGAACTAGTTTCCATGGCCAATTTTGCTTGAAGTTGACCTTACATCTCAGGAGCCAGTCTCGAGGGTAGGTATGGTTCTTCCAAAATGTTCGATGTGTTGGATATATAGCTTCTAACCACCAATGCAAGTTCCTCTGAAGCCCCCATAGAACCAACAGGACTAGTTGGTTCTGTGTCGAAGCCAACTGACTGTGGTGCGACAGGCATGCTAACTATAACAGGGTCAGAATTACATGAGGAGTACATTGATAAATCAACATAGATAGAGATTTCTTTTCCTGCATTTATGCAAGCTAAAGGCCCAGATTTTGGTGGGAGAGGAAGGCCGCTGGTTGAATTCTCTGGCCCATTGGCCAACAAAGGGACTGGACCGAACTCCAGAGGTAAATTTTCCATACCATTTGATGAGCACATATCTCTTTGGCTAGCAATTCCTGCACTGCCTGGTGGCTGGATGAAGTTCTTTGTCTTGTCTGCCCCTTTGCAGGCATAGGTGGGATTATGGCTGCATCACCAAACCCATGTCTCCTGGGCGTGCTCTCTAGACTGGGGATTGGCCCCTGAACCAAACCAGAAACAGATTCAACCACATCCTCCCCCACCAGCAGTTCCTCTTGGTCAGATTTGAACCCATATTCTTCACTTCCAAGAATCTTCCAACCACACAGAGCTTGGCCTGCATCATAGTAATTCAATTTTAAGTGGAGATGACATCTTGGACACTACATTCCCTCTTGGAGAGGTGCAGCATCCCAGATGTGAGTTCACAAATGGAACACCTCTTGAAGAGACACCACAATACGAGGACACACGAGTGGGTCAGGAACCAGAGAAAACTGCCTGAGTGCGCCAATCCAGAAACAAGTGATCTGTCAAATTGCCTCTTAGGATAATGCAAACTCGTTGAGAGTGATGGAGAACTTGGCCTTCTTGAGGAGAATCATCTTCCTGGACAGATTCAGCTCTCTACTACACCATGACCTACCAGGAAGCACATTGATGGACGTCCCAGATTTTAGCCCATGCAGGCTCACCAACTTGCTGGCTCAGACTACCTAGCCCTTTTCTCTTCAGATAGGGAATTTCACCACACTTTTGGCCACTATTTGATCTGCCTCCATGGTGAAAGAAGGATTCCGAAACAAGGTCAACAAGGGATAGAGAGACATACAGATGTACCTCACCTTAGTATATAGCAGAGAATCCTGATGGAGCAGGGCAGGAACAGTCTGATCTATGGGCGCAATAGAACTGACCTGTACAATCTCCTCGTAGATGCTTCGCTGAAGTCTCTTCTTCTTCACAACTTGAATGTGGACGGAGTGAGGGCCCTTGCACTTTGTGTATCCACTTCTCCAGTGCTCCGAGAAGTGTAGGGCTGGCAGGCCTTCGCTTATATAATTTTTTGGAGCGCCAAAAAATATTATTTGAATGAGTCTTTCTGTCTGTCGTGAGAGGTGTACAAGGAGCATATGTCCACTCCTGATGACAGTCCTGCTGTAGGTCGTTTACATCTGCCTCCTTGCAAAAAAACTCCCCGTTTACATATCCACCTCTTATATTGTGCCTCTTGTTCTCCCGCATTCTTATTCAACTGCACATTTGTAAGCGAGAAGGAAGTGAAAAGTACGATGAGCGACGTCGCCGCCACACCTCGGCAAGGCATGCAGCGCCGCCGTGGAGGTGTCGGCAGTAGCGACAGCAGTAGCAGCGCTAAGCGAGCAAGAGGACGCTATGCAACAGTGGGCCCCACGCCGGTCAGGCGACCTCGATCGCCTCGTCCCCTACCTCGTTCAGCCCAGACGACCGTACAGGCAGCCAGCACCACCCCTCACCACAACCCCTTTTACTGCCTACTCCACCGTCCCTCTCCAGTTCACTTCCCAGAGCAACCGAGAGGTGTTGAACACAGCTGCAACTGCTCTTGCTGGAAGACCTGCTCCTCTTGGAAGACCCCAACCCCTACCCCTACCCCTAGGTCACATGTTCATGATGCGCACCAGAGTCCAAGCTCCAGACACCAAGTTCAAGAAGAGTCGTCATCTTCACAACGGTCTTCTTCACCACTGATTCCAGGTTCTTCCATTGGCGCCCCACCGACCGAAGAACTTCCACAGTGTCTGTTGAGCCCTCCCCCACTACGCCTCTCAGGTAGGGTTCGAGGTCCCACGCCAGTCACTTCTCCTCCAGGTTCTCCATCCCATTCTCGGCAGCGGCTTCAAGACAGCCCAACTCCTCTTGGTCATGAGCCTCTCCACATGCCTTCTTCTCCAGTTGTGTAGCCTGCATTGCCGACCCCATCACTCTTATCCCAAAAGCAGGCGCCTATCCCATCAGACCGTATCCCATGCCCAGCTTGCGGTCGTCTTTTTGCGCGCATCATAGGGCTTGCGCGACACCAGCGCACGTGTGCGGCTCTTCATCAGTTCCACACAAATGGTACTTCTCCATTTCAGCCCAGTGTTTTGCACGCGCCACCTCCTACCTCTACATGGCATTGGCTTTCAGCTCTAGATGTATTGGGCGCATTTCAATTAGGACTGCCAATGCCTCGTCTTTATACAAGAATTCTGGTGGCACTGCGTCATGAGGTCCAACTGGCATTCCGTCTGCCCTTAGACAGGCTGGCTCGTGATATACCAGCATGGTATCTTTTCTTGTTATTTCCTCAGTGGTGTTTGGTTTTGCCCCCTCATGGCGGTCAGTTAGGGCACAGAGAGACGCGCATCCGTCTTCGCCGTTTTTTATCTGGAGATTGGGAGAGTCTGCAAGATGAGCATCAATTACGGACACTAGCCCTTGCGGCACGCGCCTCTCTCGCTTCCTCCACGCAGCCACCCTCATCGGCCCACATGCGACTTCGTCATAGTCTCATGTTAGGCCGCGTTGGCGAGTACTCACGCGCGGCCAAGGCTTTAGCACCTTCCACACCAGCGCCTCCATCAGCGGATACTGTCATTGCCCTTGAAGCCCTTCACCCATCAGCTCAGGATATTCTGCCGCTTTTTGTCGAGGACTTCGAGCTAGACCAGGATCTCAAGCTAGTGAGCGCTCCATCATTCAGTCCGAGGTTGGGACCTACCAAGGCGACCCTTTATGATGACCTTTGTTTGCCATGGCTCACGTCCGCGCCCTCACGACTTTTGCACAAGTACACTCATCTTGTTTTTTTCCGTCGGTGACAGACGAAACTATCGTGCGCATACATATCGCTACACAACTACATCGATGTCCAAAACCACACAACACATGTGCACGCCACACACTAGTATATCACTAGTCCAGCCACTAGTCCAGCCACTAGGCTACAACTAGTCAGTCACTAGGCTGCCACTATGCTGCCCACTATGGCAGTCACTAGTCCACACAATCGCCCCCCTTTAGTTGGTGCTTAGGTCCCTCTAAGTCCAGGTAGCCACAAGATGTGATAGTGACCATAGCCTCACTAAGTCCTCCACCACTATCCCTACTACACTCAAACTTGATAGATCAAGAGGTCGGGTGCAAGAGTTGTCCTATCGTTAGTCGCCGTCTTGCAACCTGTGAACTTGAGCTTGGGATCTCATGTATTGACTCCTATGAGCTTGGCCTCCCATGTCTTGTTAGCTGCCTCTAGTCATGTCCACTGCCACTATCTCAAGCAGTGTGGACACAACCAATCTCCGTCAGGAACCTTCTCAAGAGGTGGTGTCAAGCATCTTATATGCCAACCCCTTGAGCATCAATCACACACCAGCAAGGTGGCTGCCCATTTGGCAGACCCACAGAGAATGCACCTCAAACTTGCAGGTACCACCACAAAGTTTGGGTCAACTCTGCCATCGACATTGGGAATGTGACATGGCGCACAATTACGCACATGGTCCTTCCAAGTCATGCCATCCCGACCCTCCAAGATCAGGACCCCTGAGGGCAACACCTCTCGAACCCTCAGAAGGACGATATCCTCCACCACGTATAGTGGCATACCTCAACGTATCACGGTGCTGTGCAATGGCAAGGTTCTCAAAAGCCATGGGCATGATTTTCTTGAACAACTCTGTACACTGATCACATGCACGTACCCACACGTCCGGATCGTCAAGGTTAAGGACTTGAGCAATGTCCCTATGAATGGCTGCAGGCAAATCTGGCTCTCGGCCAAAGAGAAGGAAATATGGTGAGAAGGAGGCAAGTGATGCTTGTTTGCTGAACTTGTAGCCCATGGCTAACCAAGGAACCTGAAGATCCCAATATCCTAGGTGTCCCTTCTGCAAGCCATACTTGCGCAAACCCCTCTTTACCGTCTGAACAACTCTCTCTGCCAAACCATCGGCCTCAAGATGATCCCGAAAAGTGGTGCGGTGGTCTATCAAGGCTTTATCACACAAAGCCTGAAACTCCCCCAAGAACTTTCTCCCTGGGTCCGTGAATACCTCAGCTAGAGCACCAAATCGGCTAAGCACACGATCCAAGAATGCATACGCAGCCCCCTCACTAGCATTGTCAGGCAATGGAACCAACTCAATCCACTTGGAGAAGTGCTCCACCATCACCAACACATATCTGTGGTGGCGCATAGTCAGTGGCAACGGTCTTGCGAAGTCAAGACTCCACCTGTAGCCCAATCCCATGATTGGTAAATGATGCAACTGTGGTGTAGGGGCGTTGAATGAAGCACGCACCCTGTCACACACCATGCACCTAGCCACGAACTGTTGCACCTCTGTATGCATACCACGTCATCAATACTGCCCCTGTGAGTGCGTCGCACTCCAAAATGCCCCAACTCCTCATGGGCATGCCGCACTAACCGTGCACGCTGTGTGGGGTGAGGCACAATCCTCATCCGACCACCCTCCCACACTCGAAGTAGGTGTATCCCCTCCCACTTGAACCTCTTGGCTCGTTGCAAGATCCGATCCCTCTCCCTGACAGTCACAGTGGCTGTCGTGTCTCCCATGCGGAGGTAGTCCAACACAACCGAATCCTCATGTATATCTCTGGCACCACCTGGCTCATCACTAGCCTCAGGGTCCATAGACACTCCGTCTACAGTCATCTCTGTTGTAGGTCCAACCTGACCTCCCGATGCCAAGATACACAAAAATGCAGATGTGTGCCATCCTGGCACCATCTCCTCGTCTGTCTCACCATGCCACCGAGCTCCAGTGTCATCTTGCTGGCTCGTGCATGGAATGCGACTCAATCCATCCGCATCCCGATTGACCAAACCCGGTCGATGCACAACCTGGAAGTCATACTCCTGGAGTATAAGTGCCCACCGTGCAAGCTTCCCCGTAAGCTTGTCTGACTCCATCAACCACTTGAGTGGCTGGTGATCCATGACAAAGGTGAAAAGATTGTCGTATAGATAGCACCTGAAGTGTGCCACGGCCCACACTGCAGCTAAACACTCTCCCTCATATGAGCTGTACTTAGCCTCTGCAGCGTTGTTCGAGCGGCTAGCATAAGACACTACGAACTCTCTTCCCTCATCATCCACCTGTGCACTATAAGCATTCGTGTCTTTTCCAAATCGACTGCATGTCCAAAACCACTGAGGGAACAACTTTGAGATGTTTGTTACTACTGCACAGTCGTAACAGATAAATTCGCATTTCTAATGGCGGATAGAAGTTGCATCAATAACTCCGCAGTCGGCGCAATATTCGCGGCGATTTAATTCAATTACGTAAATTGTTTTTTTTTTAAAATAGCAATTACAAGTGGTTTTAAGCACTAGAGAACGACTCTTAACAACTAGGCATTCATTGCACACCCTATTCAAAAATGGAATTTTTATAAGTGCTCCACATGGATCATGACGTGGAATATTTTAATGTACTTTAGGGCTTGTGTGGCTCGTAGAGATTGTTCTAATCGTCGGATGTAAAATGATCTAAGGGTGGAAGAGTAACTTTGTCCTTTGCCTGAATTTGTCCAAGTGTTGGGAGAGGGATGAAGGCTTGAGAGAGAGACGAGCAAGTGATGTGAGAAGGACGAAGACCAAATCGAGGCCCATGTCCTGTTGTTGCAAGCGTTTATGGCGTCAAGGGCGCATTATGTGCAAATGTGGGCTCTTGGCTCCCCTTTGTACCATGATTTGGTATTCTTCCTGATGATCACAAGGTTCTTGGGGGAATCAGCTTGGTCTTAGCAGCCTATATTTTAATTTTTGCCCGCTCAGCTGCACCGTGGTGGTTCTTACGAATCAATCCCACATTACCTGACTACAGATACAAGCAACACGCACAAGAGGTCTTCTTGGGTTCATGGTCAGTCTAATCCGCAATGGGTCATGACACAAGGTAGAGGACAATGTGGTGAGGGCACCTTCTTCTTTGAGCTATTTCAGTCTGTTTTGCCGAGATGTAGTGTCGTGGAGTGCGATGCTTGCAGGGTATACACAGCAGGGACGTGGGATGGAGGCTTTGGAGACCTATGAAGTTGCGAAGGGAGAGTTTGATAACATGGCTGAACGAGATGTTGTCTCAAGGAACACGCTGAATCTTGCAAGATATGGCCAGCATGTGTGCGGGATGAGGGCATTGGAGACATATGAGCAAATGTTGCGAGAAGGGGTGCAGCCTAACCGGGTCACGTTCATTTGTGTTTGCAATGCATGTACAAACTTGGCAGCCCTGGAGACTTGGTAAAGGGCAAAGAGGTCCATCGTGACATCGTCAAAGCTGGAACTGTACCAGATGTAACAATACCTCGTCGACATGTATGCCAAACGTGGGAGCATTCCCTTGTGGACAAGGAGTGTTCAACAATATGGCTGAGTGAAATGTGGTGTGGTGGAACATGATGATCGCAGGACATGCACAACATGGGCGGGGATTGCGGGTTTTGGAGACCTATGAGCAAATGATGTGGGTCTAGGGGGTGAAGCACATTACGTTTGTTTGTGTTTGTAGTGCATGTGCGAGCCTGTTGGAGAAGGGCAAAGAGGTCCATGGTTGCATCGTCAAAGCTGGAATTGTGGTAGATGTCATTTTGAACATGAATACCCTTCTAGATAGGGAGTGCTCAACAATATGGCTGAGCAAAATGTGGTGTCGTGGAAAGTGATGATCGCATGACATGCACAACAGGGGCGGGGATTGCAGGTTTTGGAGATCTATGAGCAGTTGATGTAGGAGGGGGTGAAGTCCGACCACATTACGTTCAGAGAGTTCAAGTGCCTCTCCACCATGACCTTGCTTAGCTAACCATGCCTTGCTGATGTTGTTGTCTTGCACTTGAGCTGTTTTTGGACACTGGCTGGAACATCCACAAGGCGGCTCTGCTCGAGAGAGAAATCAACTTGAATGCAGGGGTAGATTTTGAGATCACAATCACCACTCAGAACGTTGTTCTTTGCATCGGCATTGTATGTCAGCATGCATATCAGCCCAAACTCATTACTCTGTGAGCCTTCCACTGCCGGAGTGTGCCCATTGAAGCCAGATCTTCGAAACGCAGGGATGGAACGGGGTTTTGAAACCAGCATTGCCCAACTGGATACCCAATTCAGCTCCGCATCTTGGTCCATTAATCTGCTACACATTGTGAAGTTTTCTGCCCGTTCACCGCAAGTTGAAGAAGGAGTATTCTTAAAACACGGGTACTCATAATCTGAAAATGGCTCCAGCTTATGTTGCTTGAGTGCGAATATGAGTGTGGTTGGCTTGGCAGCTTTACATCCGGTCCATCCCACTCGATATGATGAGCAGGTTCAGCTTGACTTCTCTCACACAAAAGACGCTGCCAAGATGGGGTTTGCTGCCCTACCGTCGTTGTTCTGGGCTACAACATACAATTAATTTGGCCCATGGCGAGGGGCCTTGCCTTCCATCAATCATCTGTAAGTCTTATGAAACTGTTTTTGTGGCAGTTTGTAAGCAGTGGGTAGCGATGGTGGGCTGTTGTAGGATTTGATGAACTCAATGTTGTGTACTGACAGCAACCCCTCATCTCTTATGCAAGCATTCAAAAAGCCAAGTTGACTGCAGAGCATATTCAGCCCCCCACGTTTCTAGTTGCCTAATGTTCTTCATCTCCTGGGCAGAGCATTTTCCAAGGTCTCCATCTGTGATGACACACTATCTTCTCATGTGGTTCAGCTTCTGGTCTTGCTCTTGTTTGCACCACCCCAATGAAGGGCAGTTCCCACCTGCTTGATTCTCTCCATATGGTTGTCTTGGCAGGGTTTCCCACAACCGCCTTTCCTTTTCAGACTGCCAGTCATTAGCCTCGTTCTCCAATGCTTCACTTTCTTCCCAAGTGAAGTGCTCTCCTCTTTTATGCTTCAACGTCCCTGCAGGTGTCTTTTCCTTCATCTCCCGTGGTGCTTTCGAATGAATGAGCACTGATTTGCATCTGTTGGCAACACTTACGGTGTCCCTTTCCTTGCATGCCACTGCAGGCCCGTCATTGACTTTCTTGGCAGGGAAGTCTCCTCCTTCTCCCTCATTTTCTGGCTCTGTTGGTGCCCCACTCACCATGCTATCAGGGCTGCATTTATTTCGTGGTGTTGCGCCAGCCAAAGGCGATCTTTCACTGGTCCGATTGTTGGCAGCAACTGATTGGAGTCTTCTTGGCAGAGTCTCCCACGAGCTCCCATCAGTTTCAGGCATCAGGTTTTCTACCCTGCCCTTCCACTTTTCATAAGCGAGGTGCCTGTCTTCCTCCCTTTCACTCTTTAGCCTCTCAGGCAGATTTTTCTTCATGCGATTGCTGCTCCCATACTTCCAGTCCTTGTTTAATTTTCTTCAGCCATCACCCTTAGATTTGACAAGGTATTGTTGCCCTTCCTTGTGTCTTTCCTCACTTCTAGCTGCTGGTTTTATCCCAGATTCACCTCTCATCCTTGCCTGGGGTTTTGCTTGCCAAACAGCCCTTGTGTGGGGAACTTCAACGAAAGGCAACATCTCATTCTCAGCTCCTGTCTTTGTACCTCTTTGCAGCAGTCCAGCCTCGGGTGCCTCACTTTCTGATTGCTGGGTTGCATTCTTCGACCGCCAACCTTTGACAGGAAAGTGTGCTCCATCTTCCTCATCTTCTACCGGTTCCCTTGATGCTTCACCTCGTATGTCTTCCTCCTCATGTTTTAGCAGCAGCTCCCATGCCTGAATTGCTACTTTTCCTCGTAGTTGATCTTGTGCTTTCCTTTTTCTCCGTAGCTTAATCAACTGTTTTGTCTTGGCAGCTCCCTTGCCATGAGTGCCTTGTCTCACTGCATCTCCCTTGGCTGCCCACCATCCGTGGAGTTTTTCCTGCACCATTTTGACCCTCGTTGGCATGCACTTTGCTGTGATGCCCCACATGTATTTGCTGCTCCCTTTAATCATCAACATAGTGCTCCAGAGCCAGTTCCTCATTGTTGACTAGTTGACCTTCTCAGCCCTTGGACCCCATTTTCCCTTCTCCCATGTTGCCTCGTCTTTCTGCTTCATCAATTGCTTTACTTGCACGATGTTGCTTCTTCCCTACAGCTCATCATGTGTTGTGGCTCTTTCCCATATTGCACTCACTCCCATCATACGTTGTGCAGTTGATAAGACTGAGATGAGTTGATGCAGGATAGGGGGAGGGCTTGCTGGTGTATGTTGTCCGATAGGCCCCACGCACAAAGTCAAAGCTGGAAGTCAGCCTTGCAAGGGGGGCTGCTATTTCATGAGCGGCATGAGCATGAGCGGGAAAAAAAAAAGCATGAGCAGACCATTGTGAGTCCACGGAAATAGGGTTAGGAGGCACGAAAATAGGGTCATGTGAAGTTGGAATGTGGCACCAGTGGACTTGAAATGCAACATTTTATTGCAAATTTTGTGGCAAGCCACGTCTATACAAGTGTGTTCTAACTGTCATAGCCGGAATGGGCACTACTCTCCTACACCCTCCGAGGAACCTGCCCCACCTTCTTCCTCATCCCCCTCATCCCCCTCATCCCCCTCATCCTCCGAGCTCTGTGATGCATCAGTTCCACTATGCCTCTCAAAAATCCCGTCCTCTCCTTGGGGGACTGTCCACCTCACCTCCTGAGAATCTTCTGCGTCTTCTCCCCCACTTTCCTCAGCAGAATCCAAGACAAATCTACGAGCCCGACGGGCTCTAATAGCTGCTGCCTCCTCCCTCATCTTCATTTTCTTGAGGCTTGCCTCGTCTAAAATCTGTTGTACACGACTACGTTCGGAACACCTCCTAATGGACACCGAAGCAAGCCGGGCAGCATAAGTAGGAAGGATGTACTCCCTTTCTGGACTAGGCATGAAATCCCCCCTGGCAAAAAAATGCACGTTCCTCCTGCCCATGAACTCCGGTGTAGACGTCCCTCCGGCAGTACTTGGCATCCTACAGTAAGAACAAATCCACTTCAAAAATGTCAATACTAGCACAACCAGAAAGGGTTTTCAATGAAATAAGAGAGCGGAGGGAGGTGCCTCACAAAATCTGGAGGCAACTTACAATGCCACCACTCACTCGTAAACCGGGGGCTCCTCGGCCTCGATCCCAACTTCCTCCCCCTGCTCCTTCTCGGATTTTTCCTCATCCTCCGAGGATGCCTCTTTCTCTTTCGGCAGACGTTCAGCCGCTGCAAGTTCCGAGTTGTGGAGGGCAGTATCAAGCTCGAAGGCGAACACATGCCTGTCGGACAACGTCCCTGCCCACATTGAAGCACCTGAGGAACAAAGCGGGCGGTTAATAGCTTGCGGCATGCAATTGCAATCAGGCCAGGGGACAAACTGAGCACGTGAAGGCTTACCCGTGCCGCATGTGAGGTCCAGAATCCGCCCTTGGACATCCGAGCACGTCTCCATGAGGGTTTGGATGAAAGCAGGGCTCCGGGTCCGGCTGTACCGCCACGGTTTGCCTGTCTTTGTGTCCTTCGGCATACTGGAGTGGGGCACATAGTTGTAGAGGACATCGTAGGTTACAGGGTCCACAGCGGCATCAACAAGACGACCGTCGTTGCGGAATTTGAACGTAGACCCTCTCTTCACAAAGCAATATGCCTCAAACACCAATGTCTGCACATCCAACAAAGAAGGGATCAACTCCAGGGTCTACTTAACATACACCACAATATGAAGTGAATGCAATAGATTGATAACTTACACTTTGGTCCTCTGTTCGCAACCCCTGTGTACTGATGCAGAACCATTTTCTGAGGAGGACCGGGGTGACACTTTTCGGTGTCCACCTTGCCACCGCATTCTCTGTGGTCTTCCCTCTCGTGGCAAGGACAACCACACATCCACCGTCATCCAGAAGCATCCCCGCCAGCCCAAACCCGGCTTTCCAGTAGTCCTCAGTAAACCTGTTCCAGGTGGGCACACCATCCAGGCCCTCCAGCAGCTCCCCATCTGGAATGTCGAGGAGAATCATGTTGCAAGCTCTCTCCACCTCAACCCCCCCCCCCCCCGAGTGCTCTTGCAATTCGTGCTCACAGCCGTGAAGAATTCCATCATGGCTTCAAAACCAGGGGTGTCTTTAGGCTCTGTACCGCCAGCCCTCTTCTTGGCTTTCCCCTTCTGCTCCGCCAGAGACTTGCTGTGTGCCACCTTCTTCGCCCTGGCAGTGAGAGCGTCAAGGAAGCTCTCATTGACGCATTGGATGATGGTTGGAGGTTCTAGCTTTGGCCTGTGCGTAAACGTCACCGCCGAATACCGCCGTGTAGGCTCGCCCTCAAATGCCAACTTCTTGGCAGAGCCAGTCCCACTCTGAACTGACTTGGGAACCCGGACGACCGGTGACTGGGTAGGAGCAACAACAGTCGCAGGACCTTGAACAAAGTCGTCGTCCGAGTCACTCTCTTGGGTCCCCTCCTGCGCCTCCTCCGTTGCCCCGATGGTTTTCTTCTTTTTGGGTGTTACTGCACTCACCTGTTTCCTTGTCCTTTTCCTTTGGCCTTTACTCTTCTCATGCAATTTCTCCTGAATTCCTGCCTGAGCAAGCTCTGCCGCTTTCCTGGAGTTCGCAAGCGCTTTTGCCTCTTTTGCACCCAACGGAGGCAGCGGAGCCCGGTTTCGTCGGAATTCAGCATCCAGCTTCAATTGAAACTCGGATGGGTCGAGCGAGCCGGGCGGAAGGTCCACATACCAAGGGCAATCACGCAAATGTTCCAGATGCCACTCCTTCACAATATCGTCAGTGTACATGGAGTCAGCCCCAGGGTTCCTCCATGCCAGGAAGAATGGTGGCTCGAAAGACAGATGACCTTTCTCCAAAAGGGAGAACTTGCAGTACCTGCATTCATGAAAAACACAATGAGGTCCCTGAAATGCATATTCGGCACCATTTTCCCAGGTTGGGGCGGATGTGAGTGGGCCTAGAAATGGAAAAATGGCGCCGAATTTCGGTTACTGCCACCCTAGGGACTTAGCCATCTTGAGAGCCCTGAACTGGAAATTCGGCGCCATTTTTCCCGGTTTGGCCCGAAGATGGCTAAGTCCCAGAACGGCAATAGGGCCTAGAACTGGAAAAATGGCGCCGAATTTCCAATTCAGGGCCAGCCACCCTAGGGACTTAGCCCGAAAATGGCTAAGTCCCTGAACGGCAATAGGGCCTACAACTGGAAAATGGCGCCGAATTTCCACTTCGGGGCCAGCCACCCTAGGGACTTACCCCGAAAATGGCCAAGTCCCTGAACGGCAATAGGGCCTGGAACTGGAAAATGGCGCCGAATTTCCAGTTCAGGGCCAGCCAGTCTAGTGACTTAGCCCGAAAATGGCTAAGTCCCTAAACGGCAATAGGGCCTAGAACTGGAAAATGGCGCCGAATTTCCAGTTCCGGGCCAGCCAGTCTAGGGACTTAGCCCGAAAATGGCCAAGTCCCTGAACGGCAATAGGGCCTAGAACTGGAAAATGGCGCCGAATTTCCAGTTCAGGGCCAGCCAGTCTAGGGACTTAGCCATTTTCGGAGCCCTGACTAGAAATTCGGCGCCATTTTCCCTAACACCACATGAGGCTTCTAACATCCTGAAATGCAAGGACTTCAAAGAAAGGCAGCGCGTATGTACTTGTACAGAAGGCGCATTGCTGCTTTGTCCGCGTTCGGCTGGTCGGTGAACTCGTGGCTCCGGCGAGCATCTGCTATCTCCCGAAAGAATAGGTTGGTTTTGTAGAGCAGAAAGTACCTCGTCACATAGTCACGTAGGCTCTCTTGCGCATTCGTCGTCACCTGTGGAGATTCTCCATCAGATCGCTTTCCTGAAAAAATACAATGAATCCACCCCCTACTAGAGTAGAAGCCCCAAACGAAGCGTGGGGAAGTACCTGAAACCACCATGTCATGCGGTTCATCCACATGTCCAACCACCCAGTATATTCGTAAGCACCAAACACCACAAAAAGGAGTTGTTGCCACGACAATTTGGTTAAGAATGTATCACCTTTTCTGTTGCATCCACACAGGATGTGGCTAGACGATGGAGCTTCTCCAATGTCATCGTGGGCTTCAGAGCGCGAGAGTAGTGCTTCCCCACCTCCACCAGAAAGTCGGCACCAAGGGCGGGATCAGCTATGGCCACGTACTTTACCATCCGCGACTTGTACTTTATGTGGGCCCTCACCTCCGCAGCTTTGACATACGATTCGAGTTCCGGGAGGGTTGGATTCTTCTCCTCTGACTCCATGTAGAACCTCCGCACATGTGCCAAATCCTGCTGTATTTTCGTTTGTCAAGAATGCGCACATAAGATTAGAGATCCTGCTCAACACAATTTCTTCTATTGGGGGAGGAGAGACAGATTAGCTCAACAAAACTGTCAGGAGCTTTACCCGAAATATGTAGTCCACCATGGCGTCGACGCTCAGCCTATACCAGGTTCTGTCTGCCTTTGCCTCCGACTTGCGCAGGAGGTCGGCACTGAGGGAATTGGCAAACTCTTGCACCCCCTGCTTCCCGACATCCTTCACTCGGAAGAGCATATGAGACAAGTTGGTGGCAATGAAGGCATTCTCAGTCACCCTGCAGTGCCACATTTCCATCAAACAATACTGAAATGGGAATTTTCATCATATATGAGGATTCGCAATGAAATGACTTCCAAATTCAAAGTCCAAAACCGAGAGGGGTTGTAGCTTACGAGTTGATGTCGGCCATTGCAGCTTTGAGAAGACTGCGATCTTTGGGCCCCGCAACCTTCAGCACAACACAATCCACGGCGAAATGCCAATCGAGGTCGTTGGGGTGGGCTTGGGCAATGTGCTCCATCCATGCCAGGAGGCGATGATTGCCATCCCACACGTAGAACATCTTACCGGACAAGTGCTGGAAAAGAGGATCACTAGCAATCGATCTCTCGAACTCCTCATTTCGCGTTTGCCAATGGGGACCCCATTTGTCCACCTCATCGGAAGTGTGGGCACGAGAAGCTCCGTGGTCGTTCTCAATGGAAACGTAAAACGCGGCAGACCCCATTCGATATCCATCCCGGAAAGAGAATTTCAGCTTGTCGATATCGCCTGGGAGGGCAGGTCTCACCACCTGCAATGACACCAAGCGGCAAAGGGGAATTCGAAGCTTGGCCGGGTACACCATGCCCCCCAGCACCCTGCCAATGTTGCTATGGGTTGCCTCCAACATCTTGGCAGCGGCCAACTTCATATCCGCCTCAGACATGACGTCTGCTGCAGAGGGGTTTTTCGGCAGCCCACCAGGACCGCCAAATCCAGCCTGTATGCTCCGGGTTTGGGGCCTGGGGATGTCCAGGAGG
The DNA here is from genome assembly GCA_030704615.1 of Takakia lepidozioides. NCBI lineage: Eukaryota > Viridiplantae > Streptophyta > Takakiopsida > Takakiales > Takakiaceae > Takakia > Takakia lepidozioides. The sequence goes on from CM060733.1 coordinate 29,115,528, forward strand.
ATGTCATCCTGGTCAGAAAGCTCCCTGTCGTCCTCCTCAACAGGGTCAGCCACCTGCGAAACCACCTCCAGCACTCTCCCCGTCTCTACTGCCCTCTCCCTGGCTTCACCTCGAACTTGCACAATCCGTGCTCTTTCTGGTGTTCTTTCCTCTCCTCCACTCTCCACCGTATGGGTAATTGCGGGGGCTGCTCTTGCCCGCGATGGTCTAACCGGTGTGTTACTGCCTCTCTGTGGTGTCTTGGAGGGATCCACCGTCTCTGTGCGTCCCTCGCTTACATTGGCATCTGTCATTTGGGCACCCCTGGCCTCTTCAGTGGCCTTTTCTCTTTCCTCTTGGCTAGCATTCTGTCTCGTCTGTTCTTTTGCCCTCTCTTTTGCCCTCTCACGGGCTTTCTGTTTCTTACTAGGGCTAGCAGCAGGGGAGCCCTCCAGGACGACCACCTTTGATTGAGGCGAACTGACACCCTCGCGCCCACTGCTCACTCCCCCCTCCACAGCCCGTGACGGCTCTCTCGCCGGGGATTGCATGTGCTTAGCTTTCTTCTTTTTCTTTGCGTGGGCGGGCCCTACTGCATGTGCATGAACAACCTCCATTGCCGGATCTGCTGTCCTCATGTCCTCACGCCCTTCACCTGCCATGCCGCCTGCACCAACCTCCCCAATGCCTATTCTGTCGTACTCTCGTTGCAAGTCCTCCCGTCCACCAACAAAAGGTTGAAGTTTGCCCTCTCGCCCCAAGTTGGGCGATTCAAACATGCGATGAGTTGGAGCTGTCGATGACACCACCAGCGTGTCGGGCTCGTCGTCACTCTGTGATTCCCAAAAATCGTGAAAACCAACATCGGTGCAAAAACCAGCATCGCAACGAGCAGCGCAACCACCATAGCAACAATCGTGTAACAAAAATGAAAACATAACAAGTTTAGGAAGTATGGAGAGCCATGCAACAACAATGAAAACAAATGCAACAATTGCCTGAGAATGACATGCACAAGCAGCCTTCTCCACAGCTGCCGGATTTGCACACGCATTGCAAACAATGTAAGGTTCACTCAACTATCTAAAGTTCACTCATCCAGCGAAGCCAGGATGAAGATGCAAAAACAAAGCGAGGCAACAAAGCGAAAGCAAAAAAGAAATCGAACAAAGCGAAAGCAGAAGTGGCTTGCCTGAGAGTACTCAGCTTCAGTTGGCGCGGGTTGTGAGCAAGACACTGGAATCTCCTGCTAGAGCTTCAGTTTGGCCATGCGAGAGATTGGCCGTCGTCCGTAGTACAGAGCTTTCAACTTCCGCCGCGGTCTGGATGTGAGGTCTCTCTCAGGAGAGCCACGCCCTTCAGGCGGCATAAGTCCCAACCAAAATGGAAAAAGATCTCAGTTTTTGGGGTACATGCCTCGAATAGCATGTTAAGCCAAGACTAGCATGAGATTTAGGGTACGTATCCAGGAAGCCATGTGTCGCCGGCCCGAATGAAAACCGACGGCGGTGGACATTTATTGCCCAACTGCGCAATTAAATGTCGGATGAAGCCCTCCATGTCGGATGAAAATCGACGGAAAGAGGCCCGGAATTTCCAACGTAGAGGTAATTCCGGCGCCGAATTTCCATCCAGCAAGGAAGGGCGGCGCGCAAAATTTCCCTCAAGCAGGTAATTCAGAAGCGGATGGATGGAAATCTGGCGCCGGATTTCCATCCGCGCAGGTAGGGCGGCGCGCCAAATTTCCCTCACGCAAGTAATTCAGAAGCGGATGGATGGAAATCCGGCGCCGGATTTCCATCCGCGCAGGTAGGGCGGCGCGCGAAATTTCCCTCAAGCAGGTAATTCGGAGGCGGATGGATTGAAATCCGGGGCCGGATTTCCATCCGCAAGGTTGGGCGGAGAGCGGATGGATGGAGATCCGGCGCCGAATTTCCATCCTGCAGGTAAGTGGAATCCCGGATGGATGGAAATCCGGCGCCCAATTTCCATCATGCAGGTAAGTGGAATCCCGGATGGATGGAAATCCGGCGCCGAATTTCCATCCAGCAGGTAAGTGGAATCCCGGATGGATGGAAATCCGGCGCCGAATTTCCATCCTGCAGGTAATTCGAATCCCGGATGGATGGAAATTCGGCGCCGAAATTCCATTCGCCAGGTATTTCATCGCTCAGAATTACCTTCCTGCAGGTAATTCTGATCGATGAATTACCTTCGTGCAGGTAATTCTTCCTGCATGTAATTCTGAGCGATGAATTACCTTCCTACGCTCGGAATTACCTGCAGGAAGGTTATTCATCGATAAGAATTACCTGCACGAAGGTAATTCATCGATCAGAATTACCTGCAGGAAGGTAATTCTGAGCGATGAAATACCTGGCGAATGGAAATTCGGCGCCGAATATCCATACGCCAACGATCCGACTTACCTGCTGGATGGAAATTCGGCGCCGAATTTCCATCCATCCGGGATTCGAATTACCTGCAAGATGGAAATTCGGCGCCGGATCTCCATCCATCCGGGATTCCACTTACCTGCTGGACGGAAATTCGGCGCCGGATTTCCATCCATCCGGGATTCGAATTACCTGCAGGATGGAAATTCGGCGCCGGATCTCCATCCATCCGGGATTCCACTTACCTGCTGGATGGAAATTCGGCGCCGGATCTCCATCCATCCGGGATTCCACTTACCTGCAGGATGGAAATTCGGCGCCGGATCTCCATCCATCCGGGATTCCACTTACCTGCTGGATGGAAATTCGGCGCCGAATTTCCATCCGGGGGATGGTCTCTGTCGGAGAGGTGCCGGCCTCTCCGCCGCTCTGTTGGATATTCGGTGCCGAATTTCCGTCCGGGGGTTGAAATATGACGGCCAGGTGTCGACCTCTCCCCCCTCCCCGACTGCATCGGAACGGCCCCGGATTGAAATTCGGCGCCGTTTTTCCATCTGGGGAGGTTTTTATGTCGGCCAGTTTTCGGTCTGACCCCCGACACGACTTCCTTTGGGGGGGCCCGGATGGAAATTCGGCGCCGAATCTCCATCCAGGGGATGCGCCCGAGGCGACTTCATCCGGGCGTCCCCTGTTGGATATTCGGTGCCGAATTTCCGTCCGGGGGTTGAAATGTGACGGCGAGGTGCCGACCTCTCCCCCCTCCCCGACTGCATCCGAACCGCCCCGGATGGAAATTCGGCGCCGTTTTTCCATCTGGGGATGTTTTTATGCCAGCCAGTTTTCGGCCTGACCCCTCGACACGACTTCCTTTGGGGGGGCCCGGATGGAAATTCGGCGCCAAATCTCCATCCAGGGGATGTTCTCTGTCGCACACGCGCCGGCCTCTGCGCCCTAGGCGACTTCATCCGGGCTTCCCCTGTTGGATATTGGGTGCCGAATTTCCATTCGAGGGTAGTAATGTGACGGCACGGTGCCGGCTTCTCCCCTTCAGCCGACATCATCCGGACGGCCCCCCACTTTCTGACTGCATACCGTTGGCAGTTATTGCGCAAAGACCAGGGGCCGCATTCCGGAGACAAGGTTCATTAACACTCTGACTGTGGATTTTTGAGATAGTTGGGTCCCTGGATTTGGATCAGGCTTCGTCGCTCGGACAAATCGGCATCTAATTCATTCCCATCGCTGCATCCCCCTTCTACCAGGGAGCTTCCCCGCACGCCATCCTGGCAGTCTTGTGTGCACATCTCCCATGGCGGAAAACCCGAGCGCTACAGTGTACTGCCCTCCTCAGGAGCATAGAGCTTCATTTCCGTGCAGAGGGGACATCTGCCGGGTGATGGAGAAATATCTGTGCGTTCGATACCACCTGAAACCGGGGTCGGTTTTTTTGGAGGAGGAAAGGAAGGACTCTAACGGCCTTGTTGTCGAGAGTATTGTTGTGCTCCACGATGATTTCGGCGATGGCAGGGAATGGCGAGTTCCACCATCGGACAGCGTCATATACAGGGCTGTTGGGGACTTCATTTGCCCACCAAATGCACCTTCTATCCTGGCGCCTTCCACGAAACAATCCGCGAATCAGAGAGTGGCTACCTCAAAGAGAGAAGTCCGCAACGAAATAAATCCAGAGCCGAACCCATCCATGAAGACGAGCGAGAACCGGGTTGTTCACAACCTGTCCGACTCAGACGAGGTCATGGAAGTTCCGAGGTCGTCCTGGAGATCAGGCAAGTCCTCAATGGACGTCAGTGGAGGAGGGAATCATATTCCCAGCACGAGCACCGCAGTTCGATCTATTCTTGAAATTCTGCAAGGGCTTCACATGGAGGGACACCGGTCGGAGCTGGCCGGGCTGGACTACAGCAAGTTCGCAATTAAATCGGTTACATGTCTTCCCGCCGACGTCGACGGTAATATCTTCTTTGAGTTTCCTCCTCGGGCGGACTACTCGAGGGCGTCCGGAATGTTGACAGATATGGATAGAAAACATGACGGTCATCTTTGGTGCGTTACCAAAACCACCAGCATGAAGATGCTCGATGGTGTGCGGGTGCGCTACGTTGTTTGTGCGGGCGCGTTGCGGTGTTTCTCCCCAACTTGCTTCCACTTTAAATCCAGAGGTCACAGGAACGAGACCGATTGGACAGGCACAGCTCATCAACCATTTCGAGCTCAGGAGAAGGTTCTGAACTCCACATTTAAGTGTGCGCATTGCAAAGAACCACCACACTGCATGTCTGTTTGTAATGCCAAGCAGTTCTATGTGTTGCATCGTTTCCCTGACCTCACCCGAGCTTGCATACACGTTGGTTCCCATTGTCACAAATTGGCGAGGGGGAACTCGCGGGAGGCTGCCCACGAAGCAGAGCAGCTCGTTCAGGAGGAGGTTAAGTTGAGACCGGGTGCCAAACCCAAACAGATACAGCTCCAAGCCGCCCATAAGATGGCATTGGCCAGAATTATGTCGGAAGACGGCTCCGATAGAGTTCCTCTCGACGAGAAGGAAATGGAGGCATTGCTGGAGTCGGTGTCCCACGTATGTTCACCGAATGTCCGAAACCACATTGTCTCATGCAAACAGAAAATTGGGCGTGGCTCAGATATGCACTCCATTCTGGAGGTGAAGCGACGATGTGGATATGACTACATTCATGGAAGTAGGTTTCCAGGACAAGGGACTGAGGCAGATCGTTGTTTCGTATTCAAAATGTCCACGTGTGGACCTGGCAGCGGCGTCGAACTGGTCGACAGGATGACGAGTGGGAACTTGTCAAACAGTTGGGTCATGTTCGACCATATCAAGCGAATTACAAATCACCAGTGGGTGACAATGGGTGCACATGTCTACGACACCCACTGCAGGATGCTAATGACAATTGCTATTTGTGAGATGAAAGGAGAGGACACACAATCGGAGATGCTTCTTTGGCAGGGAATAAACGAACAGATGGCCAAGGCGGGATTGCCCCCTCCCAATTTCCGTGGTTTCATGGCGGACAACGCACAAGCAAATTGGGCTGCCATCCGAAGGGTGTACGGGCAAGACCCCAATGTTCCCATGGAAGGCGAGGAGAGATCTTGTGGGTTCCATTTTCTGCAGAGCCTTTCGCAGTACACAACCAGGCTCGTGGCGCCAGATTTCAGAGAGGAGCACCGTTCCATGTGCCTTGCGTGGAAGCGCGCTCCCACCTTGGATGATGCAGAGACACAGTTTGCATGCATACGGGCTTGGTGGACATCGTCAGGTGCTATAAGGAAATCAGACGAGGGAGCAATGGTCAGTTGGCTAGCATGGTGGCATTATCGTTTCCTCCAGTTCGGCGACTATATGCGGGAGGTGAGTTGCACGAATTCGCGTCCCGTTGAATATTATTCTTGGCCATATTTGTAACTTGCTTGTAACCTCAACATGTGCTTGTGCAGGAAATGTGTCTCGACTCCGACACCGACATGCCCACGACAAACATGGCCGAATCAGTGCACTCTTCCTGGCGTGCCTCCTCTGCGGCGCATCTGGTGGACATCCTCACTGCCACAACGGAGGACATTGTGAGGTCAATTATGCAGCAATGCAGGTACAACGAGTTTTTGAAAGGGAAATAGTGGGGCTTGGGGCCGGACAGGCAGGAAATGCTGATGCGGACTGCCTCTAGATCAAAGAATCCTCGGAAGTGGGCGGCGGCCTTGCGAGAGGGCCTTCGGGACACGCCGTTGCTGCGAAGAGGCCAACATTTGGAAGGAGATGTTCATACCCGTCCAGTGAGACGAAGACTTGACGAGGCACCTGGCGAAGAAGAGGATTCATGGCGAGCTGACAAGAATATTCGCACGCTCCCTCGTGGTCCGGTGATGTTGCCCGAGGAGGTCTCGTCGAGCACCGCAAGTCCTGCACGTTCAAGATCGCCATCTCCTTCGAGCACAGGGCGTGTGCCCCGGCAACATAACGAGCCATCTGTAGTAAAGCAGTTCAACATTCCCATTGTGGAGACAAGAGTGTCGGAGTCACAGTGGAGAATTGCGAGGACATTGTCGGCATTTCGAGGGAAGTGCTGCGCCATCCGGGTGGATACGAGAGCACGTTGTGGTGAGATGATTCGGAGGAACCCACACGGTGCTGTACCTGCACCTTGTTTCAGCGGCAGATTTTTACTCCCACATTTGCTCACGCCACAACGCAGACATTTTGGTTCTGTAGGCACGACATAATGACCTGTGTATTTGGCAAGCCCAAGTACGGGATTCAGGGAATGCCGGAGCCTCCGGGCGTCTGGCCTGTTGCACCGGGTTGCAGCCTCTCTCAGAATGAGGCGGATGCTCTATCTGCAGCAGGATTTCGAATGGTGCAACGCACAGACATCCCGGCCCACGCATTTCCGGTTCTTCAGACCCAGCCATTGCAGACTGCTCGGTCCAGTAGAGACGGATTGGACAATTCTGCACATCCCACAATGCAATTCGGAAGAGTGAAGAGACGACACCCTCCCAACAAGTTGAATGAGACTCGGATTGCCAATGCTCTTGGGATGGCTTGCACTATTCAAAGCTCCGTGGACGTACCCCCACCCGGCCTTGGGCGTGTGTATCGGATGGCAATGGCCGGCTCGGCTGTACGCGACGATGTATACACAATTACGATTGGAGTGGAGCCGACTTGCAATTGTACGGACTTCTCGTTGATGGAAGCAAAGAAGGGTTCGAAGTATTATCTGTGCAAGCATCTGTATTACATTTACCTGAAGAGGTTGAGGATGAACGTGACTATTGATGACTTTATTCATGCACCGGCGTTGAGCGTGAACGAGCTGCACAAACTCCTCCTTAGGGATTCCAGAAATCATTGATGGGGCAAAGGGAATCCTCCATATGGATATTTTCAATTGCATTTTGCTGTATCAGACTTTTTTTTGCAGTGTAATGAAATGCACCCCAAAACTCCTGGAATGAGGCAATATTCCATTCAAACTGAGATCCAACAGAAGCAGTTGTGGGGCCATTTATGGAAAAATGGCGCCGAATTTCTCTTTTTGGGGCCGAAAACTGGCTAAGTCCCAACATGCACTGGTACCTGTGTCTGGGAAAATGGCGCCAAATTTCTCTTTTTTGGGCCGAAAACTGGCTAAGTCCCAACATACATTGGTACCGTGTCTGGAAAAATGGCGCCGAATTTCTCTTTTTTGGGCTGAAAACTGGCCAAGTCCGATTATGCACTGGAAAAATGGCGCCGAATTACCTGTCATGAGGGGACCTATAGCCGCGGAATTCGGCACCATTTTTCTCCAGAGAGACCTATTACCGCGAAATACGTCGCCGTTTTTTCAGGTTACGGACCCTATTACCGCGAAATTCGGCGCCATATTTGCACATGTCGCTGGGAATTGACATGAGCGGAAGACGAAATATCATGAGCACAACTGTCAAAACTGCAAGTTTCCCTTCAAGGGGCCGAATAATATATTTGTTTTTCCTGACACATTGCATTAAAGTATTGTTTTTTATTATTTGTTATTTTCGAAATTTGTACTTCTGCTCATGAAAACCGATTGTCTTACTACTCCGCTCATGCCGCTCATGCTCATGAAATAGCAAACCTCCTTGCAAGGACCCAAGTGAGATAAGTCTGGTGGGGGTAGCATCTTGGGGGATGGCAGTTAGGGCAATGTGTGTCTAGGGCAATATATGTCATAGCAGCAGGTGACGTGCTGCCAATTTTGAGGAGAGAGACAGCCTGTAAGCTGTAGATTTGTATCAGTGGTTTCTTCTGACACATATTGCTCCCAGTTTGCCACAACCAGTTTTGTTTGCGTTTGTAGTGCATGTGCGAGCCTGCTGGGGAAGGGCAAAGAGGTCCATGGTTGCATCGTCAAAGCTGGAATTGTGGCAGATGTCATTATGAACAATACCCTTGTGGACTGGGAGTGTTCAACAATATGGCTGAGCAAAGGATAAAGTGTAATGACTGCTAATGAAGGTACCTTCTTCAATTTCACCTTGTTTTCCCCTCTTATCAGAATCGCCCCTAATTATTCATGTCTGAATTCTGCAAGTTAGCTGGTTGAGTGAAGCTTTGATAGTTTGGAGTGACTTTGACATGATTCTGCCAATGTGACAACAGGAAAGTATCAGAAATAGGTAACACAGACGAGGAGAAGTTGTGGAATGAATACTTTTCTGACCCCAGTCAATGGTGGGACAATCGAGGCAAGAAGGTGAATGTTTGTTGGATTATAGAGAGTAGCAGATGCAATTGAGCGTAGGAACTAGTGTGATAAGTTGAGTTGGGTGCTTCCTAGAACAAGTCTAGGCTGTCATCGTCAACTGCTAGCAACAAGGCAAGGTTGTATGCATGATTCGTGCGAGGCATGGATAGCTGAAGTAGCAAGGATAGAGTGTGGGTGCAGATTCACCCAAGAGGGCCGGACTTCAAGCTCCAGATTAACTATGAAGCTACAAGAAACCTGCATGGGTAGATGGTCAACTGGCAGCAACGGCACAATTGATAAAATCAGACATTGTTAATGAAGGCATCTTCTTCAGCACATTTCACCCTGTTTTTCCCTCTTATCAGAATCGGCCCAAAATTTCCATGTTGAATTCTGCAAGTTAGCTGGTTGAGTGAATCTAGTTTGGAGTGACTTTGACATGATATTGCTATGTGACAACAAGAAAGTATCAAAAGCCAAGTAACAGACATGAGGAGAAGCTGTGGAATGAATACTTTTCTGCCCCCAGTCAATGATGGGACAACCGAGGCAAAAAGGTGAATGCTTGCTACATTTTAGAGAGTAGCAGACGCAATTGAGCATAAGAACTAGTGTGATAAGCAGAGTTGGGTGTTTCATAGAACAAATGTAGGTTGTCATTGTCAGCTACTAGCAGCAAGGCAAGGATGAATGCATGATTTGTGCAGGGGCATGGATAGCTGAAGGAGCAAGGATAGAGTGTGGTCCAGATTCATCCTAGAGGGCCAAATTTCAAGCACAAGATTACCTATGATTCCCTGTGGATCAATAACTACAAGAAACCTCCATGGGTAGATGGTCTATTCCGTGGAACTCACTGAAGTCTTGCATTATGAGGATCAAAACTGCTTTGCAGCTTACTTGCACGAGGCCTTGACCCTTAGGCAATCCCCAGAGCAGCAGTAGCTTTTGGGCTGCTTTTTTACTTTGTGTTTTTCATTTTGTCCCATAAGCTCTTTGAGCTTTCCGCAGATGTAATAAAGTACCATTTTGTTTCATTTCATTTTGTTTCATTGCATGTCTTTTATCGTTTGTGCATTTCTAATGCATGATTAGTTCTCTTGTATGGCATTACTAGTCGACTCACTACAAACACCAAAACTCCAAAGCATGAATCACTATGAATGATTGTTCAAGTAATTTCGAGCACTTCATGTAAAGTAGTAAAGCAGTGGTTGCGCCAACTTCCGCAGTCGCAATTGCCACTTGGGCATGTAGCACTGCAAGTTATGTGGTGTACTACCACGTGGCGCCCCGCGCCCGTGGCCGTGGCAGCAGTGCTGCTCGTCGTGGCGCCGCCACGTTGGTCCACATCGTCGTCCACGTCCGCGTCCATGTGTCACCGCGCTTCGGTGAGTCGGTCCACTCATCCGGAGGGAAAAGTCAAAATCAGCCCAAAAGGTCAGACACACGGGCGGCCCGCCTGGTTACGCCACGTGGTTCTTCAGCATTAATCGCATTAATCGTTGAGCAGTTGTTTGTGCGTCTGCGTTCTTTACCACTCCAATCATTGGATGTCCAACCCAACTACCACGTCTGTTGTAACTAGTCATTTGTAACTTCCAGTCGATCCCAGTTTTTTGACTTTTACGACTCAAAATGAGTCGTTACCCCAGTGGTAAATGACACGAATGCTTCTAGTTGTGTGAGCACCGCTCCAAGCCCCAGCATGCTCCAATCCGTATGCAACTGAAAGGGACGCCCCCTGATAGGTCGTCTCAGGATAGGCGCCGAGGTCAACCTCGCCTTGAGCTCTTGAAAAGCTCGTTCATGCTCATCTTCCCACTGCCACTCCTGGTCCACCTTGGTTAGCTTGGTTAGAGCCTTTGCAATGGCATTAAATCCCTTGACAAACCGTCTATAATAGTTTGCCAACCCCATGAAAGCTCGAACTCGGCTCACATCCGTGGGGCGTGGAATTTGTGCAATGGCCTCTACCTTAGTCTGCTGTACCCCCAATCCTCCAAGATATATCATGTGACCCAGATACTCAATCTGGTTGTGGAAAAACTTGCACTTCCCCGGATGCAACTTCAATCCGTGCGCTCTCAAGCGCTCCAATACCACCTGAAGGTGTCTCTCATGCTCCTCTACCGTAACACTAAAGATGATGATGTCATCTATGTAGCACCGAGCAAAGTCCACCCCTGCTAGAATCCTATCCATGACTCTCTGAAACTTTGCAGGAGCATTCTTAAGCCCAAATGGTAAGAACCGCCACTGATATAGGCAATCCTTGTCGTGCTCATTGATCCCCCAGAATGTCGTCTTCGGCTTGTCCGCCTCCTTGATTGGCAACTGGTGATATCCGGATCGTAAATCCAAAGTGCTAAAGACCTTAGCATGCCCGATGGCATCAAAGATCTCATCTGGTGTTGGCATGGCATACTTATTGGACTTGGTCTGATGATTTACAAGCCGGTAATCACTGCACATACGTCTCTCCGGCCAATTGCCATAGACATCCTTCTTGGCTGGCATCACTGTGGCTGAAGCATACTCTCCACTAGAGAGCTCCACCAAACCTGCCTCCCAGAGATCTTGAGTCCTCATCTGAATCAAAGACCTCTCCATGTCACTGTATCTATAGGGTCTCCGAAAGATTGGCGTGTCAGTGGCCAACTCAATACGGATCTCTTGACCCTTCAGTGCTCCCAAGTCCTTCAAACTGAAGGCAAATCAATTCTTGTAAGCCCTCAGGAACCGCCGTATACGTCGTCTCTCTCCTCCGGTGACAATGGGTCCAATGTCAGATTCCCAATTGTCCTCCGTAACTGCAACCTTAAGTCCAGTGGGCTTAGAGGTAGAGGACGCGTCCAGTGGTTGCTATGTTGCAACCTCTTGAGTAGTACTCCCTACCTGCTCAGTCAGTGACAAGGCCTCATCCTGCCCCATCATCTTATCCTCAAGGACTTCCTCCACCTGAGAAAAATCCCCAACCTCATCTATCACCGCCACCTTGGCTGCCAACTCCCTCTGAACCTCGAGCACCTCCCACGTGTGCCATGGATGCCTGCACCCCGTGGTCCTCACATGCTCGCCCCCACTCACTGCCTGTACCGTCTCAGTAGGCAGAGAGACCATCGAGGGAAGTGTACTCCGCACTTTGCGTTGCTCAGCCATAGCCAAGCTGATAATCCAGGTCAAGCAATTGAGATCCATTGCTTGCCCCAACACCTGACGACGTGATGCCTCAGAAAGAGACGACACCGCCGTGGTACTAGTGGTAAAACCCATTGCCCGCTCACGCTCGTCAGCATTAGGCTCCACTAACTGCTGCAACTGAGCATCCCACAGGAGGCCAGGTCCACTATCCCGGAAAGCATGCGATCCTGGGAAGCTGAGCAGTGTAGGTAATGCTGCTCGTGGTTGACCCACCTTGTTGACCACTGCCAAAGGCGAACGGTCATCGTGTCTCACACGCTGAGACTGCCTCCATGTGTCCAAAATGATATCCACTGTGAGATGTGCTGGCCACTGCACCCCATCAAATGCACACTTGAGTAGTGCGGGTGGCATCAAGTTAGTCCACCATAGCCGTGGACGATGAGCCCGTGACCCCATTGTAGTTGCATCTAGCAACACTGCTGACCCAAGCCACGACCGGACTTGATGCACACTGGCCATCACCCTGGCCCAAGAATCGCCCATCAGTGGCACATTCTCCAAGATGTATGCTGGAGATACAGCTTGATGAAGCTGCAAGTGGCGCAAAACCCGCACCATCTCCCAAAATAGACCTGACCTCGAGTCTCGCAATCCATTGCCATGCCCGGCTGATGAATGCCCTTGGCAGGGCCAACCTACCACTACCAGATCAATGGAGCCAACCCACTCCAAATCTTGCGCCCCCAGCTGATATCCACGAATTGCAGACACCGGCAACAACTCAGGATACCGCTACACCAACTGAGCAACATGGCGAAGTGAAACGCGTCATTCAGTCTCATCCCTCTCCACATACAGGTAACGCCAAACTCGTACACCTGCCTGTAACACAGCAGCCAATCCGGTGCTGATCCCGCCAAACAAGTCCAGAAGACAAATGCCTTCATCCGGATACTGCCACACAATAGGTGTGGTGTCCAATGGAGACAACTGAGGTGGTCTTGGTGCAATCCCCGCACTCTCCTCCTCTCATGACGGTACAAAAGCCTCCACCCAGGCTTGTTGCACCCGTCGATCAGCATCCCGCTGCAAATCCTTGCTCGTGCCCCACGATGGAGTCTGAGCAACCATGGTAGGCAACTCCGCCATACCATACATGTCATCCTGCTCTTCCGGAGGTGGCATATCCTCTGAATGAGCGTTGCCCTCAAGCAACTCTCCAGGCCAACTCACTGCCGCTGTGAATGCTGCTAGTGTCGGCATCTTGCCTCGCTGGGAACCGCAACTCCTCCTATGAACGTCACAGGGAGCTGCACGCGCCGGCCCTCCCCTGACTGCCATGCAGGCCTATAGGAAGCTGACTCCTCCCAAAAATCTAGGGTGAAGCCCATGGGGTACAACACTGCCCCACCAACCAGGACATCGTACGAGACCGCGTCTGTCACAATGGCCTTGGCTCTCATCACTGAGCCATCTGTAGGATGATCCAGCTGTAGTCTGATAGCCAGCTCACGCCGTGTCATGCCCCGAGTCTGCTCTGATCCTCCCAGAGACGTCTGTATCTGGAAAGGACAAGGCTCCATATCCGCCTCCGTGAGGCCCAAGCCTGCAATAGCAGCTCTGCCCAGCATCAATGGCTGAGCTCCTGAGTCCAACAAGACCCGTAGTGGCCGGTACCTCTTGCCTGCCGATCCACTCAAACAGAAAATGCCATCTTGGTTGTCCAACATGACAACTCCAGGTATCACCATGGCGCGCTCAATGGCTGGCCTAGCTGGCAGCTCCATCAACCTGGCAGCTGCAGCTTGCCATGGCGCCGCCGTGGTAGTCTTGACCCTCAAATCCGAGGATCCCTCCGGCACTACACCTCCCACTATCTCCGCAGAAGATGAAGTAACCTCCCCACTCTCACAGAGTGTAGCTGCGAGCCTGAACACCTCAGCTGGTCTTACCCCCGGCGTTGCAATCATGGTAGCCGAGAACAATGGAGCCTGGCACATAGATGTGGCCACTCCTAGCAGCACACTAGCTGCCGTAGCCTTGGCAACACCAGGTAGTGGTGCTACCCATGTAACTCTCCCCAATGGCATAGTAACCTCTGCCTCGGTAACAGTCGGGCGAGAGCTAGGTGCCATGGATGGCGTCGACACTGTCTCCGCCAATGTGAATGACTGAGGAAGCCTAGCCTGACGGCTTGCCTCCCCACACTGTGGATCCAACTCCACCTCTGCACCTCGTGGCTCAGGAACTCGTGCTGCTCCTCGAGTCACGGCTGCAGCAGACTCCACCTGCACTAGTGGTAGTGCTGCTCCGCACATGAATCCCATGCCTCCCATATCTCCTCCCTCAGGAGCAGGAGGTGGACCATCCGGCCTTGGAGCCGGTACCACCTGAGCTGTAGCCATGGCAGCGAGCCTCTGCTCTAGCTGCTGAAACCGGTTGGTCATGGCTTGGTCAACACCCTGATCTCCGCGTCCTTGGCCATGTTGAGCTTGCCATTGGCCTGCACCTCGTGCCTGGCCACCTCTCCCTCTCTGGGCTGCTCCACCTCGCCCCCGGCCACCATTGTTCCCTTGGAATTGGCCTGGGCGCAACTCAGGATGCAAACCATAACACTGGGCCTCTCCGTGCCCGTGCTTGCCACAATGCCCACACTGCAACTGTGCAGGCTGTGCATGTGCCGGCCCTTTGCCTCCCTCTGAGCAATCCTTCTTGACATGGGGTCCTCCACATGTCCAGCACACCACATCCGCCCGTTGTTGGCCAGCAAATGAAGGAAGAGATCCCTGCATCTGAGGTCATCTCTGCCCTTCCCTGAACTTCACCTGAGCCCCCTTGTTGCCTTGAGCACGTTGAGGTAGTGGTTGGCTGGGAGCACCACTACCCCGTGGTGTCTCCTTAGCAAATCCCACCATGACCACTCGTTCCTCCACCAAGTTGAGCTCTATCCGCTCTGCCAGCAAAAACACATTTGCTAAGGTGGGTTGGGCCGCTTGTAGGAGAGTTGCATCTCGCACCCTTCTCGTCAGCTCCTTGTCCAATATCCCATACCAGAATTAGATTGCCTGAGCTTCCGTAACCCCTTGGGTTACATTTATCAAGCGCCTCATGCGAGTGAAAAGCCTCCTTCAAGCTCTCGGTCGGTTTCCGTTGGAACTCTTGCAAGCTCCGCAACTTCTCTGTCCTCACCCCTTAGTAGTTCTCTCTCAACTCTTCGAAGAACTCCACAACAGGGTTGAAGGCAGGCACGGGTACTAGTGTTGGTGTGGTAGTGGCTTGGGTGGACGTCGTAACTATTGTACCACCAGTCCCACTAGTCCCACTGCTGCTTGCTGAAGCTGCCGGTGCAGCGGCAGGTGTAGCCACTGCCCTCGTGGCTCTAGTGCCCCTAGTGATGGAGACATAGTCGAGTGACCAGTATATCCTCCACTCCTTGATCTCAACCTCATGCCCCCGCCTGAACTCATGGTAATCATCCATAGGCGGCCCCTCAAGGTGCTGAAACAGCCCCTTCCATGCCATGAAAGGCGTAAATAGTTGTGGATTGCGCATTTGCTGCAAATCACACCAACTATCAAATTCTTGGATAAAATCATCCAACTTGATGGTGCCCACCGCCCCAGAGTACCTTCGTGGCCCCTTGGTAGCTCCATACATCTCCTCCATTGTGTCCCACAACAATGACAAGGAAACAACTTGCACCGCCGGTATGAGTTCTCCTGATTCACAATCCGAATCAGAACCTTCCGTAGAAGACACAGGAGGTGAAGGTGGCCTAAACCGCACACCTCGTCTTGTGTACCCACTAGTATTGCTAGTGCTCGAACCGGCACTGTCCCCAGCAACTAGTGGCACCTCCGTGTTGACAAATTGTCATTCAATCGGTTATGAACATGTCCCTAACCCTCTCCACAAGGTAACCGGGTAGAGAACCTGTTGCGGCTTATGGTTTGGAATACTAGGTTCCTAACATAGCCTACACCTGTACCTGCATCCACCGCAAGCACTCCTATGGTTGGCTGGTCATCACCTCCAACCTCACCATAAGAGAAACAATGATGGTCTGGCTGGTCATCACCCCAGCCTCACCATTGACAGCATGCTCTAGGACTGGCCGGTGATCAAATCCGGACCAATCACCTATAAAAACAAGCGCCCACATAAAACTAGCATGGCGCACAGTCAAGCATGCAGGTATGGAGGGGATCCAAACACAAGAAATCAGAACGACAACTCCCCCACACCAAAAACAACTCCACGGTGTTGCTCCTACAAAGACATCCCAGCCCAAACCCGGACTGACTCTTGCCGCCACCTACGGAAAGGTCTTGGCCTAATGAGAGGGTGGAAACTACGAGGAAGAGAAGCTAAAGCAATGCCTAACCCCAGCATGCCCTCATCCCAACACTCTTCCTCTCCTCTCTTCCCTCACTTGCATGACCATGGGAATATCATGAAAGATACTCCTCAAACGCCCTCCACGAGCTTCAAAATTCGGCCTTCAAGACCACATGCCAGTCCTTAGGCAGTCCACCAGTGCCTCCACGAGTCAGCACAGGCTGTCCACAGGTCAACACGGGCCACCACAGACCAGCACAGGCCCACACAGCTCACTGGTCACAGCCTGTCACAGCCCATCACAACCCCAAAGGCCACAGGCATAGCCTGTCACAGCCCTACAGAGGTCACAGGGTCACAGCCCCAAAGGCCACAGCCCCTCACAGCCCCTCACAGCCCCACAGGCCACAAGGCACAGCCTGTCACAGCCCCTCACAGCCCGTCATAGCCCCACAGGCCACATGGCACAGCCTGTCACAGCCCTACACAGGTCACAGGGGTCACAGCCCCACAGGCCACTGGGCACAACTTGTCACAGCCCGCCACAGCCTGTCACAGCCCCTCACAGCCCCACAGGCCACAGGGCACAGCCCACCACAGCCTGTCACAGCCCATCACAGCCCGTCACAGCCCCACAGGGCACAGCCTGTCACAGCCCTACACAGGTCATAGGGGTCACAGCCCCAAAGGCCACAACCTGTCACAGCCCTACACAGGTCAGAGGGGTCATAGCCCCAAAGGCCACAGCCTGTCATAGCCCTACACAGGTCACAGGGGTCACAGCCACAACCTGTCATAGGTCAGAGGGGTCACAGGGCTCAGGGCATAGCCTGTCACAGCCCGCCACAGCCTGTCACTTCAAGAACCGTGCTCTATCTAGGCTTGAGGTTGAAACCCCAACTAAGAACACGCTCTACAAGTGTCGGACTGTCACATAAGAGCAGATCAGCCCCTTACCTTCTCTTCTAGTTCTCTAAAGCTTGAAAACAAAAGCCCAATGGACTGAAGGCATGCTCCACACATGCCCCACTCTTACCACAAGAGAATCAGCCCCTTTGCTTCCTTTCTTGCACCCACCAACCTGAAAATACAAGCTTCAGTGGGCTGGAAGCATGCTCCACACATGCCCTACAGGGAAACCAGCCCCTTCCTTCCTTTCTTGCACTCCCAAACTTGAAAGTACAAGTCTTCAACAGGCCGAAAGCATGCTCCACACATGCAGTGCCCTCACATAAGGGAAGTCAGCCCTTCCCTCTTCCTTGCTTGCCCTCCAAGCTTGAAGATGGAAGCTTCAGTGAGCTGAATACATGCTCCACACATGCAACCTCTTCACACAAGAGGTATCAGCCCCCTATCTTGGCTCTTTGATGCTCTCTAAGACAAGACTAAGCACTCCACAGCCTTTGCCAAGCTCCTGAAACCCTAAGGCTTACATTTCCAGCCACAAGACACTCCTCTTGTGGTGCAAGAGCTCTTCTTCCAAGCTCTGAAACCCTAGGTGCACATTCCATGGCCTTGCCGCATCTCTTAGCTCCTATTCCAGCCCTACTCTTGCCATGACAAGAGCCCTCTCAATGCTGAAGCTCGAGATTGAAACCCACTCTCAACATACTCCACAAAGTGCACTGATTTGCCCCAAGCCAAATCAGCCCTTTGGCTTGGTCTTGCAATCCTTCACACAATGAAAGCTCGCATTCCCAAGTCCAATTCTCAGCTTTGCCACCAAAGCCACTATAACCTGCTCTTGACTGGTCCTCTTCCCAATCGTGCTTGCTCATGCATGTACACAATCTGAAACCATCAAGGTGCTCTGGAATTACCTGCAGCATGGTGCTTTCATCTCTGAAGCTGAAGATCGAATGCCAAGGTCTATCACCTCGTAACCCACATCGCCTCCGCTTCTAACAACCAAGAGCTCCACGGTGCTCCTTGCATAACAACCTGGTTTCTCTCATTCTCAAGCAAAAACCACAAGTGCTACAACTAACTCGTATCTGGCACTCACAGATACGAGCTCATCTTTCTCAAGTGATAAATAAGAAGAATACAAGCACAAGCTCATGCGAGCTCACAAAGCTGAAGCATAAACTCATGCATATATAACCTCATCACTCAAATACAAGTCAAGCCAAGTGCACCCCACGCCATGGGGAATCCACACTACGGCGCCATAGCTAGGCGCGGTGAGGCTCAACTCAAGAAAGATGAGCCTCCCGCGCTTGCCGTGAAGATAACCACTCCAGGGCCTAAATCTGCCTTGACCCCTGGATTGACACTTGGGCCAATCCCAAATGTTAATATGTAAAAATTAGCTATTTCCTAGCTAGTTTCACACTAATGGTAAAATAACTTGACAACACGCACATTGTAGGCCCTGCCTCAAAGGTACTTTCAGCTTACTATCATTTTGTCACCCAACTCTCTGCCGTGGGCCTTTCAGTGCAAATTCGCAAATGTGCGGTGTGGTCTCCGTCCGGTCTCTCTACAGATTTTGTTTTCCCTGCTCACTTCATTGCTCCGCCCAATGGCATTAGAATCCTGGGAGTCTCTTTTGGCACCTCCCAATTCACAACGTCCTTCTTGGAAGATGCACTCTACCAGGATGCCACCCACGCCGATCTCCTTCTTAGGCTCGGAGATGTACAGGTAGCATATGAAATCTTAACCAAATGTTTCCTTCAGCGTCCCTCATATCTCTTGCGCACTGTTCCACCCAGCCCAGATTTCTTACACCTCTTCTCTGGGTTTGATACTACCATGATGACTATCTTCGGGAGATTGTTAGGACCAGGAGCTCTGGAGGGTGCTCAGGGACTTTTGCCACGACAGCAAGCCACCCTGCCCGTCTCTTCTGGTGGTGTGGGTCTTTTGTCCACTGTCACTACTGCCCCGTTAGCTTTCCTCGGCAGTTGGGCGTTGGTGGCGCCAGCCCTCGCTTCACGATTTCTCTGTGACCATCATCCCATCCTTATGGACGTCGTTGCACATGTCGACAGTGGCATTTTACCCTTCCAGCAGCATCTCCGCTCTGCACGAGATCTTCTTCTGGCACCGGCGCGAGCATGTCTACCACCATTTAAGCAGTTGGTTACTCAAGGCCTCGACCATCTTCAGGAGTCCATTTCCGAGCACGTGCACCGTCATTCTTTTTCCGGCATGCTCTCAAGTGCTTCTTCTGAGTTGCATCGAGCCCGAATTCTATCATGCGCAAGACCCGGAGCAGGGGCATGGTTGGCAGCACGACCCACTATCGCACATTTTCGCCCTTATTTTCATTACTGCGCTCCGCCTTCAACTCGGTTTGCCTCATCCTTCGGCATTGGGCCTTCAGCGCTGCGTCTGTCTTCAGCCCATCGATGACCTTGTCATCCATCTCCTCCGTTGTCCATGTGGTGGTGAACGCACTGCGTCTCATGATATGGTTCGCGATGCGGTGGCATCTATTGCTCGGGAGGCACGGTATCATGTATTGCGTGAGCAACCACATGTACGACCCACGCTCACGTCCCACTCTATACGCCGCCGTGTTGACATCGTCCTATCTAGAGATGGTTTACGTACCCTAGTGGATGTCGTTCTCGCCGACCCCACTCGAGCGGATCTGCTATCTCGCGCAGCTACCACACCAGGCACGACAGCCACTGTAGCAGCTCAGGCCAAAGAGCGCGACTACAACGATCGTCACTTCACCGACATATTTCTTCCGCTGGCGGTCGAGATATTTGGCTCATTGCACCAGCACTTTGACAATTTCCTGCGGACATATGCACATCATGCAGCCAAGAGCGAGTCCATTGGCATCCCACATGCCTCCGTCTTTGTCGCCTATTATCGAAAGCGTGTTTCAGTTGCTTTGCAGAGAACACAAGCCATATCTATTTTGCATCGGGCTGATGTGGCTAGCTCCGCGTCATCTCATCTTCCGCCTATGCTTGACACTTTGTCTATCCCCTTGCCTGATCTGCTCCAGGCTGTTGGCTGGGAGGGTCGCTTTGCTTGAGTAGCTTACTATAGCTTCTGTTTTCGTTGCTCGTTGAGTAGCTTACTATAGCTTTTGTTTTCTTCTCTAGCTGAGTAGCTTACTATAGTTTTTTGTTTTCTTCTCTTGTTTCTTGTTCCTCCCCCCCCTTTTTGGGAACTTCTCATCCTATGCACGTTCACCCATTGTACATGTTGTAAATAAAGTCTTCCAGGGTTTCATCATGCCAGCTGCACCGGCGTCGTTGCATCTGATTCACTCAAAGTGGGGTATTTGGGAATTGAATCTCTCCCTGACGAATTTGGTTCTGGGAGTGGATTGTAGAGCATAATAATGGGCTTGGAATCCTCAGACCGCAGCCAGTCCCCATTTTGAAATGAAAAAAGCTTGTGCAACATCCACCCTTTGAGATCAGTGTGTGAAACCCCTCCGCGCTCAAGCACGCAGGGACATCATCATCCTTCGGGCAGGTTCTTAAGAAAAACGATTACGATGACGTGGCTGCTGATGACGACGTGGCGTGATGGCGATGACGTGGTGACAATGACGTGCTAAGGATGACATGGCATTATGGCACCCTATTCCCGCTCTACGCTAAACTAGTCTCCGACGTTCGGTCGTCGCTAGAATATGACGACCAGTTTCTTGGTGATGTGACCAATGCCATCCAACACGGGTCGCCATCCAGCACGGATGGATACGTCGACTTGGACCAACTACCTGCTTTCAACGATCCTGTCCCGCTCTTCTCTAGGTGGGCTCCTTGGAAGGTCTTCCTTTTTTGGTTCTGTTTTCATATGTCATTCTAGACATGGGAAAGTGTTTGAAATCAGACCGATGCTTCTCTTTGCTTTGTTCCTCTATGTCATGGGCTAGTTTTCGTAACGAGCAGAGCGGTAGCGATCGGTATTGGATTCCAGCATTGGGTCTACGGAGGCGCTGACCACCTGAAGACCCACACCTCGAAAAACCGTCAAGCATGTCTGAAAACTTCGAACTGACGCCAAAGTCACTTAAGAAACTGTGCAGGGATTTGAAATTGTAATGTTCTTACCCTTCCATCAGCACTTCGTATGGTGGGCTCTCCTTTCTTTCCATTTCCTTTCATTTCTTTCTCCCATCTCTTTCTAAGGAGAAAGAACATCCGCCCAAAGGTATGGTGAAACCTCTTCACGAAACATGTGCGTAGCAAAGCTGACAAACAAAGAAAACAAGAACCCTCAGAGTTCTCTCTCTGCCTGGGTGAAGTTCTGCGTTACAGAGGGGGTGGCGTTTCTGACGAAAACATCTGGCAGTTTGTCCTAGCCCCTGTTATGATCACTGAACCATACTGATTGAGATAGAATGACGTTGTTGTTGTGGGGCAGGTATTCGAGTTGTCCAGAGCTTAACGAAGTCATTCACCTGCATCAGAAGGTACATTCGTTAGACTGTGAGGTGTCTATGCACACATTAAGTCATCTCCAAGTTCAATTCCACTAGAATGAATCAGCCAGTAAACTTTGAGGTAGATATATCTGAGGCTCAGACTATAATATTGTGCAAGGTCACGATTTGCTTTGTTGTTGTTAGTTTCTGCAGAAGGTGCTCAAATCTTGCCAGGCAATCTTCGCAGGGAATAGTGAAGATACAGAACCTGCAGGAGTACACAGGATTACGCACCATCTACCTTGAGTGCAATGGTGCAGTCCCATCTTTTTCTTAAGTCTGTCTCCAAAGTTCCAGTTGTTCTAAGTATCAAATATGAAAAAACAAAAACAGCGACTCAAATGTGCTTGTTTTTTAGACCACCGCCACAGCTATGGATACTCACGCTTTTCTTTCTGAAGTCACAGTATCAAGTCTAGTAAGTATTGAGTTTGAACGGCTGCCAACAAAGATGTGTGGATGTGTGATGTTGTTCCAGCTATATCTAAAATTGAGAACCTAGAGCCTCTTGTCAACCTCCGCTGCCTCTACCTAAACCAGGTAGATCCGCAACTGCACGTACAAATGATGTGATATTAAATGATGTTTACTAGAACAGTCATCGATACTTGAGAGCTTCTCGAACAACAGTGTAGAATGAACAGACATAGACCCCCAAGAGCCTACAATTAAGAGAGAGACAAAAGGAGAAATGTACTGAAAATAATGAAATGACATGACTCTTTATCCGCAGAAAGCTCAAAGAGCTCATTGGACACGAGAAAGTATGTGGCCCTCCACAAGCAGCCCAAACACAACTACAATTGATTGTCTAAGTTATGCAGATACGCCCTCAAGTATTTCTATCGACTACATCGGACTAGGCAATAGCTTTTCTCCAGGATCTCATAGTAGAAAGGACAATGCAGGAAGACATGTTCTTCGTCGTCAATTTCCTTCCCTGTCTTCTCGAGGGCAAGCGGGCACAAGCGGTCAGCACGCTGCAGGTTGTCCCACCCACCAGTCTCTATGCGCAGACTGTACTGGGACCTGGAAACCAGTCAATCTTACAAAGAAGCTAATAGACTCTTACCGCCCAATTCTTGTCGGCAACTCTACTCCCTCTCCTCCAAGACGATTGCAGGGGTTCCAAATTTTTCTTCCACCAGGAAACAGGACCCATGATCCAAAACTCGCTGCATTAAGTGGCAGAGGGGTAACAACCGAGTCTAAAAGCCACATTTCGGTGGGGGTGGCGCAATGGATTTGTTTCCATTTAGCTTGAAGGCGTATGGAGGCGGCCTTCCCCTTCGTCAATCTGTCAGTAGTGGCAAAGTGGGTGCCTGACTAACCATAGTCTAAATCCAGCGTGGCCATTGAAAACCATGATCTTGGTTTTGCTGAGGTTGACTTGGAGTCCGTAGTCTCTGGAGAACTACGGGCTGCAGGTTAATCTCAACAAAACAAAGATCATCTCCTACAATTCTTAACATCCAACAAGAAAATTTCCAAGATCCTACACGAGAGACAGAGAGAAACAAACAAACGAAGTCTAGACACTGACCTTGAAGGTTGAATGAGCAATTATGGCAGAATCTCGTGGAGGTTGTGGAGGGTTTGGAATCTTTGCAGCACCTCGAGGTGCTCGACTTGGCTGAAAACCAGGTACTTGATCTTCCTTCAGCACATCTTGAGTTGGGTTAGCTAAGATTGGAGTTCTACCTATCTCTGCCACCAAGAAATTTTTCCGACAAGAAACTACAATGTCAGACCAAGTTCCGTTTGACTATCTGCACTTGAGAGTCAAGTTTCTAGGTGTCATATACACCATTTGGCTCTTGTATCCAAGACAAACTTCCACATCAAAAGTAGGACTTTCAGAAGCTCTTCCATTGGATTAAGATCTCTTTTACTCAATCTTCGTCTCAACTTCCCAAAGAAACTCCAGTTAGGTTTGGATAGACTCCCAGGTGTGACCAGAGACACCTCACTCTGGGGAAGATAAAACAACAAATGGCTGTGTTGAAAATTGCATGTGGGTTAGAAAGTGGCCGGTTCCAAACCCCCTCACAACAATAGGAGGCTCTGTTAGAGGAGCTGGGCTCTGGCTGTCATCTTCTCCTTCTATGTCTCATCTGGAGGCTGAGCCTAAAGCCCTCACCCTGTTGGGGTCTAATTGCTGGGCAGCTCACACACAGCAGATTGATGCTCGTGTGAAGGGCTTTCTAGAGGAAATCTGGAAAACCTGAACCAATTGTTTATACAAAGGTAAGTCCCACTACTGGAGTAACTCCTCGCAAAGTAGTGTATGTTCCCTCTTGTTTTGCCCGAACTGGGCGGGGGCTCTATGGCCACAAGGCTACAGCAAACAACGTCTTATGAGCAAAAAATCTGTGTCTCATGCAATTTCTCTTCTAATGTAGAGATTTCCATCTCCTTGCTTTCGGCTTCTAAAACCACCTGGGGTGCTTTGGTTGGGGTCTAATTCTTAGATAAAGACAGTAACAGGATTGCTCTGCTGCCCTCAACTGCGCCAGCTCAACTTGTCAGGCAATCGCATAAAAACTGCTGGTGATGTAGCCCATCTGTTGGTACAGTGCCTCTCAAACAGCTTTCATTGTCCTCTAAATAAGAGATATCTCAACTGTCAGAAATACTCACATGAAACTGAATCTGCAGTTGTTTGCTAGTGATCACCAAGTCTGACTCCTGGCAGCTCTGATAGGTTTGTGCACAATTCAGGTACGTCTTATATGTGAATTGACAGTGTACTCTGCCCACCACTAGGGGCACCTACCAAGTATATTAGAATATGAGATGCTGTAAGAGAGAGATTTTCTGTATTGACCCATGTTCATCTTGGGAGCTTGTCCCACACCTGGATGCTAGTTCCCCAGCTTGAATATTTGATCTGCTTGCAACAAATTATCTTCTTTTCCATGTGCCAACCGGTGTGTGCAGGAGTGCAAGAGCTTGCAATCGCTGGATATTTCAAGTAACAAAATTGATGATGAAGAGGCTTTGCAGGTACCCTCTTGACTGCCTTTTCATCCAGCAGAGGAAGGCTGTCTACATCTCAATAAGGTGGGGAAATAAAGCAAGAATTATGAACATTAGATTGCTTGTTATGGCCTTGGTGGTCAGTTTGCAAGCGGCTACATTTAATAGTGGCTCTGCTTTTGTACTGAAAGTTTACCAGTCTTCCAAGTTTCTCAAGCAAACTTCCTTCATGCAGAAAAGTGGGGGGATTGCCTGTCAATTCCCTGCAATGTTGAAGACCTCTTGGTGTGGATCTCATGGGAACAGAACCTCAGGTTTCTTCCACTAAGTCTTCTGCGGTTATCAGGCAACCCCATTGTTTCTTCCACAGACCATTATCGAAAGAAGACAGTGGCAACCATGCCGACGGTAGGCAGTCAGTTTGAAGGAAAGCTTATCTAAGTGTGTATGATTGAGTTTGAATGTGAATCTGACAGCCATGCATATCCCTTGTTTGCAAGAGGTTTGAATTGCTCTGATAGTATTGATCTGGTGGACAGCTGCAATACTTGGATGAGAGTCCTGTGTTTGAGAAAGATAAACGTCTGGCTGCTGCATGGACAGAGTTTGGCCTTGAGGTAAGCCTAGTCTCTCAACTAACTTACTTCTTGAGGACTGCAACTTGTGTACACCTCTATATGCAAGGCCTCCTTTCTTTATTCTCATTCCGGAAAATGGGCAGTGAGCCTTGGCCATGAAGCTACTTATATCCCATGTGTCTTGTGGTGTGCTGGGATCATACTGTGTGTAGGGTGAGAAGGAAATGCGAGATACAATCTTAAAGGAGGAAAGTGCTACCCGTGAACGACACCGCAGAGGCAAAACCCCATGATAAACCCAATTGCAGGAAGTAGCTGCTTTTCTCTCTCTCATCACTTTGTTCCACCCTGTCCCTGGGCCCTCCTAGCCCCTGTGGACAGTACAAAGCTTACTTCTTTCTTTCTCTGGGACTGTGCACACCACTCCTCCGCTTTTGAGGTCCAAGTTGCTCATAAATTATTAAGTAGTTGTCCACCATCAGTTGAAGAGGAGATTTAATCCTTCACAATGAAATCACTCTATGATAATAGAGATGCAGTCTTCGGAGTACAGCAGGTCTCACTCATAATTCTCCTCTTTTCTTGCTTAGCAATGGTACAAGGTTGATATGCAATGCATGGAATGGTTTGCAGCCTTCGATGACATGGTCTCAAAAGCCAAGAAGGACCATGCGGACAAACTAACGAAGGAGCAGATAGAAGGCCGAAAGTTGCAAAAGAGAATGGCAGCAGAAAGACGGGAGCGTGAAGCAATGGAGGAACTAGCTTTAGATAGTGAATCACCAAAGAAGAAAAAAATTCAAAAAAGCTCCATTGTACCCGTGATGGATGGCGGTGATGACTCCGAATCCTCAGTGCCCCCTCTGGAGACTGTGGAGGGGACATCCATTCCTACGTCAACCTTGGAACCTAAGAAAAGGGTAGCCAGCAAACTTGACAGCAATGATCAAGTCACCGTAACTCCAACCAAACTTTTGAAAGGCACTGCTGTCCATGGTGAGGAAATGGAAGTCGACGCAGACGTGACAGACTTGATGGTCTTGGACTGTAGTGATGCACACACAGGGGCCCAATCGGACAAGAAAGGAAACGTTACGTTCTCAAATGACAACACAGATGTTGAGAGATTTTTGACATTGATAGATGCCCACGATGATAAGATGAGCATGGATGCCGGTCCCAGAGAGGACATCTGTTGCAGACCTAATCAGCTCATGGAACAACCAAAAAGCTATCTTTCCGGGGAGAATGGCATGCACCCGAATGCAAACCAGCTAATGAGAACTACTATCAACACATCAAGTCATCCTGATACCGTCAAGGAGAAGAGCCCGAGTCCAACCCCGCGCAGATCGACGGATCAACTGCTGGAATGGACAGAGAAGGAGAGAGGCTTCAAGCGGGAGCTGCAAGAACGAGTGTTACGTAAGGCGGTAGCAGATGCCGAGGTCAACCTAGAGGCTAGAAAGCGTCTGATAACAAACCCTGAAGCTGCTGGAGAGGATGAATCCGCCATACAACCAGTACGGCCCATCATCTGGGGCACCACAATGTATCGAGACCTGTGGGTCAAAGCTGCCACCATCGACAACTAACTTGGATGACGACACAGTCCCAAGTTCTCCCACAAACATCTATGAGGACATTGACAATCCCCTAACTCGGTAAGGTATGTGAAAGTGAGGGTGGACTGGGAACGTCGGGTGTAGGAGGCCTCACAGACCAATCCGTTGAGCCAACAAGTTCCTGCCTTTCGATACCAGCCTCGCAGGACGATTGAGTTCCAGATGCTTGAGGCTCTAGACCATGACTTCGACTCATCACCGAGTCCCGTCTGATAAATTTTTCTTAAGAACAGAAGGTATATGCAGGGAAACAGATGAGTTTCCCAGAACTAAAGTTACTGTCCAAACAGACTCCAGACACCTTGATCAGTTATTGCAATCCTATCTGTAGAGCCAATCCTTGCTTGTGCTTGCACACCCTCAAAAAGAGAGAGCGTGTTAGGTGCATCACATTATGAAACACATGTCTCCTGCAAGAACAAAAAGCAAGCCTTCATCAACGCTGTTCATGCATCCAGGAGGCAAAATCACAGGTGCGGGCCAGGAACCAGCCCACGATTGCAGATTTCCTCAAGAAATAGCAGTTTGCCATGTGGGTCTTTGACCCTCTTCGGTCTTCTATCTTCAGAGGAGGGCCTGGCAGTGAGGCATGCCAAGTGGGATGAGTTGGGCCGGACCCCATCACAATCTACTACATGTACGCCACATCGCAATACTGTGTACAGGTGCCTACAATGCTAGTGCGCATCATGACACCTGTGAAGGGCAGGTGGCGAACTTCAAGTGTATCAACGTTAGTAAGTCCTGGAGATTCGAGGGAGATTTCTAGTTTTATTCCAAAGTCCTGTAGGATTTGCAGGGAGATTGAATCCTTTGAGGAAGTTTGGAAGGAAGCCCAGACTGTGAATCACACTACACATTGCCACGGCAAGACTCACAAATCCGATGATTCCGGTTATATAGTTAGAAGGAGCTAGTTTATTCTTAGTATTTTAACTGCTCTGAGGAGGTGTCATGGTCACTGTATGCGTTCCTCTTCTATCGGCCAGTTCAATGCAATCTCTCGCAGCTGCAAACAGTGTCAGCACTTCTACATCCTCACAGCGCTCCCAAATTGCGAAGACCTCTTTCATTGGTACTCCAGTTCCTGCCAGACTATCTTTCTCGCCTGCAATGGCGCCAGGAGCTAATCCGAACCTTGTGAATCCAGTGAGGAGTGGCATCCTCGGTCTTGGAAGCAATGGAAATGGGCATGCAGCTCCCAAAGATTCCGAGGATCAGCCCCGACTGGGAACCCATGGGAAGCCTCTCTATACCACCCTCGGCGGTCACCCTGTCTCGGATGACAACAACAGGTAGGGACTACAGACGTTGACGACTTTGACAGCTTTGGGGACTGAAGCGAAAGTTATTCTCATACAGTCCTGGGATCTTTGGAGCTGTGCTCACACATGCACTCATGCATACATCCAACTTGGAAACCAGTAGATCTCAGCTTATGAGCTGAATCACCATCGAAGTCTGTGTGTAAGAGTGTTCGCGAGTGAATTTAAGCCGCGGGTAATCGGGCCTTGAGCTGATAACGAGTATACTTATTGTGGACAGCATAATTGTAGATGGGAGTTTGGCACTGTCTGAATCTCGAATCTGATATTAGTGGTTGACATCTTGCAGTTTGACGATTGGAGAGAGCGGGACATTGACATTTGAGGATCGACATGTGCTAGAGAAACTAGCTCACATGAATCGCGAGCGCATTCCTGAGCGCGTTGTCCATGCTAAGGGTGCTGGAGCTCATGGATACTTTGAAGTCACCCAGTAAGTTCCTCCTCTCTATTGCACTTCAGGAAATCAAGATATTGCTCAAAACTCTCTTTCTGACGTTGAATAAAAACTCTTCATACAGCTACTGGTCTCTTGCTGGGTGGTTCAATTCAAGGAATCTAGCATGTCCAGCCGGTCGAATTACAGATTATGACTGCATTGTTTAAGACTGATGGTCAAATCTCCGAAGAAGTGCGTTTAACAAAAGGTCTGACGATCATTTAGATCGCTTACAAATCTAGTTAAATTAGCTGGCACCCGCTCTTCTGTTCACAATCCGTACTGGTTTTTGATGTATACCAATATGTTTGCTGTGCAGGGATGTGACAGATTTGGTTAAGTCAAAGTTTCTGAGCGAAGTTGGTAAGCGCACCCCAATTTTTGGCAGATTCTCAAGTGTGACCGGTGAATCTGGATATGCTGACACCGCCCGCGACCCACGAGGATTCTCCATCAAATTTTACACGGAGGAGGGAAATTGGGACATGGTTGGGAACAACACGCCCGTGTTTTTCATCAGGGATCCACTGAAGTTCCCGGATTTGATTCACTCTCAGAAGCGGAACCCGCAGACGCACATGAAGGATCCAACTGCGTATTGGGATTTTCTTAGCCTCGTGCCCGAGTCTCTTCATCAGGTACTTTGCAACTTCTGTTACAGATGTGTGTGTCTTTATTTTGACACCCAACCCATTACCTGGTGCTAGCTTGAACATCACAATTGAAAACGTCCAGGTCCACTACAATGTACAGACAGATTTTATCGTAATTTGCAGAACCTGTTAACTAATTTATTGGATCACTTGCTTGATGGGCGGATTGTGTACACCCAGAAATCTAAGCGTTAATACAGTATTGTATATTCTCCCTTGTCTACTCTGGAAAAAGAACACTGAGATCATCATGAATCGACATTTAGAGCTATAGGAAGATAGATGCATATCCAACTAAGCTCAGTGGAGTAAAACACCTGTAGACAAATGATCCCTTCGTTGGCAGTGACTTGAGAAATTTGGTTTCTGGCAGGCATTGATCACCTTCTCCCCAAGAGGAGTTCCTGATGGTTTCCGGCACATGCATGGCTATGGCTCTCACACATATAAGTGGGTGAATCCGGAAGGAAAGGCCCACTGGATTAAGTTTCACTTCCTAAGTGACCAAGGCATCAAGAATCTTACCCACGAACAAGCAGTCGAAATCGCCGGGATTAACCCCGACTACGCTACTGAAGATCTCTTCCAAAACATCCAAAATGGCAATTTTCCATCGTGGACATTCAAGGTGCAAGTTATGCCTCTTGAAGACGCGTTCACGTATCGCTGGGACCCATTTGATTTGACCAAGGTACGTCTGCTCGTCCTTCTCTGTTGTTTGTGGAAATTGCATCAGTGATGGAGAATATGGTTTGCGACCCGACGTGAAATGGATGTGGAATAGTTTGGATCTGTTTGATACCAGCTCGCAGAGTGGCATTTGATGTCATACTCTTCTGGTTTCTGGAGGTACTCTACTCTGGCCATTAATGGACAATGTATGTGCAGGTGTGGCCTCACAAGGATTATCCGTTGAGAGAAGTTGGAAAACTCGTTCTCAATAGGAATGTCACAAACTACTTCGCAGAGGTAGAGCAGGCATCTTTCTCCCCGGCGCACATGGTACCTGGTATTGAAGCATCACCAGACCGTGTGCTGCAATCGCGCTTGTTTGCTTACGACGATACCGCCCGGTACCGATTGGGAGCCAATTACTTGCAGGTGAAGATCCCAGATTGCCCTACCAATTTCTGCTTGCATTGAAATATACAAGTTTTATATACATGTCAGCTAGACTGTCCTTCTCCGCTCCGAAGTTGCCATTGCTTGACATTGATATTGGGTTTT
The DNA here is from genome assembly GCA_030704615.1 of Takakia lepidozioides. Taxonomy (NCBI): domain Eukaryota; kingdom Viridiplantae; phylum Streptophyta; class Takakiopsida; order Takakiales; family Takakiaceae; genus Takakia; species Takakia lepidozioides. Next base: position 29,145,881 of record CM060733.1, read on the forward strand.
ACAGAGCATAAGTTCTGCACATGGAGGTTTCCTTAACTCCAGAGCTTATGCTGCAGATGCCTAAGCGTGAATCTGCTTCGTATTCTTACTTCAATCTGAGTTGTGATTTCATGACGATGATGTTATAGTCAACCTGTCTGAGGAAAAAGTAGGCTAGAGTACAACTAAATTGTCTTTCTTTATTCACTGTGTGGGCAATTTGTGGCTGCAGATTCCTATCAATCGATGTCCATTTGCCAAAGTGCAAACTTATGCACGAGATGGGCCGATGGTACTAAGCGACAATGGAGGCAGTAAGCCCAACTACTATCCCAACTCATTCGAAGATTTACCTCAGCCTGACCCTGCGCAACCAGATGTACATCCTTACAAGTAAGCCAGTATTACCTTTGTTAAACTTCGCAGATGGTGTATGAAGTTCAGTTATATACTATTTGCAGTTCTGAAAAGCAACGCTCTAGTTCAATGAGGATCGGAGGTAGGAGTGAGCGCTAGCTCTGGGCTTCTACTATGCTCTAAAGTCGGTATAAGAAATTCTGACACCCCAGTTGACATTTGGAACAGACACGATGGGGGAATCGTTGCAAGGGCTTCACCCCGCAAATGGATAGAGCAAGATGATTATGAGCAACCTCGAATGCTCTGGCAAAAGATGTCACCAGAAGACCAGGAGCTAACTGCCAAAAATTTTGCCGGGCACATCAAAGGAGCTCAAGAATTCATCATTAAGAGGCAAATTGGAGTCTTCCGTAAATGCGATGAGAGTTTGGCATCTAAAGTGGAGGAAGCTCTGGAGATGAAGAAGAAATCTCCAGATCCTTTCACCATGGTGGCATAAATTTATCAATTGTGTAAATTTTCACACACTTAGTATGACTCATGCTGTACAAATTGTAGGATAATACTACAACAGTCTGTTAATTTTTAAATAAAACACGTTGTTCTCTGTTGCCTGTCATCATCTTTTGGCAGCTATTTGTGTAAGACATTTGCCCCACCGCGACAAGACAATGTTACAAAATTTTGTTCTTCCATTGTTCATATCTTTAGGATAGTAGCTAGTGCCAAGTTTTTGTTGACAGAAGACCACGACGACAAGTTCTGGCTAAACCTTAATATACATTCTAGCCAAAAAATCACATTATTTCTAGCCAAATAACTATATTGTTAATAGTTGAATTATTGAAGGGGAAGAAGAGTGAAATCTCAAAAGGTGTTATACGGCCTCAACAGTCAACCATGACCAAGAAAAAAGACTGTAACATATTTTTTACATTTATTCTAATGATCGCTTAAATCCAATGTAAGGTTCTCTTAAATTGGAAAAAATAAATAAATAAATAAAATGTTATTGACGCTTGTTGTAAGCGTCCTTTATAGCATTCTAAGCCGCTCTAAGGATTTCATAGAGCAGGAAAACAAATTGGTCATGGTTGACCAAAGAAGATAAACCTTAACATATTTTTTACATTTATTCTAACAATCCCTTAATATCCTTAGAGCCAATGTAAGGATTTGTTAGATTGGGAAAATAGAACAAGCTAAATTGCTATTTACGTTCATTCTAAGGATCCCTTAGAGCCGCACTCTAGAATTTCATACAGTGGGAAAACATAAATAGCTAAATTGCTATTTATATTCACTCTAAGAATCCTTTAGAGCCGCTGTAGGGGTTTTTTAGAGTGAAAAAACAGAAAAAACTAATTTGCTATTTACATTCTATCTAAGTATTACTTAAGAGTTAAAAAATTAAAAAAAGATAAATTGCTATTTACATTCGCTCTAAGGATCGCCGCTCTAAGCCGCTCTAGGATTTTCTACAGCGGGGAAACAGAAAAAGCTAACTTGCTATTTGTATTTGCTCTAAGGATCCTTCAGAGCTGCTCTAAGGATTTATTAGAGCGGGAAAACAAAAAAAATCTAAATGGCTATTTGTAGTTGATCCAAGCATTAGTTAGAGCAAGAAAACGGAATAAATTATATTGCTTTTCGCTCTAAGGATCCCTTAGAGACGCTCTGAGCCGCTTTAAGGATTTTTTAGAGTGATTAAAAAAACAACACATTCACTCTAAGAGTTTCTTAGAATCACTCTAACGATTTTTTTTATTGCTGATTGAATTGGAATATTATCAATATTATACATGTCATATTTGATGTATACAGGAAAAAATAATAATAATAATAATAAATGTATAGGGATTCGAACCCTTACAGCTATCCATTATAGCATACAAAATTATGGCCCAAAGGCCTTAAAGATTAACCATGAAGGTTAAAAAAATTGGAGATTTTGAAATATAATATGATAAATAATTTGATTGAATGGATTTTGAATTTATTGAAATGATGAAGTCTGAGGTTGAAAACATGATATAATATAATATTATACATTATATATTATTTATTTATTTATATTTAAAATATTTATTAATATTATATTATTATGTAATAAGTTTTTAAATTATTACACGTTAATATTAAGTTAAATTAAATTCGTTAATATAAATAGTATATTTGAAGTTTTTGAGATGTAATATGATAGATAACTTTGATTTATTAGATTTAAATTGGAATGATGAATCTGACATTGAAAGCATGATATAAATTGATAATATATAATATACATCATTATGTTTAAATAAATGAATATATTATACTATCGATTCTTTTAAATAAATATTTTAGTATGTTCATTTATTTTAAAAAATTAATATTTTAATTTTGAAATATGAAAATATAATAATAAGATAAAGTGATATGAATAAATAATTATGTAGTAAGTAAAAATAACACATGATTGTAACTGATAATGATTGATTTATGATAATAGATGGAATGATCCGCACCTCCCCGCACGCGCGCAAACACCACGGAGGACGATGATGCACATGAGGTGGATGCCCATGTGTTTACTTCCACACCCCTTATTAGAATCATTAAAAGTTATATTACTGTACGAATTAAATCAACACATATTTACAATTAAAAATAATAAAATATTATTCAAAATTTAACTTTTATACAACCAGTCACTTATAAGTACACCATGCTCTTAAGCAAGTATGTTATATATTTATTTATTTATTTATGAATCACATATACTATTTATTGGTATGTACCGACAAAATTGGTAGGTTGTCATCATTTATTATAATTAACACAAAACTTTATTTTCGATAAACGTTCATACATCCATTTATAATGCATTGACATCATTTTTAGAAATAAACCTTTACATATTAGTACCTATGTTAAAAATAGTAAAATAGTAAAATATTGTTTATAACTGCCCTTAGGACTCCTTAGGATTTCCCTAAGGAGTCCTAAGGGGAGGAAAAACTGGAAATATGTAAATTATTATTTATTATTGCCCTTAGGACTCCCTAGGGCGTCCCTAAGCAGTCCTAAGGGGGGGAGGGATGAAAACATATATATTATTATCTATAATTACCCTAAGGACTTCTTAGGACCTAAGGAGTCCTAAGAGGAAAAAAATGGACAGACATAAATATTTGCATTTAAGACCCGTTTAGTCAGCCTAAGGAGTTATAAGAGGGGGAGAATGGAAACATATAAATTATTATCTATAATTGCCCTTAGGACTCCTTAGGCCGGCCCTAAGGAGTTCTAAGAGGGTGAAAATAGAAATATATAAATTATAAGAAAATAAATACATATATATTATTATTTATAATTACCCTTAGGATGGAAAGACATAAATAATTGCCCTTAAGAGCCGTTTAGGTAACCTAAAGAGTTATAAGAGGGGGGAAATGGAACATATAATTATTATCTATAATTGCCCTTAGGACTGTCCTAAGCAGTCCTAAGAGGGGAAAATGCAAATATATAAATTATTATTATAATTGCCCGTCCTAAAAAGGAAAAATAAAAATATATAAATTATTATTGTAATTGCCCTTAGGACTCCTTAGGGCGGGTCCTAAGAGAGAGAAAAATGAAAACACATAAATTATTATTTATAATTATCCTTAGGGCTTCTTAGGACAGTCTATGGAGTCATAAGAGAAGAAAAATGGAAAGACATAAATAATTGCCCTTAAGACCCGATTAGGCAGCCTAAGGGGTTATAAGAAGGGAATAAGTAAAAGATGTAAATTATTATTTATAATTGCCCTTATGACTCCTTAGGACGGCCCTAAGAAGTCCTAAGAGAGGGAAAATGAAAATATATAAATTATTATTTATAAATGCCCTTAGGACTCCATTGGGCCGCCCTAAAGAGTCCTAAGAAGTGGAAAAATAAAAACATATAAATTATTATTTATAATTACTGACTTCTTAAGACAGTCTAAGAGGAGAAAAATGGAAAGACGTAAATAATCGCCCTTAAGACCCGTTTCAGCAGTCTAAGAGAGGGAGAAAATATAAACATATAAATTATTATCTATAATTGCCCTTGGGACTCCTTAGGGCCGTCCTAAGAAGGGGAAAAATTAAAAAATGTAAATTATTATTATAATTGCCCTTAGGACTCCTTAGGGCGCCCTAAAGAGTCCTAAGAGTGGGAAAATAGAATGATATAAATTATAATAGCCTCCTAAGAGGGGGAAAATGGAAAGATGTATTTTGTTATTTATAATTGTCATTAGAACTCCTTAGGGCGGCCCTAAGGAGTCCTAAGAGGGGAAAATAAAAAGATGCAAATTGTTATTTTTTATTGCTCTTAGGACTCCTTAGGGCAGCCCTAAGGAGTCCTAACCGGGGGGGGGGGAGGGGGGGGAAATAATAATAATAAATAAATAAATAAATCAACTTTAAGAATCACATGTACTATTTATTTGTAGGTGACACCATTTATTACAATTAAAACAAGATTTTGTCTTCGATAAACGATCATACAGCTATTTGTAATGCACCGATATCCATTTTTAATAAACCTTCATAAGTTAGTACCTATTCAAAAAGTGTGTGGGATAAGGTTAATAAATAGCAACTTTTCATTATGTTTTCATCCAGTTATTTTATTTTTCATTCATTCTTTTTAGACTATACCTCATTTTTTCCCCTATAAGTATAGAAAACGAGGATCATTTTCTTCTCTTTCTTCCGCAAGTTGTTTGCAGACAATAGATTTCTCAGTTTTGCTCTTTTACCTTCGTTTTTGTGTTTCTTCTTTGTTTCTGTTGCTTCTTTATGTTTCTGAGTCCTTTCGGTTCTTTGACAATGTTTTTTAGTTCTTCTTAGTAGTTTCATTTGTCTTTGTTCTTCACTTTTGGTTCTCTGTTTATGTTTCTTTCTAATCTCTATTCTTTATCTTTCTGTGTGAGTTTTACGATAGAATAGAACTTTCTCTTCATTTTTCTCTTTCATTCTGTTGTCTTTTTTTCCTTTGAAAACTCTATAAGTATGCAGAATGAGGATCATTTCTTTCACTTTCTTCTGCAAACAAGCTTTTTGTATAGAATAGAATTGTCTCTGAGTTCTGCTCCTTTGCCATCGTTTGTGTTTCTTCTTTGCTTCTGTTGTGTTTCCGGTGTTTGATCGAGAATGTGGCCATCATGTCCTCAATGACCTCGTTGAGAAAATGCGATCATCTATCACTGACCAACTCACGAGGACAACCAAATCGAGAAAGGATATACTCGAAGATAAAAGCCAGTAGTTTGAGCATTTGCTTTCCTAACTGCTTTGGCTTCGGCCCACTTTGTCAGATACTCAGTTGCAAGAATGATATATCTGTTTGCTAGACGTTGGATGGATTTCTCCAATGAAATCTATCCCCCACTTCTCAAACGGAGCAAGGGGTAGCGTTGGAACCAATGGCATGCCCAACCTATTGTCCTTGCGTGCAAACCTCTGACAAGCGTCACAACGACGAACATGCATATGAGCATCTTTGAACATAGAAGGCCAGTAATATCCAGATCGTAAAGCCTTCTGAGCAGTGAGCCGTCCCGCAAAGTGACCACCACAGAGGCTATCATGAGCAGCCTCCAATATTTGAGGAACTTCTTCCATAGTGACACATCTTCTCAAAAGTCCCTCTAGCCCTCTCCTATATAACTGTCCTCCCAATAAAACAAATTTCATACTCTGGACCTTGATCTTTCGCCTCTCATGACGATTCAAGCCTTCTGGGAATTCCAGGGTGCTCAAATACTGTGCTATGGGTTCATACCATGCTGGAACAGTGTCTATAGCGAACAAGAATGCATCAGGAAAGTCATCATTGATAGGTTCATCCCCTAACTCTTCAGAGAGTCTGGAGAGATGGTCTGCTTGGGCATTTAGTCTTCCGGGTTTGTACACCACTTTGTAGTCAAACTCTTGTAACAAAATCAACCATCTAGCAATGCGACCTGTAAGATCTGGTTTGTTAATCAAATAGCGCAATGCCATGTGATATACAAAGAAGATGAATGGTGTCTCCAAGAGGTAATGACAATATTTTTGTATTGCAAAAATCATAGCCAATGCCTCCCTTTCAGTCGTACTATACCTTGATTCTACATATGTAAGCTGACGGCTGGCAAAAGCAATGGGGTGATCATGGCCTTCTGTATCAGGTTGACACAAAGCACATCCAACTACAACTGCTGAAGCGTCAACATACACATGAAAAGGTCTGTCCCAGACTAGTGCTGCCAAAACTGGTGCTGAGATCAGTTTTTGCTTTAGGTTCTCAAACGTTTGTTGGCATCTTGTATCCCATGAGAAAACTTGGTTCTTTCTTAATAAGTGGGTCAAGGGGATGGCCTCTAAGGCGTAGTTTCCCATGAATCTTCTGTACCACCCTACGTGGCCTAAGAAACTCCTGACCTTTGACACTGTTTCCGGTGGTAAAAGTTGAGCAATAGCCTTGACCTTGGATGGGTCAGTAGCAATTCCATGTTTGGACACAATATGGCCTAACAAGAGTTCATGGGTAACAGCAAAGACACATTTCATTGGGTTCAAGGAAATATCAGTCTCCCTGCATTTGAGAAAGCATTCTCGAAGTGCGGTGATGTGACTGTGGATTTCCCCATGGCAACAAAAATCATCTAAGAAGATAGCCATGTTCCTTCGAACAATATCGGAAAATGCATAGGTCATCACCCTTTGAAAGGTCAGGGGTGCGTTGCATAGACCAAATGGCATGCGTGTATAAGCAAAAGTGCCCCATGGAGAAGTGAAAGTCGTCTTCATTACATCTTTTGGATCAATAAACACTTGGTTGTATTCTGAAAATCCATCCATGAAAGAATATATTTCTTTCCCTGCCACTTCCTCTACTAAGGAGTCAAGAAAGGGCAACGGAAAATGATCTTTATGAGTGACATCATTGAGAGGATGGAAATCCACACAGACCCGCAAGCCTCCAGTTTTCTTTCTTACAATCACCATTGGTGAAACCCATTTTGAAGTTTCAACAGGGAAGATAAAACCAGCAGCTAATAATTTCTCAATTTCCGTTTTGATTAGCAAAGCCAAATTTGGATTGACCCTTCTTTCCCGCTGTCTTCGCGGTCGTGCCTGCGGAACTAAAGGAATTGCGTGCATTGCAATGTATGGAGGAATCCCTTTCAGTTCAGTATAGGACCATGCAAAAACTTCACGGAATTCTTTGAATAAAACCTGGTACTCTAGGACCTGCTCTGGAGTCAACTGAGCTCTGTGTCATTCCTCTCATCTGTACCCAAGGTCTTAACTGATGAAGATGAATTCGGTGCAACAGGATCAGATGAGGAGTCGGAAGATTTGAGTGAGGAAGATCTTCATACTGAAGAAGAACCTGAGGTGCAAATCAACAGAGTGATAACTACGCCTTGGGTACCTAAAAGACCCAAGATGATTGATGAGGGGAAGAACTTGTTAGGGGATGTGGTCAAGTCATTAGGCCCAGGGTTGTATGAGTGTAATTCCGATTCCGATTGTCTTGAGTGGTTATATGGTAGGGAAGAAACTGTGAATATGATTCATGTGGAAGGAAAGACCATGACAAGTATGGAACTACCATTTTCAGAGAAAGGGATTTTGGTAGAGTTGTTCACAATCAACTCTGACCAAGTTAGCATGGATAATAGCACTCTCCCTCAGGACGAAAACCATGAGATCCTTGATCTCAGACTCATTGACGAAGACGAATTAGTACAGGACGTGTTGAGACATAGTGCTCCGTCCATTCCCTACCTACAGCGAATGAATACTCCTGTATTGGCAGATCAAATCACAGAGTCAGAATTCATTTCTGAACCTAAGACTCAGACAATAGACATGTCAGTAGGAGACAAACCTCCCAGAATAGTAAAGTATTGGGTTTGACACCATAAGTGATGGTTCCCTTAGCCCAGTATGTACATGCTTGAGCCTGAACCAACCATGGTCTGCCCAACAGTAATGCATACGAGTATCCATCTGATGGAAATTCAATGACTTGGAAGTCCATTGTATATACAGAACCCCCTGATTGCATTTGAAGATTGGAAATTTGACCCACTGGCCTAATTCTGCGCTGATCTGCCAATTAGATAATCAATGGGGATTTACCAGTCATGTGTAAGCCTAGTTTCTCCATTGTGGAGAGTGGCATGATATTCACCGAGCTTCCACCATCTACCAAGCAATGTTGAATAAAACAGTCTACAATCTCCACTTCAATCTCTATTGGTCCAGGGTCTATTCTTGCATTGACATGATGCGATACTGGGCAATTCTCTCGTCTTTTCCTGACCAATGAAGCCTTCAGGGCTTGTCTGACTGTCGGAGCAAGAGCAACAAGTTGAGCTACTGAAATGTTGGCCTGCACTTGGCGCAGGTCATGCATCAAGTTATAGGGCTCAAGCTCATCAGTAAATCTCATGGTGGTAGACTTCATTTTCAGAATTTGAGGACGTTTTGCTGCAGTGTTAGCTATTTTGACTGCTGACACTTTCGGTCGCATCACTAGTGACGGCAACGGAGTGGACACCTTACCCGGAGAGTCACTTCCTTCAAATACCACAGATTTTCCCTTCTTGATACTGGCTTCATTCTCATTGTGAAGAGTATTAGCAATTTTTGTCACATCATCCTTCACAACTTGAAAATCCATTGGATCTTTGTCCGAAGATGAAGTAGGTATAACCTCTGGAATTACCTCTTCCGGCGCTTGTACCAACATCTCTCGTTGTTGGCGAGTCATCACCACACATGTGCTCTCCTCACGTTCCTCCTCTTTTGGCATGTTTGACAATTCGGCGTGTATCCAATTCACATTAGGTTGCGATGGTAACTTTGGCGTGACTGGACCAGAGGAAGTCCCTGCTTGTGGAAGAGGTTGTGTGGATGTCGATGCTTGATTGGACACTTGATTCCTCTCATCCTGAGATCGTCGCCATGGAAGTTGACTTTGCGTTTCCTGCATCACAGGATTTGTAAATGACACTCTAGGCTGATGACTGAATTGAGATTGCTTTGGGGAATTGGAATTTGGATCTCTTTGTAGTATTTGCAAAGCAAAGTACATCCCGTGTTGGGGTGGTAAATTTGCCGGAGGCACCTGATTATATTGATCAGGAAATGGCGCTCTTTGACCTCGTAGATTTTGATCAACTTGCCATTGGGTTGTAGGTTTTGTCCTCTCAATATTTCTCGTTCGACAACGCTCCAAAGGATGTCCTACTAAACCACAATGAAGACATGTGAAATCATTCCAACAATCTTCTGTTCTATGACTGGACCGACCACACGGCGGATAACGGTTTCGTGGCCTATACCCCTGTCCTAGTGGAGGATTCCAGGATGGAGGAGGTCCCCTTTCCTGGATCGGGTTGGGACAATGTTGGGGATCATGGCCTGACCCTCAACAATTATAACACCATAACTTGGACGCATTAGGACCCGTCTCAGCTAATGGAACCTGAGTATCCTGTGATGGACATAACTAGAAACCTGTTGACCAATGGCAAAAACTCTATCCCCCATGGACTCAACAGCTCTCAACACAGATGTTAGTTGTTCCTCAAAATGTCCCATCCGATCATTGCTAGTGGATCCCGTATATGATTCAGCAGGAACTGACTGAAAGTGCCTTGCTGGGTTTGAGGGGGTGGTGGTAGCCACCAAAGGCATTGCAGATGTCATCGTGGCAGCAGGAACCATCCCTCCAGTCATTGTCGGTCTGTAATAGGGCGGGGGAGGTGTCCCAGAAACTGCAAGCGTTGGATTAACCGCAATGTATGAAGGGAGTACCATCTCCGGCATCTTCGCACGTTGAACCTGACGATGCATGTTGTCATGTTCTTTCCCTGAGTTGATCGCATCTGCTAGTGTAGCAGGTCTCTGTTGCAACACAAACAAGTGAATATCCTCTCGTAACCCACTCAGAAAGCAATCTTTCAGAACCCCATCATCCAAGGGTGTTAGAGGATTCTGTAATCGCATTAGCTCTTTGAAACGCGTCTCAAAATCAACAACTTCCTCATTTGGTCCTTATCTGATCCTGGCAAGGGCCATAAGAACACTTGTAAACTGATGTACTGCTCTGAAATGATTTAGAAAAGCATCTCTAAATTGAGCCCAATGTTGAAATGAACCCCCGTTTTGCTGCCAATACCAAGTCAACGCTCTACCCCTCAAAGTCGTAGGGAACCAGATCAATCAATAAGCATCATCCAAAGCCTGATTGGAGTAACAATTTTGGATAAATTTTTTGACATGATATTCAGGGTTTTCATGTGGTTCACCAGAAACCAAGGCAAGGCGATCACGGCACCAGTAGAACTGTTGTTGACGCCCATCCGGTAGTATTCCATCTAACCAAACTCGTTCATTAATCCATTTCCTTCTTTCACGCAAGGAAAGTCGATCAAGGTGAGCCTCTATCTTAGATCTAATATCATCGGGGTTGTTCCAAAACCGCCTTCTAATACGCTTAACCTTGGCTTCAAAACTCATTACCTACATGGTTCAAGTTCATGATGTCTTTCCCAATCATACACCTTTGAATCTATACATGTAATCCGCGATTCGTATTATATCAAAATTCTGTTGTATAGCAGCAGAAGGTGTGTACAAAATGTCGGAAATGTAAACACTATGATATCAACAGGTCTTAGTAGATGTATCTATTCGGTTTCATCTACCATCTCGACTGATCCTGGTATGTCAGGAAATCTGTCAAGCCATTCATCCATAGAATTGGCAAGCCCATCTACCGCATTGGGAATGTCAATGCCCCAGAACTCCATATCTGGGTTCCATGGGCTCAAGGCATAACTGGAAGAAGCAGGGGCTTCCGCCGGGGCATATAAATCTCGGATCAATACTGGCGCCCCTCGGATGCAAGTATTGCGTGCTAACTCAGTAACACTGATATAATGTAACTGAATGAACAAGAAAACTAATTCAGCTGTCGTGCCCTTTCCACAGCCATAAAACATAGGCGGTGGTACCAGTTGTATGTCCCCGATAGGATGAGGCAAGGGTGGCTGTAACAGATCCTCTATACTATACCCTAATAACCAACAAACCCAATCATGTTTCCTATCAATAGGAGTAGTGTACCGCTACTGGTTGACACTGCTACGAACTGATCCACACTACGCCTGGGACATAAGGTAGTATGCTGCAGACCGTTATCAGCAATGATCCTACACAGGGGACAAGCATCCAGATATGCTATCTGCCATTTCAGATGCACTTCTGCTGGTGCCTCAGGCGTGAAGTACCCCAGAAATGGTGGCTCACAGCAGCCCGGCCACCTAGTGTAGAAGCGGAAGAATTTAATGATTGGTGCTGTATACGCCTTCGGTCTGGGAGGGCCTACATTTGCTGCGATCCAGTCCCCTCGATACTCCTCAACGATTTTGAGGATTTTACTCAAACAACGATGAGTGATTTCACGCTGATCCTCGAGGTCCCATTCCCCCAAATGACATGAGGAGATAATACAGTAATGCCCCTGCACTCTCCGCTCAAAAGATACATAGAATTGATCGTGTGCTACCATTTTTCTTCTGCACAACCATTTTTACTCGTTGAGAATACTTCGGAAAACAGTTTATCATCAAAACAACAAACAAGATTTTCAAAACAACTAGTCTATCTCCCGGCAGACGCACCAAAAATATGTCAACCATTAATGCACCCCATTAATAGTTGCATACTTAATATAGGGTTCGTGTTAGACAGAGCTAGGTTAGGTCCTGAAGGCGCCGCCTAGCCCCGAGGGTGCTGCTAGTGTGGATTATAATTTTTCTATGTTATAGGTGTTTTACGTTTGTAATTTGTAACCAACAGTTAGTACTAACTCATTGACGTATTTACGAAAACAATAGTCCAGGAATAAGCAATGCAAATGTATAATTACCCTTGGTATAAGGGTTATGGTTATTTTAGAGGAGAGATATCTAGTGTAAATATTAATTATTCAGTAAACAACAACAAATTAATTTCAATTAATCAACTTTAGTATTTCTTTTCTTTTTGAATAACTTTATGTATATGTTCAAAGGGTAGAGATACTGATTTTCTAGTTTTTACTAGTACCCATTAATCTATGTGAGTCAAGAATATATAATTAATTAGACCATTCTGATAAAAGGATCAGTCCAACTTACTATAACCAAAAATAAAAGAAGAGAGTCAAAACTACCTATAGGAAGTAGTGTGGCAGCTATTGGGATTTGAAACCCCAACCTCGAATGTGCAAACGCAATCTCTATCCAGTAAGTCCCTCAAGTTATATTCAATAATGACTCGTCTATCTAAGTACTTATAGGGCTATTACAAAGGTTCTGAACAGATGAACAAAAATATATAAATCACGGCCTGCAGGAGTTGAATCCCAAACCACGAGGGTGTAGACTACCGGACTAACCATCAAACTATATAGTTGTTACAAGGTGGTTGCTTTTAGTTATTTAAACACAATACTCCAAGCTCACTCTTTAATATGGCCTTGCAGTTAGAATTCCTTGTTTTCAAAAATTCATAAGTCCCTGCTACATTCTTCGATTCACTTTCCGTAAAGCATCAGCTGTAACCTAAGCTTTACCATTAACATTCTTCCTTCTATGAGATTCAATTAACACCTCTTCTAGATCGTCCAAACACTAATTAAGGCCTCAGCTTGAAGTTAATAATTTAAGCAATAAGATTGGATGTGCTGGGCCAACAAAGAAAACAACTAAGTCACATCCTAGTATGATTTTCCAGTTGAAAATTGATAGGGCGGTATTATGATGATTAGCCGCCTTCAACTTAAGTACCCCAGGCTCATTACATGGAAAAGATAGAAGAGAACAGAGCAGGGAAGAAAGAAGCAAAAGAAAACAACCAACCAAAACGAGACAATTTTACAATGATTTGGCGGTAGCTTAGGAGTGCTAGATTTCCAAGGTTGTTTCCCCTAGCGCAGTGTAAATCTAGGACTGTCTAGGATACCTGAAATTCAGATTCAAGGTTGTCTCTATAGAACTCCAAGTAGGTATAGAGGGTAATCTTCTACAACATAATCAACTATTCGAGGTAGATTTTCTTCACACGGTGCTCACCCGAGCATGAGTCCCAAGTTGATGTCGCTGATGGTGCAGGTTTGATGAATTCTGCTCACGGACTGATCTGACTTGCTATGGTACGAACGATCTATCAGATTATAAGAGGGTAGGTACACGAATACTCAAAGGAAATCTAGACAGTAACAAGCTTCTCTACTTTAATCATGCAAGTCTCGGCGTACCACACGACTCACGTCCACTAACACGGCACCTTGATTCCAACGGCGTGCGGCTGCAATGTTTAATAAAAACCAGTTCACTATACACCGTTCCTCTTCACTACAACATCTAGCCTACATTAAAACGAAGAAAGAGAGCGAAGAGAAAGAGAGCGAAGAGGGAGAGAGCGAAGAGAAAGAGCGAGAGCGAGAGAAAATAAGAACATGATTCTCTTCTCTCTTTCGCCGGTTGATTTATATCAGTCCGTCGCCCTACATCCGTCACTTGTGTTGACCACTGTCATCCATCCCTTTCTCCAAAAAAATAATAAATTACTACTGGTGCATTTAAGCACCGACACCTAGTTAAAGTTTTTAATTAATTTTCCCTAGAGTGTTCATTAATATAAGATATGATCTTTTTTGTTTTAATCTTTCAAATCTGCGCCTTCCACCTGAACGGTCCAGATCAAACATTTGTTTTTTCCTCCATCCATTGTCATCCGTCCAGCCCGTAATCCATCCATCCATGGTCCCATCCGTTGATTTCATCCATTTTCATTCTTCCTCATAATTTTCATCTATCTGTAACTTTCATCCATCCAGGGACATGACCAACTTAAGTTGGTACATGACCAACTTAAATTGATACATGAACCATTTTAAATCCTCATGAATGTTGCTCCTCATCCATGTCATTCATCCATTTGGGAAGTGGGGATCGTTACCCTTGATCAACCAATATCCAACGGTTCACATTTATCCTTGTTTTCCCATTAGATCCCTTTCCCGTGCTATGTTGAGATCGGGGAGAGGTTCCCATGCTTGAAGTAGCGAGTTGTAGCGTTGTTCTGAGAGTCGTCTGCTGGTGAGATCCTCCAGCAAGATAAGCATATTTTCCTGCATTTGCTAACTTACAAAGACATCGATCCTGAATCATTCTTGGCGTTGAAGACTATTCGTTGAGACTAAATCATACCTCCATACCATGTAGCCTCTAGGGTACTGTCCGCAAATCAAAAGTTGAGTTCTTGTAACTGCTGACTCTTTGTCAGAAACTTCAAAGGTATAATCCACAGGGCAGTCTGGCAGACATTGCCAACACGTACTAACGGAATCCAATGCCCACCACTTCCGTGCACTTATGAGAGGCTATACAGTGTGTGCAGGCCCAGCTAGCATATAAACCCATTCCTCCTTGATCTCTACCCATTTTGCGAATCTCAAAGACATCGTTGCGGCCTTCGTCATCAACCACCGCTAGCGCATTCTGCCATTTCTTACAACCATCTGTCAACGGTAAATAATAAGAGCGAGGCACCCGTGCAACGCATTCTAGTGTCACTCTAGAATTCCATTTTATTTATGATTTCTTAATATGATTTCATACTAAACTTCATAAAATATATACTAATGTTCATCAAATGTGCTATTCTAAATTATGATCTGAAAAAGTGATCGACACAACCTAAGTAAACCCTAAAGTGATTGCCAATGTCGGGGAGAAAAAACAAGTTCTGGTCTGGGATGTATGGTAACGCAATAATTCTAGGGGCCCATACTTTGCCATTTCTGTTCCCAACGCAGGCGACCAAGGGAAAATATTCACATTGAAGCCTTGCAGGTGAGGATTGAAAGAAAGCGCCTTCTCAGCAGCCTCTTGTGAATGAACTACAATAGAGAAGAAACCTTTCCCCCTGGATTGACAGAAGTGCTGAGTGAGATCCCCAGTGCCCCCAAGGTGCGCAATCGCCTAGCCTCTGACGTCGCCCCTGGGAATCTTCTTACCTGGGAAATGCAAGAGCACCCCTCGATCTTGAATGTCTGACATCATTCCTCTGAGGTGAGACACATCTAGCTTGACTGTAGATGTGTTTTTACTCATTGTGAGCTGTAACTTGGAGATGTCATCAAAATTCCCCGATCGAGGGCTTTCCTGTGACCCCATAGGCAAATTGTCTGAGGGCTGGGCATCGTCGTTGCCCGTGGAGTGTAGAGGCTGATGAACAGCTGCTACCTGGAGAGAACGAAAAGCTGAGGACTGGGTGCGCGTGAGCGATTGATGTGCCAGGAAGAACCCTGTGTCATGGTTTTAGTCATGGTTAACTAGAATTACCTACTTCTAGTTAACTAGGACATTTTGGATATTTATATTTGTATTTTGTGTGTTGGGACTTCATTTGGTCTCACATGCCAAGTGAGGTGTCAAACCTTACTTGGGACATGGGGATGGGTTTTCCCTTTGTGAGTGTTGAGGAGGGCTCATCTTCTTGTAGTTGAGCCTCCATGAGCCTCTCCCACCTCCATAGCTCTAGGTATTGAGAAGGAGTGTGGTGAGGGCTTTGTAGGGTGGATTCCTTTAGCAAAGGTGCCCTTGGCTTGACTTAGTTTATGTGATTGAGTGGATTCATGAGTGGAGTGTTTCCATTGTGTTTTCACTTCCATTATCACTACAAGAAGATCTCCTTATGCTTGTGAGTGCGGAGTGTAAGGGTTAGTTTAGCACTTGTGTGTTGGAGAGAGCTTCGTAAAGAGCTCTTGTGTTGCAAGGTGTTGCGGGTGTTGCAAAGGAAAATCCTTGTGGCGTGGAGAACGTGGATGTTAGGGTTTGAGAAGCATTACTTTGTTTTATAGAGGTGGAGAGCTTGGAAAAGAGCTCTTGCATCACAAGAGAAGCGTCTTGTGTGTGGAGAAGATAAACACTAGGGTTTCAAGAGCAAGCTCTAGTACTTGTTCATGGTGTGAAAGAGAAGCCAAAGAGCGGCACATGCTTGGGTTGGAAACACCATAGAAGGAGTACACAAGGGTAGCTTGAGGAGTATTGAGTAGCTCAAGAGAAGCTAAGAAGTGGTTGTTCTATCCATGGTGAAATGAAGCCAAGTGGGGTTTCATTTGGTTGACAAACAAGCAAGCAAAGGCGGCGCTAGAAGGGAGTACTTTTGCTAGTTTTATGAGTTCTTGGATTGCTCTTGGTGAAGCAAGTGATTGACTAAGCAAGTGGCGCATGTGTGGAGCATGTTTTCCAAGTGTGGCTTCCAATTCAAGCTTGAGGAGAGCTAGAAAGTAAAGTGAGCAAGTTCATTCATTGTATATGAGGTGGTGCATGTTGTGGAAGAAAAGCCAAGGAGCTACATAGGCTAGGGCTTGAAGACAACAAAAGCAACCACTTGGAGAGCATCAAGAAGCTCAAGATGACTCCAAAGGGAAGCATGTGGGTGAGAATTCTATACATGATGATGTGAAACCAAGCCTAGAATATTGAAGAACTTGGAGCACATGTGGGAGATCATTGGAGGTGGTCTTCATGAAGAAATGAGATTGTGGATCACGGCATGCATAGCAACTTCAACCATACATTAGCATGTGACAAGACAAGGAAGGGGAAGGTGAAGCTCATGTATTCATTCATTTTTTGCTTAAGTTTTGTGGTGGATGGTTGATCAAGCAAGTGATGTTTATGTGGAGCATGCTCTTTAGGGCTTGTGACTTCAAGTTTGAGAAGATGAGCTCTTGAATAGAGGTGTGGATACACATTATGATGAATGAAGACAACACCTAGGTCAAGAGGTGGAAGTGTGTGTGACTAGCCCATGCAAGGGAAAGCACATGGAAGATGGCATACAATTCAAATTCAAGCAAGGCTTGGCGCTTGTCATTGGGCACATTAGCTTGCTATGAGTTCCAAGGAGATCAAGAGGAACTTGTCAATTTGGGATGAATGCATTGCAAAGTAAGATAATGCAATCTTGCATGCATGTTAGGGGGGAAGATACCATGAAGAAGGTGTTTCTTACTATACTCTACAAACCCTAGTCTCCATACTCTTCATGGGGTCACGGGCTCATCGTCCACGGCTATGGTGGACCAACTTGATGCCACCCGCACTGCTCAAGCGTGCATTTGATGGAGTGTAGCGACCAACACACCTCACAATGGATAGCATTTTGGACACAGGGAGGCAGTCTCAGCGTGTGAGACACGATGACCGTTCGCCTTTGGTAGTGGTCAACAAGGTGGATTAACCACGAGCAGCACTACCTACACTGCTCAGCTTCCCAGGATCACATGCTTTTCGGGATAGTGGACCTGGCCTCCTGTGGGATGCTCAGTTGCGGCAGTTAGTGGAGCCTAATGCCGATGAGCGCGAGCGGGCTATGGGTTTCTCCACTGGGACCACGGCGGTGCCTTCTCTTTCTGAGGCATCACGTTGTTAGGTGTTGGGGCAAGCAATGGATCTCAATTGCTTGACCTGGATTATCAGCTTAACTATGGCTGAACAGCGCAGAGTACGGAGTACACTTCCCTCGATGGTCTCTCTGCCTACCGAGACGGTACACGCAGTGAGTGGGGGCGAGCATGTGAGGACCACGGGGTGCAGACATCCATGGCACACGTGGGAGGTGCTCGAGGTTCAGAGGGAGTTGGCAGCCAAGGCGACGGTAATGGATGAGGTTGGGGATTTTTCTCGGGTTGAGGAAGTCCTCGAGGATGAGATGATGGGGCAGGATGAGGCCTTGTCATTGACTGAGCAGGTAGGGAGTACTGCTCAAGAGGTTGCAACATAGCAACCACTGGACGCGTCCTCTACCTCTAAGCCCACTGGATTTAAGGTTGCAGTTACGGAGGACAATTGGGAGCCTAATATTGGATCCATTGTCACCGGAGGAGAGAGACAACGTATACGGCGGTTCCTAAGGCTTACGGGAATTGCTTTGCCTTCAGTTTGAAGGACTTGGGAGCACTAAAGGGTTAAGAGATCCGTATTGAGTTAGCCACTAACACGCCAATCTTTCGGAGACCCTATAGATACAGTGACATGGAGAGGTCTTTGATTCAGATGAGGACTCAAGATCTCTGGGAGGCAGGTTTGGTGGAGCTCTCTGGTGGAGAGTATGCTTCAGCCACAGTGATGCCAGCCAAGAAGGATGTCTATGGCAATTGGACGGAGAGACGTATGTGCGGTGATTACCGGCCTGTAAATCGTCAGACCAAGTCCGATAAGAATGCCATGCCAACACTAAAGGAGATCTTTGATGCCATCGGGCATGCTAAGGTCTTTAGCACTTTGGATTTACGATCCGGATATCACTAGTTGCCGATCAAGGAGGCGGACAAGCAGAAAACGACATTCTGGGGGATCATTGAGCACGGCAAAGATTGCCTATATCAGTGGCGGTTCTTACCATTTGGGCTTAAGAACGCTCCTGCAAAATTTCAGAGAGCCATGGATAGGATTCTAGCAGGGGTGGCCTTTGCTCGGTGCTACATAGATGACATCATCATCTTTAGAGCTACGGTGGAGGAGCATGAGAGACACCTTCAGGTGGTATTGGAGCGCTTGAGAGCGCACGGATTGAAGTTGCATCCGGGGAAGTGAAAGTTTTTCCACAACCAGATTGAGTATCTGGGTCATATGATATATCCTGGAGGATTGGGGGTACAGCAGACTAAGGTAGAGGCCATTGCACAAATTCCACGCCCCACGGATGTGAGCTTTCATGGTATTATAGACGGTTTGTCAAGGGATTTAGTGCCATTGCAAAGGCTATAACCAAGCTGACCAAGGTGGACCAGGAGTGGCAGTGGGAAGATGAGCAAGAACGAGTTTTTCAAGAGCTCAAGGCGAGGTTGACTCCGGCGCCTATCCTGAGACGACCTATCAGGGGGCGTCCCTTTCAGCTGCATACGGATTGGAGCATGCTGGGGCTTGGAGTGGTGCTCATACAGGTGGATGATGAGGGAAAAAAGTTCGTAGTGGCTTATGCTAGCCGCTCGAACAACGCTGCAGAGACTAAGTATAGCTCATATGAGGGATAGTGTCTAGCTGCAGTGTGGGCCGTGGCACACTTCATGTGCTATCTATACGGCAATTTCTTCACCCTTGTCACGGATCACCAGCCACTCAAGTGGTTGATAGAGTCAGACAAGCTTACGGGGAAGCTTGCACGGTGGGCACTCATACTCCAGGAGTATGACTTTCAGGTTGTGCATCAACCGGGTTTGGTCAATCAGGATTGAGTCGCAATCCATGCACGAGCCAGTAGGATGACACTGGAGCTCGGTGACATGGTGAGACGGACGAGGAGATGGTGTCGGGATGACATGCATCTGCCTTTTTGTGTATCTTGGCATCGGGAGGTCAGGTTGGACCTACAACAAGGATTACTGTAGACGGGTGATAAAGCCTTGATAGACCACCGCACCACTTGTCAGGATCATCCTGAGGCCGATGGCTTGGCAAAGAGAGTTGTTCAGACGGTGAAGAGGGGTTTGCGCAAGTATGGTTTGTAGATAGGACACCTAGGAGATTGGGATCTTCAGGTACCTTGGTTAGCCATGGGCTACAGGTTCAGCAAACAAACATCACTTGCCTCTTTCTCACCATATTTCCTTCTCTTTGGCCAAGAGCCGGATTTGCTTGCA
This sequence comes from Takakia lepidozioides, assembly GCA_030704615.1. Lineage (NCBI taxonomy): Eukaryota > Viridiplantae > Streptophyta > Takakiopsida > Takakiales > Takakiaceae > Takakia > Takakia lepidozioides. The sequence goes on from CM060733.1 coordinate 29,165,946, forward strand.
GCCATTCGTAGGGACACAGTTCGAGTCCTTAACCTAGACGATCCGGGCGTGTGGGTACGTGCATGTGATCAGCGTGCATAGTTGTTCAAGAAAGTCATGCCCATGGCTTTTGAGAACCTTGCCATTGCACAGCACCGTGATACGTTGAGGTATGCCATTATAAGTGGTGGAGGATATCGTCCTGGGGTTCGGAGGTTTAGCCCTGGTGACTATGTTTATTTATAGTAGACTGCTCCTACGACCCTGGATGTCACTGCAGGGCGTGTTATTCTGAGGGTAGAGAGGTGTTGCCCTCATGAGTCCTGATCTTGGAGGGTCGGGATGGCATGACTTGGAAGGCCCATGTGCGTAATTGTGCGCAATGTCACCTTCCCAATGTCGATGACAGAGTTGACCCAAACTTGGCAGTGGTACCTGCAGGTTTGAGATGCATGCTCTGTGGGTCTGCCAAAGGGGCAGCCACCATGCTGGTGTGTGATCGATGCTCAAGAGGTTGGCACATGGGATGTTTGACACCACCTCTTGAGAAGGTTCCTGATGGAGATTGGTTGTGTCCACACTGCTTGGGATAGTGGTAGTGGACATGACTAGACGCAGCTAACAAGACATAGGAGGCCAAGCTCATAGGAATCAAAATACGAGATCCCAAGCTCAAGTTCACAGGTTGCAAGACGACGACTAACGATGGGGCAACTCTTGCACCCGGCCTCTTGATCTATCGAGTTTGAGTGTAGTAGGGACAGTGGTGGAGGACTTAGTGAGGCTATGGTTACTATCACATCTTGTGGCTACCTGGATTTACAGGGACCTAAGCACCAGCTAGGGGGGCGATTGTGGTGGACTAGTGACTGCCATAGTGGGCAGCCTAGCGACTGACTAGTGGTTGGACTAGTGGTGGACTAGTGGTATACTAGTGTGTGTTGTGCACATGTGTTGTGTGATTTTGGACAACGATGTAATTGTATAGCGATATGTATGCGCATGACAGCTGTCAAGTTATTTCACCACTAGTGTGAAACTAGCTAGGAAATAGCTAGCTTTTACATATTGACATTTGGGATTGGCCCAAGTGTCAATCCAGGGGTCAAGGCAGATTAAGGCCCTGGAGTGGTTATCTTCATGGCAAGCGCGGGAGACTCATCTTTCTCGAGTTGAGCCTCACCGCACCTAGCTATGGCGCCGTAGTGTGGATTCCCCATGACGTGGGGTGCACTTGGCTTGACTCGTATATGAGTGATGAGTTTATATATGCATGAGTTTATGTTTCAGCTTTGTGAGCTCGCATGAGCTTGTGCTTGTATTCTTCTTCTTTATCATTGTGGTGGACTAGTGACTGCCATAGTGGGCAGCCAAGCGACTGACTAGTGGCAGCCTAGTGGTTGGGCTAGTGGTTGGACTAGTGGTGGACTAGTGGTATACTAGTGTGTGGTGTGCACATGTGTTGTGTGGTTTTGGACAGCGATGTAATTGTATAGCGATATGTATGCGCACGACAACGGCCAGGACTTAGTCGCAGCTATGAACATATAGCTTTGCCTAAGCTCGGCCACTACTGTTTGAAGTCAGGAATGCAGATGGTGAGGAAGCCAATGATTCAGCAATAATATGAGAGATGATTCGTGGAATCATAGTATTCCAGCCACCACTAATGATTACCACGTAATACCGTACTCGGACAACCTCTACTGGATACTGAGGGACATGGGCTATATTGATGGAAGCCCATTTCGCTTAAGTCACCAGCCAACGGTTAACATTTGGCGACCATACTGGGGAGTAGCGGTATGTTGGGTTCCAGTGAACTCAAAGAAGGATGACTATTCGGTGATTTCTAGAAATCACGGAAGAACGAATCAGTAGAAGCAAATGAATGGAAATCATTCATAAATGAGTTCAATAGACTACTAGCAGCGATACAGCAAAAGAAACGTCCGACGGGCGCAAAGTGTGACCCCAGTTCGTGGAAGTTTAGTGAGGTACATTTGAATTTGGTGAGAAAATTTGATTTGAATTTAAAATTCAAAAACTAGTTGACCATTGATTCCGGTTTTGTCCAATGGCAATTCATACAATGTTCTACATATATTAGGCAATGCTTACTCGAACCTAAGACCTCTAAGTTATAACATTTCTAAGACACTACACACTAACCAACACATCTACGATACATCTATGTATCACAAAAATAGTCTAAGTATATATATATACATATCAAGATTTAGCTCCTGGTGACTGCCACTATCTCAATCCTATCATTGTGTCATCGTAGATGGTGCAGATTATGAGTACTATGTAGGAGCTCTCACAGCTGGAATTTGCACCGAGACTTGTCCCCAGAATTCTTCAAGGACAAATATCTATCAAGGGCCTAAGTTCCGGCGCTGGGAGAATGCGACGCTAGGGAATCGCAACGGCGTCGCCGGGACGGGCGGCACATCTGTTAAAAGATAACGCGTGTGTCCTAAGATGAGCTCAACGAGAACATAAATCTCGTGTGGAACAAAAGGGTAAAAGCTCATTTGATTTTGATTTTCAGTATGAATACAAACTGTGAAAGCATGGCCTATCGATCCTTTAGTCTTTCGGAATTTGAAGCTAGAGGTGTCAGAAAAGTTACCACAGGGATAACTGGCTTGTGGCAGCCAAGCGTTCATATTGACGTTGCTTTTTGATCCTTCGATGTCGGCTCTTCCTATCATTGTGAAGCAGAATTCACCAAGTGTTGGATTGTTCATCCACCAATAGGGAACGTGAGCTGGGTTTAGATCGTCGTGAGACAGGTTAGTTTTACCCTATTGATGATCGGTGCCGCAATAGTAATCCAACTTAGTACGAGAGGAACCACAACCCCAGCTCATGGGTCACAGTCGCGGCAGCCCAGCGATGCTTTTGCGACGACGGGGGGTCGCAATGCCTGGAAGAGGGAAGACAAAAAAAATAAAATTGACCCCCTGCGTTGCGATGTCCCGGCGATGTCGTTGCGATTCCCTGGCATCGCAGCCTCCCGGGGGCGTCGCACCAGCGGATGACGTATAGAAGTCATGGTTCATAAATGGACTCCGTCTTGAGTATGTAACCATGGTTAGTCATGCCCAACAACAACTTGGCTGAGGTAGTGACCACTGCACAAAGAGATTGGAACTGGGATTCCACCAAAGCATAAACAAGGACTCCAAGGATACTATGGAAGAAGATCTGATGAAGAAGAAAAACCCAAGCTAAAGAAGAAGGAGGTGATTGACAAAACCACCTTAGACCAAAAGATAGCAGAGGCTGTCAAGAATTTCAAAGAAGAAGGTGCAAGAAAAACAACATGGTGTCATAAATCTTCAGCCTGTGAAGCCACCATTTGTAGCTACTTTCTGGTCGGAGACACCACACAAATGTTGGTGGAGCTTTTTGCCTTGACACCGGCCTTCCCTGCGACTTCAACCATAGTACCTACAATGGTTATAATGAACTCTGCGTTGGCTGGGGTGTGGTGTATGTTTCTCATTAATTCATTATCTCTGATTGTGGGCATCTCTTGTAGTTCTTACTGTGTGCCATAAGTCTTCTGGGCCTTTGTGGACTTAATTTCTTCCCTTCCTTTCTTCTTCTACTGCCTTTTGAAGCCAAGAGTAGTTATGTCTGTTTAGTTGTAGCTTTGTGTGGCATGAGATCTTGTGACATTCATACATGTGTCATTCTTTCTTTTGGCTGTCTTTATCAACGTCATGCATTCTATGACATCAATGGCAACCGGTGACTGAACACTTAATACATCTAAGTGGATTGTTATCAGCACAAGCACCATGGGTAAGTTGCAGGCTAAGTTGCAGTTGAAGCCATGACCAGGATCTTGTGGGATGAGTGAATCTCCCAAACAAGGATTGCTTAAGCACGATCATCACTGGGAGTTTTCATCTTCTTTTCTATAGTATTCATCTCACACTATTTGCTATGGACACAATTGTTGTCCGGAGGGGATAAATGTAGATGTCTGTTTTCAACCTCCTCCATGGCTTGCTGGCTATTCCCCCACACAAGGGAGAAACCCTTCCATGTCTGTCAAGTACTTTGTCACTATTACTGTTCACTGCATAGACAAGTGCATTATGAGTGAGTGTTTGTTGGTTGATAATGGCAGGTTCCCAGCAGATTATCTTGAATACACGAAATTCATAGCTGATCGGCAATTTAAATGAGCACTTGGTCTCCTCCAAACTGCCTCTGACCAACTGACAGGGACCAACTGACAGGGAATATATGCATACTGACAAACCTACGTTGATTTTTCACGTCTCAGTGTCACTCTCCCTCCCGAAGTAACAGGGTTGGGTGAGGAAGTGGTGAGGACATGCCCTGCAGCTGTTGGATTGGACATTTTGTACATTTGTTTCTGTGTTTAGACATCAGTAGGTGTATGATGTCAACACTGCACCGTACTGCGCACTTCGTAATACATAGCTTGAAACCAGCTTGAAACCAGGCTTTATTTGCAGATGTGAGTGTTCAGTAAGGGAGCAAGTACTTCCATGACTCTGTGTCTCTCTCTTGCTGGTATGCTTAATGCTGGCAGTGGTGTAATCAGGGCACCATCACACTGGTAATAACAATGGTGGTATCCAGTTAGTTTAGTGTCATTATGCTACCACAACTCTCTCAATGTTACACTTTTTGGACCACACAAGTATCAATCTGCTATATGTGAGCAGCCCAAAAGTTAGACCAGGGCTTTAGGGTCAGCCTTCAGATTTTAAAAGTTGGTGAAAAGAGGTGCAGGAACAACGTTCTTGATATTCCAGCAGAGGGTCAGTCTCTGGTGAGAATACCCCAGACAATGTCTTGTAAGGAACAGAAATAGAGACAAAGGGAGTACAACAACATCTGCAAACTATAAGCCACCATGATAATTTCTGTGGGTTTGCGTCTGTAGACCCCGCAGCAAACATGTCCTAGTAGGTGCCAATCTTAGTACAGGCCTCCTATTTGCTCTCTTACAGCCAATGGCATCCAGTTTGCAACATCAATTTCCAGTCAAATTGGGTTTGGGTTCTACGGCCACAAGGCTACGGCAAACCAAGTCTCATGAGTACATTCTCTGTCCCCTACACGTCATGGGATGTCTGTGCAGGGAAACCTTTTCTGGAAATTGGTGGGTTCTGCACTCAAAGTTGCAGGTCCAGAGCAAGTAGAGTGCCAAAAATCAAAGCTGATTTTGATTGACACAGGCGAGATGTTCACTCCATATGCATGGGCGGTACAAACTTGGCTAAACCTCCCCTTTTTGGTGGCCAGAGTCCACATTAACCTGTGTGTTGACTTCATTGTTTGAGATCTTTGCATCTCCCAGATCATTTCATAAGCATACCTGTTTCAGCAGGATCTCTTCAACTCAATCTGGTGATTGCATGAACTGACCCTTGAAGTGTCCAAGTACTCACATGGGTGGACAGAACAAGTGTAGCTATCAGGAGATCAATATCCCTCATTATGAGTGACCTGTAGAGCTGGACATTTGGGGTGAGATGAGACTCTGGGGCCAGTTATATTTTAAATCTTCCAAAGATGAGCCTGTTCCCGTGCTGCTTCACGAAGAGAAGCCCGGGGGCGGACCAGATGATGGCAGATGTTCTGTGTATAGTGCAGGTCTGAGGAGAAAATGGCCAAGTCTTCTGCACTAGCAAGTTGTTGAGCAAGAGTCGGCTAGTCTTTGGGAGACATGAACTGCTCGCCCTGGTAGCCTACAGTCTGGTGAGCTAGTCTGGAAAGTCCTGAAGAAGACCCAAACTCTATAATGGGACTACCAAAGGAGTTCCAACAGATTTCAAAGGTTCATTTCACCAGTATTCCGCACATGAACAAACCCCATCTTGGAAGTGGTGAAAGCGGTTGGCATCCCGTACAACAATAGCTCGCCCAATAATCTTTGAGATGAACTTCGTGGCCGTATGGCAGTCACCACACACTCTAAGGTTCTTGATGACACGGACTTGTGTGCCAGGGGGCGTACTGATGAGCCCAAAGGCAATGGCCAGCTTCTCACTGTGGTGGTGAAGAGAAATTTCTTTTTGCTCCTCCACCACATCATGCAATACAAAACGTGTGTCAGGCACATACCCGACCTTCTTCATCTGCACAGACAATCTCTTCAGCTCAGCATGTATTTCCTCAATTCGTGGATGCGACGAGTCCTCCACCATGAATGTATGCACCTGTTTGTCAACCTCTATGCAGCTGTATCCTGCCTGCTTCCTGACCCCTCTGTCCCTCATCATTTTTCTCACTGTTGCAGTATCATCCCACCTGCCGGCAGCGGCATAGATGTTCGACAGTAGCACATAAGTTGCAGCCTCCTGTGGATCCAACTTGAGAAGGCGTGTTGCCGCACGTTCTGCCACCTCCACATTCCCATGAATCCTGCACGCACCAAGCAATGCCCCCCAAGTCGAACCAGCTGGTTCAATTGGCATGTTGTTAATGAAGTCCTCTGCCTCATTCAATCGTCCTGCACGGCCAAGAAGGTCCACCATGCAGCCAAAATGCTCCACTGTAGGAGTGAGGCCATGATCTTGAATGATGGAATTAAAATAGTGAAAGCCTTCATGCACTAGACCCCCATGGCTACAGGCGGAGAGAACACACGTAAAGGTGATATCCTTTGGTTTTAAGCCTTCCTGTTTCATTTGGTCAAATAGTTGCAGGGCCTCCCTCCCACACCCATGCTGAGCGTATCCTGCCATCATGGCATTCCATGAGACCACATTCCATTTAGCCATATTATCTAACATTTGATGTGCATCCTTTATGCTTCCACATTTGGCATACATGTCCACAAGGGAACTCTCCAAAATGATATTGGGCTTAATTCCAGCTTTCATGATGTCAGCATGTACCTCTTTGCCCTTTTCCAGTGCTGCCAGGCTGGCACACGCCTTGAGAACACACACGAACGTGACATGGTTGGGCATCACCCTCTCCTGTGTCATTTGTTTATACATCTGCACAGCCTCCCTACCACACCCATTCTGAGTATATCCTGCAATCATAGCAGTCCACGAGACCACATTTCGTTCATTCATATTGTTGAACACTTGAAGCGCATCCTTTCCACTCCCACATTTAGCATACATGTCGACAAGGGTATTCTCCAGAATGATGTTTGGCGCAATCCCTGCTTTGATGATGTCAGCATGGACCTCTTTGCCCTTTTCCAGGGCAGCAAGGCTAGCACATGCATTGAGAACACAAACAAATGTGACCTGGTTGGGTCGCACCCCTTCCCGAATCATTTGCTCATAAGTCTCCAAGGCCTCCCTACCACACCCATGCTGAGCATAGCCTGCTATCAGCACACTCCATGAGACCACATCTCGCTGAGTCATATTGTTGAACACTTCATGTGCGTCCTTCATACTCCCACATTTGGCATACATGTCAGCAAGGGCAGTCTTCAGAATAATATCTGGCATGATCCCAGCATTGATGATGTCAGCGTGGACCTCTTTGCCCTTTTCAAGGGCTGCAAGGCTTGCACATGCCTTCACAATGCAAGTGAAGGCAACAATGTCAGGTGTCACCCCTTCCTGTATCATTTGCTCATAGACCTCCAAAGCCTCCCTACCACACCCATGCTTAGCATATCCTGCTATCATTATAGTCCAGGTAAACAGATCACGGAAAGGTATGTTGTCAAACACTACGCGTGCATCCACCAAGCTCCCACACTCGGCATACATGTTGACAAGGGTCTTGTGTAGAAAGATATTTGGCTTGAACCGACTTTGGATAATGTGGGCATGCACCTGCTTTCCCTCTGCTAGGCCTTTCCTTCTGATGCACTCCTGCAAGACACAGACGTAAGTATTTGAGTCTGCCAAAATCCTTCCTTGGTTCAAAATATGCAATGCCTCTTTCAGTTGTCCTGTTTTACATAATGTCTCCACATCCCAATGAGTGCCAGTTGAGTTCCTTTGGAATTCCTCTCTTGTCTCTCTTCTGACAGCAGTAGTCATGGTGGAGGTGCCTGATTCAAACAACTGTGCTGTTGCTGCTTCCAGATGACCATCTGTCCACGCTGGTTTCTTGTAGCTATCAATCCTCAGTGCCTCATTGTTACTTGTGTGCTTGACATCTGGTCCTCTGGTAGTGATCTGCGCACACAATCCATCCCTCCTTAAGCTCTTCCTGCTTTCACAATACATACCACACCTTGGTGCAAGTAGCTGACACAACAGCACATAACTCATAGAAAAGACACATCATCCTGACCTGCAAGACACTATTTTCTATGCTGAATCAGTAGCAAGAATTAAAAACCAAGTGTATTGGTGTATAAGTGTGTGAAGGGAGAGAATATAGATTCCCAACGGAAAACCAAACCTATCAGGTCAGGCGTGGGGTTTGAAACAACATGTGAAAGTTCCACTGCCACTCGATGTTAAAGCTTTCTCACTGGCTCTGTCCTATGGTCTTTCTGATTCATTATCCTGGGTACTCTCACCAGAAAGACACCCTCTTCAATTCCATCAAGGGAATTGTTCCTCTATCTCTGTTTACCAACTCTGAAAATCTAGTGGCTGAGTCAAAAGCCCAGGTCTTTTTGGGGTCTAGTTATTGGGCAAATCACACACAGCAGATTGATGTTTGTGTGAAGGGATTCTAGAGGATATCCGGAAAACTCTGATCAACTGCATGTTTCAAGGTAAGTCACACTACGACGCCCCTGACAAAGGTAGTTTCTGTCCCTTTGTGTTCCACTCAAACTGGGCGGGGTCAATGGCCACCAGACTACAGCAAACAATGTCTTATGAGTACATTCTGTCCTCTGCGCACTATCATTTCAGCCAACCCTATCTGCAAACCAGACCAAAATGGCAGAAAAAAAAACTCACTTGACATGACATCAGAGCCCCGGATTGAAAGATCTCACTGGCTGTGCTCGCCATAGACCCCACCCTGAATTATTACCGAGCAGAAAGACGGGGAGAGGAGGGAGTAGAGCAGGGGGAGAGAGAGCGGACTGATGTCGTTGAATGCCTGTGTGAGGAAAGAATACTGTCACCACATTTCTTTCCGCGCGATTCAAGAGTCTGGAATCACTGCCGAATTGGATCTGAATTCTTAGGGTGCATTTGCGGATGAGGATGCCCCTTTACAACGTCCTGGAGAAGTCTGAGAGGTCGAAATCAAAAACAAGAATTTCATTGCCTTCATGCCGGAAGATCACGTGCATATATTCCATGCTTCCCTGCTGGCTTCAGGGACTCCCACTTGGTCATCAAAGCCTGAAGAAAACCTCCAAGTATAAGTGTGCAGCACTTCAGCTTGTTTCTCAGTTAAGTGACTCTGAGGCCCAACCAACCTTGGCCTCAATCTCTCCCTACCACTTCTGCAGGATGTCCGAGAGGGAGAGCGAGAAAGAAGGATTTGAGTTGGCCGTCGCCTTGGCTCAGTTTGGAGGGAACAGAAGGTAGAGAAGGGCCAACCTGAATTTGGCCACCCCGACATACCTCGAGAACATGCCTGGAAGGAGGTAACGAAGGGCATGGTGAAGGAGGAAGGCATGTCCCCCACAGGTGCCAAAATCAACGCGGTTAAGCAGCTCTCTTTCCCTTCCTCCCCTTCCTCGTTACCGCTCTCTTCACAGAACGAAACATGGGTCCAGTTGGGGAACAATATTTAGAATAAGATAAAAACTGTAAGCAGAGATCTAGGGGAAGAACAGTTCGTCCAAAATCAATCAACCTACTGCAGCATTCAGCCACCGCAGTTACAGGTGCGGGCCAGAAGAGAAGAAGCATCAACCCGCCATCGCCCCAGGGAGAAGAGTCGAGTCCGCAGGCCCTTTTTCACAGCAGCTCCATATATCTAACCACTTCAGCCCCTCTTCAGCGGCTTGGATAGCATGGTAAATATGTTGATGTGTGACAAGTTGTTGGACTCTCTCTCACAGGCGCCCGACAGATCCTACAATGAGGATATATTCTGAAAACAGAGCACCAGAGGAGCATGGAAACCTTCCAATGGGTCTTGTGCATCTCTTCATACACGGCGTCTCTATTGCAAACGAGCTGTGCAGCTACAAACAAATTCTAGGGCAAGAGATGGGTAAATGCGAAGCCACACAGGCTGGCAGAGTATTATACTAAAATTTTCTGTGTGGTATTAAGGAAGAACTGTCTTTTCTGGAGTGATATAGCGTCCCACATTCTTGGGCGAATCCATAAGAGCATCTGGGAGTGTGGGAGATATGAATTGTTGAGATTGATTTGCGAGAAAGCTGGTTTCGAAAAGATAAAGAGATATATGATGCGGAAGACAGAATTTACTTTCCCGACTTCGACTTTGAATCAATGTGATTTTTGAACAGTTTCCTCTAAGCTCGACACCAATAGGCCATTACATCTCCCGACTCACAGCGTACTGATGAGCAGAACTGAGAGTTAAATGGACTCAGATTGGAAGGCAGAGGAGGAAGAGGCGTACCATGCATGGTTTAATTCTGTATGTTTTTCTCTCCGTGTTTAATTCAGTCCATGTTGCTGTGGTCTCTAATCTCTATTTCTGCCTGTGAAAGTTGGAGATTAGCATCTGGAGGCATAGCACTGGGTGCAGAAGAGGACTGTCTCGGAAGCAATGTGAATGAGCCTGTGGTACAGACTTGAGGTGAGTCAAAAACTGATGGGAGAATCTATGAAGAGCCATTCCTCCCGATTGACATCCAATCTTCACCCTTCTGCACTAGCATGAAAATGCTCATAGACTGCAGTTTTTCATCTTTCAGATGGCTAGTTGATAATCACTTCTGCTGATGCAGATCATGCTATGGCAGAGAGATCTGGCACACTGCCGGCCGAAAAAAGTGAGTACTCCGCCACGAGCTTTGCAAACATTGATGACTTATTTTCCAAAAGCTTGCCGGGGACATCATACTCAGCAATCCTTCCTGCACCAAAACAGTTATTGGTATATTCTTAGTACTGAGGCTGATGAAAATGAAGTTAGGCAGAAAACTTCCCTGAACTTGTTTCCAGTCTGTGACACGGGGGAGGACATCTTGGATGACCTCAAGGGTCTACCCACACTCGGCACTAGACTGAAATTTAAACTCAGGGCAGGAAGCCTACCTTTGAACAGCAAACAGAAGCAGAGAGGAAAGGGAGAGTGCAATTGCCCGTTGTGTGGGCAATCTGAAGACAGTATTCATTTTCTGATACACTGTCCGGGGTTCTCTCACCAAAGAGACGCTCTCTTCAAATCTATTAAGGGAATTGTGCCTGTACCCCTGTTTACCAACTTTGAAAGTCTCGAGGCTGAGCCAAAAGCCCAGGCCCTCCTGAGGCCTAGTTTTTGGGCAAATCACACACAGCAGATTGATGCTTGTGTGAAGGGATTTCTAGAGGATATCTGGAAAACCCGGATTAATTCTTTATATGGAGGTAAGTCTTACTACCAACGTCAGCCCCTGACAGAGGTAGGTTCTGTCCCTTTTGTTCCCGCTCAAACTGGGCGCGGGGTCAATGGCCACAAGGCTACGGCAAACAACGTCTTATGAGTACAATCTTAGTACTGAGGTAACATTTTCAAAAGGCAAACCCTCATTGCAAGCATGAGATCACTGCTGACTACTCTGCTCAAGGACCTTATCCCCAGCTCCTCCACAACACCCCCTCCAAATCTCTTCCCATTTTCTTCACAGTTGCATCTGCACATACCATCACTGAGGACCAGGACAAAGTCACTGTCAACAACTGTTGGAATCCGATGAGCAATAGTGAGGACAGTGCAAGCTCCGAACTCAGTTCGCAACGTGCGCTGGATGATATTATCGGTGACACTGTCAACCGATGCTGTTGCTTCATCAAGCACCAGGATGCGGGTGCTCTTGAGCAGGGCGCGGCCCAGGCACACCAGTTGCCTTTGCCCCACGCTCCAATTCTCCCCATTCTCACCAACTGCATTGCCCCGAGAGACAAAATTTCACAGGTTCAAAGGGAGCATCACAGCTGATTTGCAAATAAAAAAATACAACTGACCAGCTCCCGCTGTGCTCTGCAGCGGTTTCAGGTGCAAGAGTTCAAGGTGACTACAGATAGAAACAGGATAATTAGTGTGTGACTCCGTCCAATCAAGCACTAGAAAGTACACTGACACTATGACAGAAGGAGAAGCTCAAAGCACAAACAGAACTATGCTGTGGATTTTACAGGGGCATCAACATCAAATGGCAGTGTCTAGCAGATGCAAGGCTTCGAAAGTATGTTCTGGATTCAGAAACTTAATGAAGTCCCACAAAACCATTTTCGGATTTTCTGTATATACAGTTCCACTGCAGGTTTCCGTAACTGACCTGGGGAATCAAGTTTTTCTTCCTTGCCACGCAGCACATCTCCCAGCTGACACTTGTCCAAAGCCTGGAAGAATAAACCTGACGTTTAACACAACCTTGAAACACAGAATCAAGATATCTAAACCTGAAAATGAGCATGAAAGAAGAAACAATAGTATATACTTCCTGTTGCTCTCTTGTGCTCCCCCTTCGTTTTATTTTCAGATAGAAACAGCGGACATCTATGAAGAAATTGTATAAACCCAAACCCAGTTGACAGCCTTGGAAAAGTAAGACTGATCAACCAGAGTAGCTGTTTCTTCCTTTTGTGCTGCTTGTGGCCCCTCTTTCTTCCTCTTGTCCCATAAGCTCTTTGAGCTTCCTGTGGATGTTATAAAGTACCATTTCGTTCATTTCTTTTCATTTCTTTTTTCCACTCTAAAGCTCTTCAGGCTTTCTACCATAATAACTTCCACCTCTATTCTGTCTCTCTTAGATTTCTTTGTTCACTTTTTCCCAGGAATGAGTAGACACACAAGAATCAACACTACAATTTCCTGAGGTTATGGCAAAGAAGTACATTAAAACTTCATGTCTTTCTTTCTTTCTGTTTTGTTTCCTCTCTCATGTTTTCTTCCATTTTGTCCCATAAGCTCTATGAGCTTCCGCGGACGTTATAAAGCACCATTTCATTTCATTTCATCTCTCGTGGACAGGCTCTAATGAGGATACATGTGTATAGGACAAGGGGCCTTGTTTGCAAGCTCACCCTGCAGCTCACCTTTACAGAAGAAATGAATACTTTTCAACGTCCATGGGAAGCTCAAAGAGCTTATGGGACAAGAGGAAGCCAGAAACCAGAAAGCGAGAGGGGCCACAAGCAGCCCAAAAGCAACTGTTGCTCAAGGGATTGTCTAAGTGTCAACACTTCATGGAGGTAAGTTGCCAAGCATCTCTGAAGAACATCAATCATGTGATGCCTTACTACTTGCTTTGTCTGTGTCATAGTCCTGCAGTTTTAAAGACCAGCAGTGCTCATCAGTTTCGTGAGGCAGTCCACCACAGAACATCATAGGTAAGGAATTTACCAAGTCCAACATCTGAACTTTAATATCTTCCATGTTGAGTTTGAGTTTTAGAAATGTCTTCAGGAACTCAATACTATCTCCTGAGGCTATAGCAAACAAGTACATTGAAATTTGCTGTCTTTCATTATTTCTTTCCACTGTTTATTCCGTGGAACCCAATCTCTCACTGAAGTCTTCCACTATGAGGATCAGAAGTTCTTGACAGTTACCTGCACGCAGTCTTCACCCTTAGACAATCACTCGAGCAATAGTTCTTATTCTTGGCTTTGGTTTTGTCTCCTCTCTCACGTTTTCTTCCATTGTGTCCCATAAGCTCTATGACCTTTCCGCGGACGTTATAAAGCACCATTTCGTTTCATTTAATTTCTTTCTCTTGGACAGGCTCTGATGAGGATATGTGTGTACAGGACAAGTGGACTAGTTTTCAAGCTCACCTCGCAGTTCACGTTTACAGAAGAAATGAAATGAAATGACATGAAATGACACTTTATAACGTCCGCAGAAAGCTCAAAGAGCTTATGGGACGAAAGGAAACAAGAAACAAGAAAGAGAACAAAAGACAAATGAAATTAAATGGTGCTTTATAACAAAAGTTAGAGTGAAGCCAGAAGCAGCCCAAAAGAAACTACTGCTCAAGGGATTGCCTAAGGGTCTAAGCTTCGCCCAAATAAGCTGCCAAGCCGAAGAAATGAAATGGCACTTTATAAAGTCCGTGGAAAGCTCAAAGAGCTTATGGGACAAAATGGAAAAAACAGAAGAGAGGAAACAAAACCAGAGCCAAAAAACAGCCCAAACGCAACTACTGCTCAAGGGATTGTCTAAGGGTCAAGGCCTCGTGCAGGTAAGCTGCCAAGCATTTCTGATCCTCAGTGGAACTTCAGTGAGAGATTGAGTTCCGCGGAATAGACACTGCCCACGGATCTCATAATATGGACGGCAATAAAAGAAGAAGAAATGAAATGAAATGGTGCTTTACAACGTCTGCGGAAAGCTCATAGAGCTTATGGGAAGAAATGAAATGGTGCTTTATAACGTCCGCGGAAAGCTCATAGAGCTTATGGACAAATGGAAAAAACAGGAAAAACAGGAAACCAGAGTCAGAGAAAAGAACTATTGTTCGAGTGACTGTCTAAGGGCGAATGCCTCGTGCAGGTAGGCTGCCAAGCATTTCTGATCTTTATAGTGAAAGACTTGAGTGAGAGATTGAGTTCCACGGAATAGACAATGGAATCTCCCACGGATTTCATAGTATAGAGGGCAATAGAAGAAGTGTTCTTCAGTTTCAATTTCCTGGTTGTGCCCTATGCAAGCTGGACAGAGGCGGTCCTCTCGCTGCAGGTTTTCCCATCTGCCAGTCTCTATCCGTAGGTTGTGGGAGCCCACCCTGAAGCGCCCCAAAGCCCTCAGGAGAGAAGGAGATAAAGAGGCCGAAAGGTAATTGGGCCGCAAGATTCTATCATCTCGGAGAACCAAGAATGTTTCTCGATAGAAATGGAGCTTTGTCGTGAGGTTGGGTAACTTCCAAGTTCTCCTGACATGTAGCTCCATGAGCTCCTTTCTAATGATTGGTTGCGGTCATTGGATGTGATGTCCACCTCTTTGGTTCACTGGCAATAGTGAAGCAATAGAGAGTCCATGGCGTTCAAAAAAGGTATCCACACGAGCATACCAGGATTGTTTGAAACCTGCATTTTTTAGTCTAATAGATGTCGCAAGGGCCCTGGCCACAAGCCCTTGGGAGGAAGGGCTTGTAACCTATGCAGGAAAATTGTAAGCCGGAAGAGGGCCTCAGTTTGAAGTGGCACGCAGGCGAATTCTGCATTCTGAAAGAAAGTTAATCACTTAAGAGAGAACTGCATACTTGTCTGTTTTAGTTATATTAAATGTACTCATAAGACGTTGTTTGCCGTAGCCTTGTGGCTATTGACCCCGCGCCCAGTTTGAGCAGAAACCAAAGGGACAGAACCTACCTTCGTCTATAAATAGAATTAATTCGGGTTTTCCAGATATCCTCTAGAAATCCCTTCACACAAGCATCAATCTGCTGTGTGTGATTTGCCCAAAAACTAGGCCTCAGAAGGGCCTGGGCTTTGGCTCAGCCTCGACTTTCAAAGTTGGTAAACAGAGGTACAGGCACAATTCTCTTGATAGATTGGAGGAGAGCTTCTCTCTGGTGAGAGTACCCTGGACAGTGAATCAGAAAATGAATATTGTCTTCGGGTTGCCCACACAACGGGCAATTGCACTCTCCCTTTCCTCTCTGCTTCTGTTTACTGTTCAAAGGTAGGCTTCCTGCCCTGAGTTTAAATTTCAGTCTGGGTGCCGAGAGTGGGTAGACCCTTGAGGTCATCCATGATATCCTCCCCATGTCACAGACTGGAAACAGGTTCAGGAAGTTTTTCTGCCTAACTTCATTTGCATCAGACAATTTGCTGGTAACAGACATGGCTTTGGACACTACAGTCTCTAAGTCATTTATCCAGCAAGGTCAACTTGCGGGTCCAGATTCAGATCCTTGAGAATCTCTTCTCTTCTGCCAGGACTTAGCCTGTTTGACAGGGCGGTCCTGTTTCCAAGATATAGAGTCGATTAACTTAGGGTATCTGGTGTTGGACATGCAACTGACCCCACCATCTGACCTTGAATTCATCTCGTTGGGAGCTTAAGGAAGGGATGCCAAACTCACCCCGAACAGCCACAATTGGCTGTTTTGGAGCATGCTGACATGCACTCCTTAAGCACCCCCACTTGAATGGATTCTAGAGACTTAGCCTGGTTGGAGTTATCAACCCATATAGCAGATCCGTACTCCAAGGCAGGTCTAATAACGCGGCAAAGTAAGGTTTTCTTGACCTCAGAGTTAATCCCTCTGCAGTGAAAAAATTTAGTGAGACTCAGCGCTTTGCCCTTGCCAGTTTGAACAACTTTCTGGATGTGTGCAACTTTAATTATATGAAAATCCAACCCCGAGTCTCTTACAACCTATCACCTGGCTTTGAAGCACAGGCAAGCATAGTGAATGAGCATGTCTCTCTCGTAAAGTCATCCTACCGTTTGCAAATTTTTCTGACTAAAGTTTCACTTGAGCGTTGCATTTCTCCTCATCTTATGAAACTACGAACAGCTGCAACGAAGAAATGAAATGAAATAAATGGTACTTTATAACCTTCGTCATTCTGTCCATAGCAGTTGAGGCGAACTAGAATTTGGGTGAGTGGATAACTAGACCCAGGTGTGGTAACCATTAGACCAAGAAAGAAAGAAAAATAAACATCTAAAACGTCCACAGCCCATGGAACCAAGAAGGAGAAGGAGGGTCAGCAACCATACCTCCCAGACTTCGGCATCAGAGTGCTCTTGAAGTGGATCGAGGTTAGTGCGCATGGTGCCTTCAAAGAGAGTTGGGTCTTGTGGGATGATGCTCAATCTTGACCGCAAATCATGCAGGCCAATTGTGGTGATGTCCAGCCCGTCAATGATAATCTTGCCACCTGCCGGTTCTACCATACGGAAGAGTGCCTGGATGAGTGTGGACTTCCCACTGCCCGTACGCCCCACCACCCCAACTTTTTTGCCCCCCGCAAATTTGCAGCTTATTCCATGTACCACCAGTGGCGAGTGGGATGAATATCGTATCTGCAGTTATTCAATCACGAGCCTAGGACATTGAGTGCAATGCCATGCGATTTTACACTAACAGTTGATTGCAATTCCAGCAGCCAGTAATCTATTACTTTGGAGGTTGAAAGATGGTGACACTGGTTGGTTCCAAGTCACTGATGATACTTTTCTGAGACACCAAGCTATCCTGGGTTATGACCGTGTAAGGTTCACATTTTTGCCACGAGGATGCCTTGCACTTTAAGAGAAGTAGCACTTTGGAAAGAGACCTAGAACAATTCAGCTGTAAAAGTCACCTGTAATTGCTGGAGCTCAATGGTGCCATTAGAAGGCCAGTCCTTAGGAGGGCGGCAAGCATCAATCACCAAGGGAGCTTCGCTAGGGATATGCGTATACTGCTGTATGCGCTCCACCGATATGATCTTTGTCTCGACGTTGGATAGGAACCATATAAACAAAGCAAGAATTATGTTCAGATTCAAACCATAAGTAACTGCAAGCCCCGCCATACCTGCACAATTATCCAATCTGACAATGAGGTCAATTCAAGGTAATGCAACAAGACTACAGAATGCTTGACTCGCACTCAAACACATAGCCTAGTGACTAGGCGCTTTGGCCGGCTACAGTTGTTCCTGGGTTCAAATTTAATGCCTAGGTCAGTATGAGGGGCATGACCCACCCAGCTGCAAGCACAGGCCTTGCTTGCAAGGCACCTAGAGGCTCCCTAGACTTTAGAGGAAGGGAACATTACAAACGCCGCAAGTGCACTCTATAAGAGGTTGTTAAACAGTGCCAGCTCCCGACAGGGGTTGATGACACCAACAAATCAAGGACATAGTAGCATTCATGAGGGAGGTACACTTGCCATTCCTGTACCTTTTAGAAGTTCATCTTATGTCATGAAGGTCCTCTTGGCTCAACCAAGCGGAGGTGTCACTCTTCTTTTCCGGTTGAGACAAACAACTGGCCTCTTCCGCACCCAGACACAAGTCTGAGCATCCTGGTGCTGGATGAACCATACACCAGCTATTACAATTCCCAGACAAAAGAAGACACTGGCATTCACATTACCTTCAACCCCAACCTGCTCTCCCTTGGGTTTTTCTTGGACATAACCGATCACAATCCTTTTTGTGTTTCTTTCTATTTCCTCCTCCCTCAATGACTTCCTACCCTATACACCTTTATGGTTAGTTTTCAAGAAGGGAGAGAAAGATTAAAGCATACTTGGATCGATGGTGCTACTGGGCAACAACACAAGCAGCACCATGGAGAATACAAATACACATGTGGACAAAAATTCCAAACGGAAGGTAATCCACTCAATCATTGCCAAGTTGAAGAAGGCGGGACGGGCAAAGTTATCAAAAAGCTGTAGGTTAGTATCCATAAAGCGCTTGTCTTGACCAAATGCTCGGATAGTCGCAGCCCCAGCTATGGACTCCCCGTAGTGATTCAGGATTGGCGACCTCTCAGTTCCCACCACTCGGGCCACCTCTCTGCCTGAAGCCACGTAGTATCGCTGCAACCAACATGCTGAGCACATCAATTGCACAGTTTGGAAGTCAAATCTCAGTTAATGATAAGAAATAAAATAATAGAATCTAACGTCCATAGGAAGCTCAAAGAGCTTATGGGACAAGAGAGAGGGGCCCTCCACAAGCAGCCCAAAAACAACCATTGCTCAGGGATTGTCTAAGAGTCAACACCTCATGCAGGTATGCTGCTAAGCATTTCCAATCCTTGTAATGGAAGAACCAAATTACTTCGAACATCAATGGACAGGAACAAATTCAAACAACGTGGGAGGAAAAAATAGCACTCACTACCCCAGCCCGAGTACCTTGTAGAGGCATTTTGTTTAGAAGATCAGATACACTTAGAAGATTTCCTTTCCAAGGAAAAAGAGATTATTGATAAATCCCCATGTACATCAGCTATGACCCTAAAAGAGTAGTTGTTATCAGGGGACACTAATACTCTTGAGAGCCAGTTGTGAGGTCTCTACTCACCACAGATGAAAGTCAGGCCTAAGAAGTGGTGGGGATCATGTCATCTGATTGATACAGCTGGTATCAACTCAACGACTCGTCACCCACGCTCTCACTCCAACCCTTTCCCAAACTTGCCATTCGCACCTGAAGCTCTTGGAGCTTCCTGTACCATTTTTCGTTCTCTTAGGAAGTTTCTGTGATCATGTGGTCAAAGAGTGGGGAAGAATGAGACATACCTGCAACCACAGGCAGACTCCTGCAACTGGGAGAAATAGGGCAATCACGGCCCACCCCACCTGGGACATTACCGTAAGGATACCAACAAGCTGCACTCCGGCAACAACCAGATCACTTATGTTCGACGATATCTCCGAGTCCAACCTACTCTGATCTGATGATGCCTGCTTGCAACAAACCCATGACCATCCCTCAATCAAGACCATGGTCGGATGAAAGATTTTAACACTTTGTAAGAACCAGAATTTTGTCACTAGCTATTTTGGGTTCACTTAGTATGCAGGTCTGTATGGAAATTAAACAGTGAGAAATGTCCATTTTATTTTACAGAGACTTATTGACCTATACCATGTTGTTAGAATTCTGGCACCTCCAGGATGGCACAAACAGCAAAAGAAAATCAGCGGCCTGTACTAAACCAAGAAATCAAAGCTTGGGTGGGACAGACGCAAACGGCTTATTGGAAAAGGGAAGATTCTCTATTCATAAATTGCTGCAGCCAGACAGAACAGAGGCAAATTTGAGAAGCAGATATGGACGTGAAATACCCTGTTGAGGATGCGACCAGCAGGAGTAGAATCAAAGAAGGACATGGGTGCCCTGAATAAGCAGCGCATCATGTCAAGGAAATACTTTTGTGCTGCAAAAATTCCGAACAATGCCACCAGCAGAGACCGGCATATTACAAACAAGGAGCTCCCAAAGGAAAGTGCCGCAAACACCAGTATCAGTTTTGTACTGCTCATTTTACTCACATCTCCCTCCTTTATCGGGGATGCCCACACCATCCAGTAATTACTGCCAATCTGCAGCACCTGCAGGTATAGAAGCGTAGTGTGGGTCTGAAACAGTTGTATGAGAATATGCGTGGAACATGAAAAGAAGAAATGACCAGGGGTGCTGAGCATTGTAATATGTGGCATACATGTAGTTGGGGCACACGGTTTATCCATCCCTGGAAAATGTCCAGAATCTGCACTAGAGTCAGCTGAGTGCAGCAATGCTTTGAACTCCACCACAGTTTTACGCTAAACCCATGACATGAAATTTTGCACCTGAAAATGTAACTCGCCTGTAGTACAAAGCAACATACCTGGAAGCAGATCTGTGAAATCAAGATGAAGATGACCATCACACCTTTAGACACCGAGGTTAGGTATGACCAATACACACTCAATCTGACACTGCCCCGCTCTCTCTCTTCCTCCTCAATAAGTTGCCTTCTGTTTTCGGGAGGGTCTATATCCTTCTCCTTCTTACTGTTCTGTTTCTTCAATGAGACCGATCTCTGCATCTGAAGACTCTTTTGCTTTTGCAGTCTGTGAGTGTCATCATGGTTCTCCAACCCATTTCTGGAACTTTCCTCGGACCCTGAATGTGGAGCAGTGCTGCATTCATCCCCTTCCAGAGAATCATCCATGTTCATGCCATCAATAGCTTCAATATGGGCGTCGACCAAAGTTCTAAAATTGGTGCCTGCTTGCAATAGCTCATCATATTTCCCAGCCTGGACTATCACACCACTTTCCAGTACCTGTCACCATTGATATTTTTCTTGAGAGACAGCCATGTGCACAAAGAGGTCAAATGGGATCAAGATATTGCATATCTGGTGCGACAATGAAGTCCACACTGTAGCGGAGGATATTGGATGAGATCAGTTTTCTTAGAGGAACAGAATATGCTCTCAGGAAAATTGAAACCCAAACCCCTTGACCACTTTCAGAATTTTCAGTAAAATTGGAATTTTCTTGTAAACTCTGGGATCCACAGAGTTCATGCAACCCCCAACACCAAGAAGATTGTACTCATAAGACGTTGTTTGCCGTAGCCTTGTGGCCATTGACCCCGCGCCCAGTTTGAGCGGGAACAAAAGGGACAACCTACCTCTGTCAGGGGCTGACGTTGGTAGTAAGACTTACCTCCATATAAAGAATTAATCCGGGTTTTCCAGATATCCTCTAGAAAATCCCTTCACACAAGCATCATCTGTTGTGTGTGATTTGCCCAAAAACTAGGCCTCAGGAGGGCCTGGGCTTTTGGCTCAGCCTCGAGACTTTCAAAGTTGGTAAACAGGGGTACAGGCACAATTCCCTTAATAGATTTGAAGAGAGCGTCTCTTTGGTGAGAGAACCCCGGACAGTGTATCAGAAAATGAATACTGTCTTCAGATTGCCCACACAACGGGCAATTGCACTCTCCCTTTCCTCTCTGCTTCTGTTTGCTGTTCAAAGGTAGGCTTCCTGCCCTGAGTTTAAATTTCAGTCTAGTGCCGAGAGTGGGTAGACCCTTGCACTCTCCCTTTCCTCTATGCTCGTTTGCTGTTCAAAGAGGGGGACTTCCTGCCATGAGTTACATTTCAGTTCTAGTGCCCGAGAGTGGGTAGACCCTTGAGGTCATCCAAGATGTACTCCCCGTCACAGACGGATAACAAGTTCAGGGAAGTTTTCTGCCTAACACCAAGAAGAATACTCGAACAGAAACTGACCAGGATGAGGTCGGCAGCCGGCAGAAACTCCACTTGGTGTGTCACATACACCACTGTCTTAGAGCACAACATTCCAAGTATGCATTCCTGCCGCACCAAAACCTCCCATGTCGACGTTGTAAGGAGATAACTGAGCAGCATTGAAAACCCGAGAAAGATTCAGAGCACACCCACTCTTGCCATTTTTGCCAAATCTGCCCAGGAAAGATGACTTCACTAAACAATTTAGAACTTCCAGCCCCTGTAAATAGCACATTGAAAAACTTGGTACTCTTCCCATTAACCAAAGAAATAACAGCATACGGTTTTACTGTCTTTAGGCTATGGGGTTTGTATATGCTCTACGTGGAATTTGGATTAGACATTATTAGTGCTATCATACTCATTTCGCATGCAAGGAGAGAGAGATGACTAACCCTGAACAGCTGGGAGCCAGTGTGAGCATCAACAGCACTGAAAGGGTCATCCAGAAGATAGATATCCGCATCCTGGTACAATGCAGTTGCTAGCTGAATGCGCTGTTTCTGACCACCACTCATGTTGATGCCCCTCTCTCCAATCTCTGTTTGGTCCACGAAAGCCCAAAGCTCCAGGTCCTTCTTCAGAGCACAGGCTTCAAGTAATGACTCATACCTTGTACGATCCATAGGAGCCCCAAACCTGACATTATCCTCCACTGTGCCAGTCTGGATCCAGGCTGACTGGCCCACATAGGCTGTACTACCACTCACCCTCACCTGCGACAGACGAAAGTAGGGTCATTATAACTTTCAAAAAACTAGGAGCTTAGGACATCACAACTTAAGTTGGACACAACCCAGATGTCTTCAGAGCAGTTCTAGCTTACCGTGCCAGAGCGCTTGGTACCTCGCAAGGATGCAGGAAATAAGGCGGATTTCCCAGATCCTACAGTCCCACACACGGCCACCCGCGCCCCCCTCTTCACATGCAACTCTATCCCTGTTAGAGTGGGTGCTTCCACAGTTGTGTCCCAACTGAACTCCCCTCCTTCAATC
Organism: Takakia lepidozioides; assembly: GCA_030704615.1. Lineage (NCBI taxonomy): Eukaryota > Viridiplantae > Streptophyta > Takakiopsida > Takakiales > Takakiaceae > Takakia > Takakia lepidozioides. The sequence goes on from CM060733.1 coordinate 29,188,706, forward strand.
TGAACCGCTATGTCTGATTCCAGTCCATCCCAATTCGCATTCTTAGGGACATGGATCACAGCATCCTTAGGCAACTCTTCCTCCTGTAAAAACCGCCAAATGCGGTCCACAGATACCTGATGAAAGGACACGAATTTTGTTTAGTGCCCGAGTTACATGATGTTGAGGTTGATCCTCAAACAGGATGAAACCATTGTGTAATTATTTTCCATCACACTGCTTAAGCACAGTTCCCACTCAGCATGTGATGTCCAACCAGCAGGCCAAAGTCCAATCCATTAGTGCCACCCCCATGTGGTCTGACTATGGAGGTCAACCACAGAGTTATTTTACCTACACCACTGAAGAGTGAGGCGCCGACTATCAATACAACTTAGAGAGCTTTAAAAGCACACATATATGAAGAGCAGCTCACGACTTCGCGACAAATCACCAACAGTGGGACCGTGTTCTGACATCAGGTCCAGCCACGTTGCAAGTTCTTAGAACTGGAACTGTAATTGATGACAGGATCTGTCTTGACTAACTGAGGAACCGGATATGATAGGCTTCAAGTCACCTTGGTCTGTGCATAGAAAGAGATATAATTTGGAAAGTTACTCAGTGAATCTTGCATGACCCGAAAAGTGGCTATTGCTGATAAAATTCGACCTGCTGTCAAAGGCGTTCCCAGAAAAGCACATGTGCCAAATGTTCCAATTGCGATCATAATTGGAGACAACCAGAATGTGTACACAGAAAAGGCCTTGGCAAGGCAGTTTTAGGCCAGCCGTACTCTCCCTGCCGCAAATCTTCAATTCTTGCGAGGAATAGCTTCTCCCATGCTTGCAATTGTAGCACTCGCATGTTCCTTAAGCATTCAGCAGTAACGTTCATGCGAGCATCCTTGGCTGTCATAAGCTCATCCTGATACTTCTCTTGCTTTTTCTCTATTGGTGCGTTGAGAAAGAGAGTTAAACAGGCTGCAATCAGGGCCGCCACCCATGCCATCCCCACCACTTTATAAAGAATGATAAGTGCAAGACCCACTTCCAGGGGCAAAATCCAGATCTGATGTAGAAACCAGCAGAACATTGAGATTCTATGAGCGTCAACAGACATGTGGTTGATAATCTCTGCACTTGTGTGGCTCTTCCGAGATCGGCTTGACAAGCGCAAACCTTTGCAAAAGACCATTGCTGTAAGGGAACCTCTTATGCGTAAAAGCACAAACGCTACCCCCACGTACCACTGGCGCTGCATCAAATTTTCCACGATCTTGGCAAGAAAGAAAATAGAGACCAGTATGAAACCTTCATTTGAGAACCTTCGCCTCCCTCCGAGATATTCTACAAAATCATCGATCAAATACGGACCCACATATGAAGCAACCACATTAATGAATGCAACCATTCCAGTCCAGAGTGCTTGCTTCCAGAAGGCTCTGGCAAGGGTCATGACAATCGAAGGGTTTTGGGACGGATGTTGTGACTTTAACCTATCCCAGTTCTGTTTCACCATCTCATACACTACATCTGCCCTATCCCAAGGTGCCAATAGGGGCAAATCCTTCAATTCCAATGGATTTTGCGCTCCAGCAGCAAGCAATGGGTTCAGCCATGAAAGGGTGGCGAGACTGAAGATGCCTGCTGTAGCATACGCTGCGACTGGATGTGCGTCAGTAGACCCATGTTGCACACCATCCCACAATGGCGACTGAAGATCATCAGCCACAGCTTCAACCCCTGTTTGCCCAAGTAGCGCCACAAAGCCAAGAAAGACAGTTGCTGGAAACGCTGCAATATATAACCAAGCAGCCCAGACGAGGTATCCCCCTCTTGTGAGTAAGAGTATTCTAGACGGAAGGGAGAGGATGGAGAGGAAAACGACAGCTGACCACCATGCCCGCAAAAAACCTGGAAACTTATTCCTCCTTCCTCTTCTGACATTGTCTGTGGCCAGAGATATGACACACCAAGCAATTGCTTGGACCGATGCAGAGATCTCCAGGTCCATAGGGACATTGGACCACCCACTTCGCACCCCATGAACAATTCCCCAGACTGAAACTCCAAAGTTAACTACCAAAAGATATAGGCAACATGGGAGAATGACTTTGTAGTACGCCCTCACCTCCCTCTTATGGGATGCGAGGCTCCGAGAGCCGTTCATGGATGTCTCTTTTTGTATAACCTTTCTCCATGTGAGCAGAATGAGAAAGACAACGAGAAAGAGAAAGTGAAGAAGTGCAGTTAAAGCATGGTAGGAACAAGCCCCAAGAACAAACACCCGCAACCATGGCCACAATGAGGTATCTGAAGTCAGATGAAAGCCTGTGAACATGTCATCAGAGCACAAAGTGGTGTCGACAGGATTGCAGAATGTTGCCCAAACTTTCGACACTGCACACCACACCATGATGAACATCATGTCCAGGTATCTGACAATCTTGCTTCCTCGCACTTGTGCCTCTGACCAGCTAAGAAAACTTCAAACTGATTCAGGATACTCAAGTAATTAGGCCCACTCATGTACTGCATTCACTTTTGTAAGATCAGTCCTGACAAAGAAATCAAGCAATGGAAGTTAGGCAGATAGTGGGTTCCAGGGGGAGGCCACATCCTGCATTGCTTCTGCTTCTGCTTTCCGGCTTAACACTGCTTTGCACGACTGTGTGTAAGGAAAGGACAAAGGGAAAGCGCACAACTATCAGTGGGGGATGCAAGTATATATAGGAGGAGGACAAACAAAGCTGTAGTCATAAATCTGTGCCTCTCATAGCTGTGTGCCCATGCAGACCGTGCACAGAGACACATAGAGAGACGGATAGAAGGACGTCCGGTTGCCTATGCCAGTTGTAATCGTATCGGCTGGGGAGTATTTACGTTAATGAAGCTGGGCGAAGTCTCCCACTCACTGTGATAGCTTGGGGACTGAAATGCCCATAACGCATTGCGAATTTCCGACCCATTTTTGGAGCTCAAATGAGACTAAGGAATTAAGTCAGCAAATGGAGGCCTTAAGCTGATAGCTGGAAATTTTAGGTGGAGACCGCAAAGCTCAGCTCACGATTTTGTTGCACGAACAAAGAATGTGGGACTTGATGGGCAAATCATAACCAAAATTGGAGACGTGAGAATGGAGAGGGAAATATGAAAACATACTCCATTGTCGATGCGAAAAGCCCATGGGGGCTCCGGTTGCAGTTCTCCTGCACTGTCCGTGCTGCGCCCCCTCTCCCTCTCCCTCCCTCTGTGCCCGCTGTTATCAGGAAATCTCGTTTTCCTGCTTAATTGAACTTATACCTCCTTTAATATCTCTCACCCTCTCGTCGAACAAAATTGACCTGAGCTCAGAATCGCTATTTATCCTTAGCTCACACCAATTTCTTCCAGCACAATGAGGAAATGAAATGGTACTTAAGAGAGAGTGAGAACTGACACCAAATGTCTGTAGTCTGTACCTCTTCTGTTCGATATGAGAAGAAGAAATAATGCTACTGCGCTGTGGTTGAATGAATGCAAAACCCCCAAATTGATGTTAAATCAGAGAATTAAACGTATCCCAACCCCCTCTGTGCTAGCGATAGAGTCTCCGGATTCCGTCTCAGACTCTCAAAAATTTCACTCAAAAGCCGTCTCTCTGCTCTCTCATTGGATCTCTCTCAATTCCGTGCACCTGCCTTGCACCAACTCCCGCAGAGTGGATTGCCAACGCAGAGCCTCAAGACAAGAGAAGGGAGGGTGGAATGCAAAAGGATCCCGTGCATGTAAACAGGACCGCCTCCGTCTTCCCCGCACGTCCCCGTCTCGCTTTTAGTAACGCTCGCTGGGCCCCGCCGTCGCTTTACTTCCGCGGCAAGTCTGCCACCCTCAATCAATCACTTTGCTCATTTTCATGTTCTTTTTCATTTTTTTTAAACTGGGGATGGAAGCTCATTCATACTTTCTTCTTCAAGTTCTTTTTCAATGGACGGAGACCTCGAATATGTGAACCAGAGTAAATTCTGTGAAGTAAAGTAAAGTTTGTTTGAAGTCCAGTGAATTTACAGAGCCTACTGCTCAACACACAGCCCATGGAGGGGCCAGTGGACGGTTGAAGGCAGATGTTGAAGGATTGAACCCAGGGTCACCCAGGTTGTGCACAGGCAAGGCACAAATACCCAACCACTGGGCTACCCACTGCAACACCTACTCTTCCACATATGCCAAACGGTCAAAGATCCAAGACCCCACACGAGGCATTTGCACCAAACTTGGGGGGTGGGGGGGGGCTCCCTGGCTTCCACTGCCTGCCAGATCCAGTAAAAGGTACTTACTTTAGACCAAATTGTGGTAAGAAAAACAATGCTCCAGAGTTACAGAGCTCACAAGGGTGTGCCGGGAAGAGACTCCCACCAACATGCAGAATCCAATTGCAAACCTTCCAAAGACATTCGGAAATTTTTGCAAGTCAAAATTTGAGCTAGACGTTTTTTCAAACATCACCCCAATTGATAATAATAATTTTTGATGCCTCACCTTTGTGACACCAAGGCTGGATTGAACCCACAGCCCCATTACCACTGGGCTACAACTTGGTTGTCGTCCCAATTGACATTATACATGTGCTCCCCACTTCCTCCATTTCCCAAACGGAACCCTTCCGTCAAGAAGGAGATAAAGATGAAGTTTCTTTAATGTCCAGTGAATTTACAGAGTCTACTGCTCAACACATAGGCCATCGAGGGCCCAATGGATGGTTTGAAGGCACATGTTGAAGGATTGTACCCAAGCTTGGAAGAATACCCACAAAATCGTATGTTTTGTGGCCAAACGCATTCCCCAGGGTCAAACTCAAACTCAAATAAGGAGTAATTTGCAATTCCAAAAAAGGTTGAGAGGTGAGTTTCAAGCCCTAAAGTCACCGTCAAGAACAAGAGTGGGATCGATGTTACCCAAGCTTTGATTCCAGAACAAGAATAGCAAAAGTGTATGACCAAAGCACAGAGTAAGATTTAATCCAGGATAGACCACCTTCCTTACCCGCATTGAAGAAAGGGCCTTCAGCCAAGGGTCATGAGTCAAGGGGGGTTGGTATCGCGTGTACAGCGTGAGCACAACCCACGGTCATGGGAGTTTTATGATTTTTTAACCTCGGTCATAGGAATTAGATAAGCGGATATAGAGGACTGGTGCATTTATACGATACATCTACACCAATCCAGTGAGGCGAAACCTTCTGTAGTATAGCCAGAAACCTAAACCTATAGCGGCGGCGGCGAGTTTCGCATTGAAAAATACTTGGTGATATGGGCAGAAATCTAAGCAACGGTGGGTTTCGCACTGAGGAAAGAGAACCTTAAAAGAAAAAATATCGCAACAATTTCATGCAACGAAAACAAAATAGTTGCAGTTGATACAAAATACAATCCTATTGCTATTGAAATGCGATGCTAAATAAAACTCGAAAAATATATTTGTTCCCTCGTCCGAAAATAACACCAAACACACAGTAAGTAGAAAATATAGCAATATTGATCGAATGATTTATACGACAATATAGACAGAATAACAAATGAGAATACTTTTGCTTACTGAAATTTCTGTTAGGAACGGAGTTAACATGTACATCCGTCATTTATATCATCAATAAAACCAGGATATTTCTTCTTGTGCGGTGAATTTTAGCACCGCTCTGAGAAAATCTGAGATTGTTTCGCTTTGATAACATCAATGTCAACAATTTTTAGTAATGAATTCAAAGATTGAAAAAGATTTCTCAACACGAAACTCTTGTCTGTCAATGAATTTGTTCAAAACACTACATGCTTTTGAACAAATATGGATGGATATGAACTAAATATTTGAAATACTTCGCCGTAACAAAAGAGTTTCTCAACACGAAACTCTTATCCGACTGTGGTTGTGTACAAAAACCTACATACTTTTGAAAAAAATGGAGGGATGCGAACTCATGAGGGATTTGAACTCATTTGCAGTAAAAAAAAAATTCCTCAACACGAAACTTTTGTCTAACAGTATTATGGTTTAAGCATGCTTTAGAACCAATATGGAGGGGTATGAACTGCTAGTTCGGTGTAGCAAAAAAGTTTCTCAACACGAAACTCTTCTCTAACAAAGTTTTTCTTAAAAAACCTGCATGTATTTGGAACAATAGAGAAGGATACTAACTGAGGGATTTGAACTATTTCGCCTTGACAAAAGAGTTTCTCAACATGAAACTCTCGTCTAACATTGTTTTGGTTCAAAAGCATGCACAAAAGACTGTATGCTTTTGAACCAATATGGAGAAATATGGACTGAGGGATTTGAGTTGCTTCGCCATAACAATAGAGTTTCTCAGCACGAAACTCTAGTCTGACAATAATTGTGTTAAAAAAAACTGCATCCATTTGAACAAATATGGAGGGCTATGAATTGAGGGATTTGAACTCTTTGTCGTGACAAAAGAGTTTGTCAACACGAAACTCTAGGGTGACAGTGATTTTGTTCAAAACCCTCTATGCTTTTGAAACAATATGGAGGGATATGAACTGAGGGATTTGAACTCATTTGCCGTAGCACAAGAGTTTCTCAATACGAAATTCTTGTCTGACAGTGGTTTTATTCGAAAATTTGCATAATTTCCTCAACACAAAACTCTTGTCTGAAAGTGTTTTTGGAAGGATATGAACTGAGGGATTTGAACTGTTTGACCGTAAGAACAGTGTATTTCAACACGAAACTTACGTCTGACAGTGTATTCGTTCAAAAACCAGGATGCTTTTGAGACAATATAGAGGGATATGAATCGAAGGAATTGAACTGCTTTCCTATAACAGAAGAGTTTTTCAACAAGAAACTCATGTATGACATTGTTCTTGTTCAAAAACTTGCATGCTGTTGAACCAATATTGAGAGATATCAACTAAGGGATTTGAACTGCTTCGTCGTAACAAAAGAGTTTTTCAACACGAAACTCGTGTCTGACAGTGTACTAGTTCAAAAACATGTGCGATTTGCTCTGGGCATCTCGAGAATATTTTTCATATTTTTTCATGTTTGTGAGCATGCTAACTGCACGCTACCCAACCTCTCTTCAGGGATTAGAGTTTCCCACTGCAAATACATACCTCAATATGTAATTGTACTAGTTGTTAGGGGAAAGAGTTTCGCTCTACAAAAATATACATGGGTAGGGCCTTTAAAAGTGACCTATTCATCATTTCAGCTACAGTGTGATTTCTTCTCAGGCTGGTTGGTACAGAGTTTCGCCGTGCGAAATTATCCATGGGTGATGATCTTAAATTTAAGGTTAGGCCTCACCACCCACTCTCGTGTCTGTTATGAAAAAGGCCTGATATCGTGTGAGCACAACGTGAGAAAAAACCACGCTTATAGGGTAACATGTTTATCAGGTATAGGGGCTACTTGTTCTTTATGTGTTAGTTTCGCAAAATTGTTAGTTTCGCCAATTCTGTTTCGCTGTGGAAATTTCGTGGAAATTCGGGGAATATGCCCTTGTGCTCATGCTCACGCGCTACCTAACTCTTGAGTCAAGTAGTGCAAGTAAGACAAAAGAGGTGGGTTTAGCAAAGAATCCATGTCATGAGGGCATAGAGGTTTACAAGGTGGAGATTGAATACCTTGTACCTAGCACTTTGTTTCACTATGACATTCTGGGCCCTAGCTGTTGCCTCGTCTCCCCTTTGTCAAGCCGTCATGACCCTCAAGGTTATTTTGTCCTCATTTTATTTCTCTTTTTAATAAATTTACTCTCTCCTCTTTTTGAAAGAATAAGAAAAAGAAATTACAAATGAATCTATAGAACAACCAGATACTCTCAACATTTGAAAATAAAAATATAAAACCAAAATATGGTGCATACCAGTGTTAGGCGGGTACGTCACTCGGAACATGACCTACGGGCCCAGACTTGTCAATATGAACATCGATTAGAAGTCCGCCAGGTCCAGGCTTGTGAGGATATTAAGATTTTTGTTGTCCGACGGGTATACATAATATATGCTAATTTTTTCATTGCCGGTCATGGATATAAAGGGTTTGTTATTATAAGAGCCCGCCGGTCGTGTGTAAGGGCAGGTCATGAATTTTATTTAAAATATATATTTTTAAATGACTGCAACTTCTCTAAAACATTTTGGGTCGCCCTCATCTAATTGAAAATCACCAATTGCTGAAGTACCTAAGTCATAATCCTCCCCCTTATTTCGCTTAAAAGTATGACGCCTCCCGAAGGGAGCGTAACTTATGGTGTCACTTCACCACAAAGGCTATTGCCTTCCAGCTGAAAGGTGGACACCTTCATGACACACCAGACCGTGGTTTGAACCCACAACCACATCCAACGTGGTATGTGCCCATTACCACTGGGCTATTATTTCGCTAACTATCACTAGTCATCAATAACCTGGGCCATCTCTTCACATGCCCTCCTTGTTCTCACTCCACCAGGCCTGCCCGCCCCTCCCACACCTCTAACCCGCCTATGTAGAGCTTTTGGCGGGCCCTATGGATCCCTAACCGGCCTATACATGTCTTTGGGCGGCCCTAGGAAGAGCCAAACCCACCTAGGCAGGTCTTGGGCCGGGTAAGAGGTATAGATGGGCCCCGCGGTCGGGGCTGGACATACCTTGGTACATCCCTGGCTCTGACCTATATACCTGCCCAACAGTGGTGCATACCAGTGTTGGTCTTGTATGTGGGTTTCGCTGGGTATCAACCCGGGTATCTCATAACCTACCTATTGTTCTCTGTTCCCGGAAACTTTCGCAGTACCCTACCAAAAGGTTCTCGAGTTCCATAGCGGCCCCCCAAAACCTATCAGACGGTGGTTAGGGTTCTCCTTTCCCCACCCCCTCCTAGAGCTCGATTTGTTGCTGCAAATCTGGTAGGGTTTCATGTTGAAATGCACATATATACATTATGGATGCAGGGTTTCAATGGTTCTTCGGCGGCTTACTTACATCTGATTTTGAATTTGATACTAGTACCATATCCGAGTTCATATTTCCAGGTTATTGGCATTCAGATACCATTGTTCATATCCGGATTGATTTTTTTTTTAATACCACATGTGCATATTAGATTGATACTTGAAATTCAGAGGCTGCATTATTGGAAAACCTACCTGCCTTACGAAAAAGTGGGCACTGCATACCAGGACCCTTATGGTATTTCCAATCCATTGGTGCATAAAACCATGTCCGGGCTTAAAAGTATCTCACTAGAAACTGAGGATTTGAGCCGAGGAGCCGACATTGCCAGAAACGGAGGTTGATTTCCCGTGAGCACAATGTGAGCAGAAAGACGTAAGCAGGGAAAAAAACAAGCGTGAGCACAATCCACGGTTATAGGGGTAATATGTTTGCAAACGGAAATATAAGTCATAGGTGGACATAGGCTCTTGAAATCATATATTAAAAGAAGTGGGAAAAACAACCACCCTGGAGCCATGAAGGCTTACAGCAGGGGATACCACCCCGTGAAAAGGATTATGTTAATAGGGTCCGTTATATGGTCTATGAGTATATTTTAGCTAAAACCCTATGTAAAACACAAATATTTAGTAGCAAAACACTACTTTTAATATTATAATATTATAAACAGCAGTATTTTGCTAGCGAAACTACTTCAAAAATTTGTGCAAATACTTCAAAAATTTGTGCTCACTCGAGTACAATGAGTTTCATTGGTGACACAAACAAAAAAAATCGAAAATGGAGAGCACAATGTGTTTGTTGACGAAACAACCCCCCCAAAAAGCGAAAATAAAAAGGATAGTTTCGCGTGAAGCATATTCTTAGGATATTTCAGGAATCTATATAATACTTTAGTTTGCTGGCATGAGTATGCTTACACCGGCATACTCATGAGTATGCTCACACACTACCCAGAAACTAGCAAATGTACACTCAGATTGCACGCTTGCATTAAGTTCTTACATTATTACTGTTGTTTTCTGCAAGTTCAGTTGAAGTAATATCAAACAAGTAGTCAAAAGTGACATAAGGTTGTCGGTTGCAACTCTCACATCTACATTGGGGCATTTTGATGCATGGCGGACCTTCTTGGTCGTGCAGGGCAACTTGGAGAGGCAGAGGATTTTATTCAGAATATGCCAGTCCAAGCACATAGTCAGTGTGGGCTTTGCTTGGTGCCTATAATAGAACGTGCTGTTCTCAAGTTGAATCTCCAGCAAGCGGCATTGTAGGTGCTGCTATCAAACATCTATGCTGCAGCTGGCTGGTGGGATGATAGAGCAAAGGTGAAGAAATGATGGTGGACAGAGTTGTCAAAAGGAGTCAGGGCATAGCTCCATTGAGGTCGACATACCTTTGACAACAGATTCCAAAATCACATGTTCAACCTTATGCCTTCTACGAAATTGCCAACAAATTCCAAAACTGAAGAAGTTTGTGTCCAATACAAACTATTTTGTGCTCCACTTGCATATGTATCAGGCATGTGCCCAGGTTCAACAAATAACTTCAGAAATCCTTGCAGCTCAGCATATACTTGATCAATTTCTCCGTGTCATCTACCATGAATGTATACTGGATCTCAACACAGCTTTGCACGTGGCTCCATGTGCTCTTCTGTCGGTTCCCCCATCTTTTCGTTATTGTCTCACCTTGCAAGAGATTAGTTGCACAGGATGTGAACCCTGCTTGAGAAGGCCTTTGGCAGCACGTTCAGCTACCTCCACATTGCCATGGGTTCTACAGGCAGCAAGCAAGGCACCCCACACTGAAGAATCCGGGTCAATTGGAGTTTGGTTTATCAAGTCCTCTGCCTCCTCCAGCCGCCCTGCACGACCAAGAAGGTCTACCATGCACCCAAAGTGCTCTGCAGTAGGTGTTACACCATGATCTCGGCTCATGGAATCAAAGTAGTGGCGGCCTTCATCCACTAGGCCCACATGTCTACACGCAGAGAGAAGGGATATAAAAGTAACACCATCTGGCTTTAAGCCTTCCTGTTGCATTTGTTTGAATAGTAGCCGGGCCTCCCTACAACACCCATGGTGGGCATATGCTGTGATCATGGCATTCCATGAGACTTTATCTCGCCCAGCTGAACTCTCGAACACTTCACGTGCATCCTTCATGCTCCCACACTTGGCATACATGTCTCCAAGTGCAGTCTCCAGGTTTTTATCTGAAGGTATTCCAGCTTTGATGATGTCAGCATGGATTTTCTTGCCCATTTCCAGGGCTCCAAGATTGGCACACGCATTGAGAACACCAGTAAATGTGAACCTGTCCGGCTTCACCCCTTCCTCATGCATTTTCCCATAGATCTCCAAAACTTCGTTACCAAACCCATGCTGAGCATATCCTGCGATCATGGCGTTCCATGATAAAACATTTCGTTTAGCCATATTGTCAAACACTCGACGGGCATCCTTTATGCTCCTGCATTTAGCATACATGTCCGTAAGTGCAGTCTCCAGAATAGTGTCCCATGCAATTCCAGCTTTGATTATGTCAGCATGAACGTCTCTACCCTTTTCCAAAGCTCCTATGCTACCACAAGCATTGAGAGCACAAATGAATGTGACCCTGTTGGGTATCACCCCTTCCCATTGCATTTGCTCATACATCTCCAAAGCCTCCCTGCCACACCCCTGCTGAGCATATCCTGCAATCATTGCACTCCAGGAGACAACATTTCGTTGAGCCATTTTGTCAAACACTTTATGCGCATCCTTCATGCTCCCACACTTGGCATACATGTTAGCAAGGGCTGTCTCAAGAATGACATCTCTTGAAATTCCTGCTTTTATGATATCAGCATGGACCTCTTTGGCTTTTTCCCAGGCCCCGACGCTTGAACACGCATTCAGAATGCAGACGAAGGTGACCTTGTCAGGTGTCCCCCTTTCCCGTTGCAGTTGCTCATAGATTTTGAAAGCATCCTTTCCCAACCCATGCTTGGCATATCCTGCTATCATTATGTTCCAAGTAAAAATATCTCGTTCAGACATTTTATCAAACACTTGCCGTGCATCCACCACACTCCCGCACTTGACATACATGTTCACAAGGTTGTTGAGTACCAAGATGTTTGGCCTGAATCCATTTTGAATAATGTGGGCATGCACCTGCTTTCCCTCTGCAAGGCCTTTCACATTGATGCACTCCTGCAAGACAGAGATGTAAGTCTGGGAATCTGCCTGAATGCATTGTTGGTTCAAATGATGCAGTGCCTGTTTCAGTCGTCCTGTCTTACATAATGTCCTCACTGACCTCAAAGTGTGCATAGAGTCCTTATGGAGTCCCTCTCGTGGTTGCCTTTCGCAAGCAGTGGCGATGGTGGAAAAGCAATCTCTTCCACTGGTCTGATGACAAACTTGTTTCGCGTCCCACACAGCCCTCCTGCATGACTCCAAAGTTGGTTACAAATCCTTGACCCTTGAACTCAGAAACATCTGAATGCTCCTAGAAATTATCAGGAAATATTCCAGGCTTCTGGCTGAACACTAGCAGGGTTAGAAACCCCAGGGGTCACCTTCTTTGAACAAATCTATCTGCCTAACCGACCTTCCATCATCAACAGAACAATACCCATTGTATTCTTGGCTTGAATCTCCACGGTGTATAGAACCAACACCAGATTGTACCCGACCTTGTCTGTTGGCAACTGACACTTCCACCCAAGGAGGGTTTGAACAACCCTCAATCCAAACAACCTTCTTTGTGCAAATGTGCCTAAAGTCTTGTATTCTTGGACTTGTCTGGGAAAACAACAAGTGTGCAGCTGAGCAGACATGGCTTCCCACAGATCACCAGGCTACAACCACCAAAGCTCCACAACCATCCTTCCAAACACAACTGCAAACAAACCAACTTCCATGAACTAGCAATCTACTGATTCAACTGCAGCTGGTGTAACAAATAAAATACTAAATTGTCAAAAACTTGGCATCAAGACAGCTCACTTGGAAAAATTCACTGCTTTGTATCTTACAAAATGATTGGGTAACCATAGGGATAACCTCACCTCATCGGACCTGTTACCCCACAATTGGCAAGGATTTGAGATAATTTTCGCCAAATTTACCCTCTGTTTATTGCTTAGCCTGCATGCAAACACCACTGAAACATAGATCTTGAGCAGCTCCTAATTACCTGAGTCTCGTTGAAGACTGCTACTATAGCTTTCTCTTCATTATCTCTCTCTCTCTCTCTCTCTCTCTGCCTCTCTTTTCCTCGAATGTGGCTAAGTTCTTGTAACAACACTCAAGAATTGCCTGATCCCTCTGGCTCTCTCTCTATCCTGGCTATAAAGTACCATTTCATTTCATTTCTCTATCCTGGCTAACTCCACTCTTGGATTACTTCATCCTCTGGCGGTGTCGAGTCGAGGAATTGCTTTTTGAGCTACTCGTACATCTCTGGCATGGAGAATGGTATGTCCATGAAGGTTTCTGGTGAACAAACATGACATTTGATGGCAAACTAATCCCTGATATCTTGTGCTAAGCCCTTTAGCTCTACACCATCTACGTGATCCGGTCACCGTACATTGCTCTCTTGGCTGGTCTACTATAGCCAAAGCCTTGTGTCAGAAATAAGAAACCTGAAAATGAAGGCTTGATGATTTTTCTCTCTCTCTCTCGCTCTCCTTCCTTGAATGTGGCTAAGTTCTATGTACCAACATTCAAGAATTGCAGCCTGATCCTGTTATTTTGTTCAGATGTTGCATTGAATGGAACCGGAAAATGGAGGATGGGATGACTCATTAGGTTCTCCCTAGGTCTTAACCTAAAATAGCTGCCCTGTAGGGTTAGAAAGCCTGGCCACTTCTCTCATAATAAACAGTCAGCTACTTCAGCTCTTGCCTGCTCCTCTTCCAATAGGGATTTGTATAGGGAGGTATGGAGGCAGATCTGGGTTGAGACGGTTTGGGTGCTTGTTGGTTATGAAGTCACTACGCTCACCCTCCCATCCTTGTGGTTAGGGTGGGGTTACTATGTCAATGGTTGCCAAGTAGACCAACAGTTCCAATGGTGAGTGTATATAATACACACCCACCCTTCCTCTTAAGTAGAGTTGTATGTCTTGAAAATCTGCTGTTTCGACTATTTTTTCACTAAGTCAGAAATCTCTAAGCAACTGTAATGGATTGGGGTATGAGCTTTATGTCATCGTACTGCTATTCTGAGAACTGAAAAACTATGAGGGCCTGTGATGGTGCCTGAGAAGGCTGTAAGGTGAGATGCTGTGACGCTCCATCTGTTTCTATGTGTGATCATTTTCAGTTTTGACCATGAACTGTCTAATCTCTCTCTGGTCCATTTTGGAAAGCTATAGCATGCAAGAGGGCCTGCCAACATCCTCACTAACCCAGTATGCTTGTGGCATTTTCTGGGACGGCTGCAGGTGAGGGCCACTCTTCTTCTAATTTTTGAGTTCTTGTATGAAATCAGCCGTTAACCAACTTTCAAAATCTCGAGGCTGGGCCTAAAGCCCTGTTCCCTTATATCAACGTGAGTCCCACTACTGGAGTGAGCTCCTTCCAAAGGTAGTGTCTGTTCACTCTTGTTCTGCCCAAACTGGGCGCGGGGTTATGGCAACAAGGCTGTGGCAAACAACGTCTCATGAGTACATTCTCTCTCATGTACACACACAGCCCAGTGCGAAAGATAGGTCAATCACAGCCACATTGTGAAATTGGAGAAAGAGTATGCATAACAAGCGAACTTCTTCACCGACATGGAAGAACTTAAGCAGGGATGGCTCAAGGACATGTAACGTACATGAAGAAGAGGCAAGCAGTTTAGAGACTGAACAACAAAACACACAAACAATTACATTTTCTGTACCTTTCTGAGCCTGAGTCGTCATAGCCATCACTTGCAAGGCTCTCCGGAGCATTGCCAACCTGGATACCCATTTTCGCTCCATAGCCTGGCTCGTGTATCTACTACATGATATCAAGCCTCCCGCCCTTTCACCGCAAGTAGAAAACAGGGCCTCGGGCACGGCCTCACGCATCGCGCATAGCAGAGCCCCGGGGCAAGCTGCCATGTGCGAGAAAGCGAGGACGAAGCGGGAGAGCAAACACGAACTAGCTAACAGTTACAAGTAGGAATTTTGTGACCTTTGGCTACACTTGCAGCCTAATCCCCACCTCGCATCCCGCCTAATTCTTGCAGGAGTGCCGAGTCCTCTTCCGTGATGGAGGCTAATATGGCTTGAATGGCTGTGTTCATGCTAGTCAAAGCAAGAAACATTGCATCACCCAAGGCTGTGTCTATATCATCTACCGCCATCAATCCCCGAGGATGGTTCAAACCACTGCTACCTCGGAATCCCAAACCTGGAAATGACTGGAAAATCTCTTGCAAAACCAGAATCAGCTGGGCTGCCATGAGAATCAGTTGTTGCTGGTGCTCAGTTGTCATTGTGGGTCCTGGTGGATTCATGATGAGAGAAATGGAGCTTACAAAAGGATGAACCTGCTGCATGCACAGTGTGGAGTCACATGCTCAACTCGAAAGAAGCCCAACTTTGACACCTACGAACTCGCCAGAATGTAACGGAATCACCGTAGTAGGACGGGTTTCTTGCTTTTAATGTGAAAATCAGAAAAGAGGTAGGGCCGCCATAGTAGCCATAACATGCAGCAGGCCGTTCAGATCATCCTTAAGCTATGCGCCTAATCTTTAGCAGAGCGGATCCTTCTGTGGGACTTCCTGGCTGCTAAGGTCCGACTGGAAACAAGTTCAGGGAAGTTGTATGCATGACTTCATTTCTAAAAGAATTAGAGAGAGAGGGAGAGAGAATGTATTCACAAGAGGTGGTTTTGCCGTGGCTCTTTACAAATGAATAACTAAAATGGCAGGGCCTTAGTGAGTGTGTCGCGCCTTGCTCAACTTGTTTAGAAAAGAAAGTCCTGAGCCCAAAGAGGTTGTTGGAAGGGAAGAAGGAGAGACAGAAGCTCAAACAAAGACCCAAGGATCGTCCATGAAAGTTAAGATGCAGGGCTCTACAGATTTTGAATGAGAGCCAAAACTTTCAAAACACTTCGGTTCCTAGGGTCGGTTTAATAGATGCACATAAGACTTTTCCGGAGGCCTATATTCTCACATACACTACCCCATAGCAGGAGGTTTATAGTTTATACATAGGGGAAAATCTGTACCATATGAAGCATAGTTTTATGCCATGCTCTCCAAAATTTGAAAGGCCCAAATCATATCACAGACAACTCATACTGCTTCCATGCATATTGATGAATTTGCCGACTCTCCAGCACCACTCCTGATCACTCTTTGCTACCTGGGTGGCATCATAATATAACCTTATGGAGCTGCATTTGCCAGACTCTTCAGCAGTTAGAGCAAAACTTGTTTTCGCAAAGACCACAAGTTCAAATGAGCCCATGGTAGAGACTTGAGGTGAGTCAAAAACTCATAGGGAATATTTGAAGAGCCAGTCCTCCTGATTGAGAACTATCTCCAATTGTCATCCTGTAAGAGCAGATCTGCACTAGCATGAATTTGCTGATAGACTGGAATTTTCCAGCTTTCAGATGGCTAGTTGATAATTGCTTCTGCTGATGCAGAGCATGCTATGGCAGAGAGATCTGGCACACCGCCGGGTGAGAAAAGTGAGTACTCCGCCACGAGCTTTGCAAACATTGATGACTTATGTTCCAAAAGCTTGCCAGGGACATCATACTCAACAATCCTTCCTGCACCAAGACAGTTATTGGCATATCCTTATGAGTACTGAGGTAACAATTCTAACGACAACGCCTCATTGCAAGCATGAGATCACTGGTGACTACTCTATTCAAGGACCTATTCCCCAGCTCCTCTACAACATCCCCTCCAAATCTCTTCCCATTTTCTTCACAAATGCATCTGCACATACCATCACTGAGGACCAGGACAAAGTCACTGTCAACAACTGTAGGAATTCGATGAGCAATAGTGAGGACAGTGGAAGATCTGAGCTCAGTTCGCAATGTGCACTGGATGACATTATCGGTGGCACTGTCAACCGATGCTGTTGCTTCATCAAGCACCAGGATGCGGGTGCGCTTGAGCAGGGCGCGGCCCAGGCACACCAGTTGCCTTTGCCCCACATTCCAATTCTCCCCATTCTCGCCAACTGCATTGCCCCAAGAGACAGAAATTTCACAGGTTAATATGGAGAAGCACAGCTGATTTGCAGATTTGACCAGCTCCCCATTTATGCGGTTTGAGGTGCAAGAGTAAGTTTAAGCTGACTTCAGATAGAAACAGGATAGCTAGTGTGCGATTCTGTCCAATCAAGCACCAGAAATTTTGCTAACACTATGACCGGTTGATGTAGAAGAAATAGAACTACGCTGTGGATATTTGACAGGGCATCAACATCAAATGGCAGTGTCTAGCAGATGCAAGGCTTTGAAAGTATGCTGAAGTCCCAAAAAAGTATTTTGGATATTCTGTACATGCATTTCCACTGAAGGTTTCCGTAAGTGACCTGGGGAGTCAAGTTTTTCTTCTTTGCCACGCAGCACATCTCCCAACTGACACTTGTCCAAAGCCTGGAAGAAAAAATCTGACTGTTAACAAAACCTTGAAACTTAAGAGTGAAGATTTCTAAACCTGAAAATGAGCATTAAAAAAAAAGAAACGGCATACACTTCCTGTTGCTCTCCTTTGTTTTATTTTGAGATAAAAACAGCAGACATCTATGAACCCAATTTTATAAACCCAAACCCAGATGACGGCCTTGGGAAACTAAGAATGATCAACCAGAGTAGCTGTTTCTTCCTTTTGGGCTGCTTGCGGCCCGTCTTTCTTGCGGACGTTATAAAGTACCATTTCATTTCATTTCATTTCATTTCGTGTTTCTCCCTTCTTGCGGACGTTATCAAGTACCATTTCATTTGATTTCATTTCCCTTCAAAGGTCTTCAAGCATCCTAATAAACCTCCACCTCTGTTCTGTCTCTCTTAGATTTCCGACCCACGCAAGTAAGGGCACCTACTCTACATTGTTCAGTTTTTCCCAGGAATGGGTAAACACTCAAGAATCAACACTACAATTTCCTGAGGTGATGACAAACAAGTACATGAAAATTTCCTGTCTTTCTTTTGGTTTTGTTCCTCTCTCTTGTTTTTTTGCAATTGCCCGTTGTGTGGGTAACCTGAAGACAATATTCATTTTCTGATTCACTGTCCGGGGTTCTCTCACGAGAGAGACACTCTCCTCAAATCTATCAAGGGAATTGTGCCTGTACCTCTGTTTACCAACATTGACCATTTTGGGGCCTATTTATTGGGCAAACCACACACAGCAGATTGATGCTTGTGTGAAGGGATTTCTAGAGGATATCTGGAAAACCCGGAACAATGTTTTATTTCAAGGTAAGTCTTACTACCGATGTCAGCCCCTGACAAAGGTAGGTTCTGTCCCTTTGTGTTCCGCTCAAACTGGGCGCGGGGTCAATGGCCACAAGGCTATGGCAAACAACGTCTTATGAGTACATTCTCTTGTTTTTTCCATCTGCAGGAGGCTTTGACCCTGAGGCAATCCCTTGAGCAGTAGTTGCTTTCGGGCTGCTTTTTGGCTTTGGTTTTGTCTCCTCTCTCTTGTTTTTATTCCATTTTGAGCATTTCGCGGAGGTTATAGAGTACCATTTCATTTTATTTCTTTCTCTTGGACAGGCCCTACTGAGGATACATGTGTAGAGGATAAGTGGCCTAATTTTCAAGCTCACTGCAGTTCACATAAGAAATAAAGACATAAGTTATTAACTGAAGAGAAAACTGCATCCTGATGCCTTACTACTTGTCTTGTCTGTTTTAGTCACATTCATTCCAACCCCGAGTCACCTACCCTGATCTGTTTTCCTCACACCGCACACCTATCCCCTGGCCCTGAGGCACAGGAAAGCACTGTGAATGAGCATGTCTCTCTCATGAAGGCATCCCTATAGTATGCAAATTTTCCCGACTAAAATGTTTTGTATAGCTTTGCATTTGTCCACATCTTATGCAACTAAGAACAGCTGCAAAGAAGTAAATAAGAAAAATCAACATATATGCCATCTGCAGCGCATGGGACACCATAGAACAAACCACAAAGAAGAAGGAGAGTCAGCAACCCTACCTCCAAGACTTGGGCATCAGAGTGCTCTTGAAGTGGATCGAGGTTAGTGCGCATGGTGCCTTCAAAGAGTGTTGGGTCCTGTGGGATTATGCTCAATCTTGACCGCAAATCCTGCAGACCAATTGTGGTGATGTCCAGCCCGTCGATAAAAATCTTGCCACCTGCTGGTTCTACCATTCGGAAGAGTGCCTGGATGAGTGTGGACTTCCCACTGCCCGTACGCCCCACCACCCCAACTTTTTTGCCCCCCGCAAATTTTCAGGTGATCCCATGCACCACCAGTGGCGAGTGAGAGGAATATCGTATCTGCAGTTATTCAATCAGGAGCACATTGAGCGCAACGCCAGAGGTTGTACAGTAACAGTTGATTGCATTTCCAGCAAAATTAGAAAACCATCTGTCAAACAGCTGAACAGATAAAGATGTACCGAATGGGATATCCTCAGGCATTGACTACCCTCCACCAGCAATCTATTACTTCGTCGTATTAAAATCATTTGAGGTCAAAAGACCGTGACACTGGTCTGTTCCAAGTCACTGATGCAGTTAGTTCGCCACTATACTTTTCCAAGTCACCAAGCTATCCTGGGTTATGACCGTGTAAGGTTCCATAAGGATACCTCGCACTGAAAGAGAAGTAGCACTTCGGAAAGAGGCCTAAGAACAATTCAGCTGCAAATTCACCTGTAATTGCAGGAGCTCAATGGTGCCATGAGAAGGCCAGTCCTTAGGAGGGCAGCATTCATCAATCACCAAGGGAGCTTCACTAGGGATATGTGTATACTGCTGTATACGCTCCACCGATATGAGCTTTGTCTCGAAATTGGATAGGACCCAGAGAAACCAAGCAAGAATTATGTTCAGATTCAAACCATAAGTAACTGCTAGCCCTGCAATACCTGCACAATTGCCAAATCTGACAATGAGCTCAATTCAAGGTATGCACCAATAGCACAGAATGCTTGACTCCCATTCAAACACAGCCTAGTGACTAGGGCACTTTGGCCGCCTATAGTTGGTCCTGGGTTCAAATTTAATGCCTGGGGAACTTGGGCTGCCTAACGCTACAGGGTTCTTTCTTCTTTCCCACGTAAAACAGTTTTTGTGCAGGAGATATTGCCACGTTTCAAGAGTGAAGGGCCAGATTTCCATCAACTCGCCATACTCCCTTGGAACGATCCCTGTAGGAATCATCCCGGGTCGACGGTCAGCCGTGTCTCCCCGGTGGAAATTGGCGGGTAGGTCAAACCCGACCCCCGTCTCGGCCTCGCCCCTGCTTCTATGTATAAGGTGGAATCATCCCGTCAGGGATTCCACACTGCACAGTATGTTTCGAAAGCATATTGCACGTGTCCGTAGCTCGTGCATGAGCCAATGCATGGCCGTCCCAGTGAAGGCCAGGGACCACGCAAACGGATCTTTGGTACGTGTGCATGTTTGTCTTCTCACCGGTTTTTTCCAGTCACACTTGTTAATGCATCATAGCCCCTCCGTGCAGTGCAGGCCCCGCAACTAATAACTTAGCAAGTGATTCGGCCGGGTAAGTCATAAAATTATGCACTTATTATGTCACCTTATAAATTGTTAGTTTCTAGTAGTATGTTCAAGATTCTTTCATCACTCATAGCCTTGAAGTCGAACAGGTTCTTGGCACCAATTGGGAGCAAGGAATGAAACGCGGCCCTTAACTTACATGTGTGAGGATCTGAGACACATATGGATGGTCCCATCCATACATGATATGTGCATGGGAGGAGTGTTGTGCAAGCGAGCCAGATGCCGTTGGTCGACGAGTCTTGTCGTAATTGTACCTGTTTGGGGATTTGAGCCCAGTAGTAGAATGAACTACCTTCTTGTATTTTGAGTGGACGTTTCTCCTGTTTTTTTTCCACTTTCAAAAACAGAAAGAGATTGCACTGGTGGTTTTTTTCAACCGCCTGCCAAGGCGCCCTACCGGTTGAGCCACATAGAGTTGGTCGAGCTGAAGACTCAGCTCAAGGATCTAATGTCAAAGGGGGATATCCGGCCGAGTAAGTCACCTTACGGAGCCCCGGTGCTATTTGCAGACAAGAAGGATGGGACGCTGCGGATGTGTGTCGATTACTATTACTGGAAAAATGTAGTTTGACCAATGTCATTTTACAGATTTTTTATTTCTCTTGACAGAATGACCTCCACATTCACAAACCGCGGAGGGGGGCAAAATGGAAATTCCACTACATTAAGAATCTACTGTTGTTCAAAGTTCACTGTTGTCAAATTCGGAGAACGGCTGCACTCTCCTCCTCTCCCATCTGCAAACAGCTAACTTAACCCAGCCCAAGCCTTCCCCCCCTCGGTCATCAAGTCAGACAACATTTTGAACAATACATGCTTGATACTGGGGAGGGAAAGAGCATCTTCATTTTCATAGTTGCCAGAGATTAGCAGCACATAGGCTTGCCCGGGGACTGTCCCATTCCTACTCACCAATCCCTGCGCCACCTTCCAGTTAGCATACTTCCAACTTCATGCACCCGCCTCCATACCCTGTCCCATAGAGCACAGGAGAGAATTTATAACACAAGTCAAAACAAAAATGATGAAAACTCGGAGGGTGAATGAGCTTCCATCCCCTGTTAAAAAAGAAAAGAAAAGAAAAGACGAGCAAGGTCGTTTGAGGGCCAGACCGGAGTGGCTTGCGCAGGAAGTAAAGCGACGGCGGGGCCCAGCGAGCGTCGCCCGCGCAGTCATGGGAACGCGAGAAGGGATTTGTACGTTTTCCTCTGGGAATGTGCGGGGAAGACGGAGGCGGTACTATTTATATGCACGGGATCCTTTTGGATTACACCCTCCGTTCTCTGGTCTTGAAGTTCTGTGTTGGCAATCAACTGTGCGGGAGTTTGGTGCAAGGCAGGCGCACGGAATTCAGAGAGATCCAAGGAGAGACGGAGAGACGGCTTTTGAGTGAAATTTTTGAGAGTCTGAGACGGAATCCTGAGACTCTATCGCCAGCACAGAGGGGGTTGGGATACATTTGATTCTCAGATTTAACATCAATTTGGGGGTTTTGCATTCATTCAACTACAGCGCAATAGCATTATTTCTTCTCCCCTACTTTCATTCTCATTGTGCTGGAAGAAGTTGGTGTGAGCTAAGGATAAATAGCGATTCTGAGCTCAGGTCAATTTTGTTCGACCAGAGGGTGAGAGATATTCAAGGAGGTATACGTTCAATTAAGGAGGAAAACGAGATTTCCTGATAACAGTGGGCACAGACATAAAGAGGGAGAGAGAGGGCGCAGCACGGACAGTGCAGGAGAACTGCAACCGGAGCCCCCAATGGTCTTTTCCCATCGGCAATGGAGTATGTTTTCATATTTCCCCCTCTATTCTCACGTCTCCAAATTTGTTTCTGATTTACCCATCAAGTCCCACATTCTTTGTTCCTGCAAAAATCGCCAGCTGAGCTTTGCGGTCCCCACCTAAGATCACCAGCGATCAGCTTAAGACCTCCATTTTCTGAGTTGATTCCTCAGTCTCATTTGAGCCCCAGAAACGGGTCGGAAGTTCACAATGCGTTATTGGTAGTTCTGTCTTCAAGCTATCATAGTGAAAGGGAGAATTCGCCCAGCTTGAGCAACGTAAATACTCCCCACACGATACGATTTCAACTGGCATAGACAACCGGACGTCCTTCTATCCGTCCCTCTATGTGTCTCTGTCAAGGGTCTGTATGGGCACAAGGCTACGAGAGGCACATATTTGTGAATACAGCTTTGTTTGTGCGCCCTCATATATATACTTGCATCCCCCACTGATAGTTGTACACTTCTCCTTTGTCCTTTCTTTACAAATCAGTTGTGCAAAGCAGCGTTACGCCGGAAAGAAGAAGCATAGTCAATGCAGGATGTAGCCTTCCCCTGGAACCCACTAGGCCTGTCGAAAGAAGAAGCATAAGCAATCCAGGATATGGCCTCCCCCCTGGAACCCACCATCTGCCGTTGCTAATTTCCATTGCTTGATTTCTTCTCTGCTGTGTGCTTGATTTCGTTTGAATGTCATGTCAGGACTGATTTTGCGAAGTGAATGCAGTATATGAGTGGGCCTAGTTACTTGAGTATCCTGCATCACTTTTAAGTCTTTCGTAACTGGTCACAGGCACAAGTTTGAGGAAGCAAGATTGTTTGAGAGAAGAATTCTAAGCTACCTGGACATGATGTTCATCGTGGTGTGCAGTGTCGCAAGTTTGGGCAACATTCTGCAATCCTGTCGACGCCACTTTGTGCTCTGATGACATCTTCACAGCCTTTCATCTGACTTCGGATACCTCGTTGTGGCCATGGTTGCGGGTGTTCTTTCTTGGGGCTTGTCCCTACCATGCTTTAACTGCAGTCCTTCACTTTCTCTTTCTCGTTGTCTTTCTTCTTCTGCTCACGTGGAGAAAGATTACACACAAAGAGACATCTGCGAATGGGTCTCATACCCTCACATCCTATAAGAGGGAGGTGAGGGTGTACTACTACAAAGTCATCCTCACATGCTGCCTTTATCTTTTGGTAGTTAATTTTGGAGTTTCAGTCTGGGGAATTGTTCATGGGGTGCGAAGTGGGTGGTCCAATGTCCCCATGGACCTGGAGATCTCTGCGTCGGTCCAAGCAATTGCTTGGTGTATCATATTTCTGGCCGCAGACAATGTCAGAAGAGGAAAGAGGAAGAAGTTTCCAGTGTTTTTGCGGGCATGGTGGTCAGCTGCCGTTTTCCTCTCCATCCTCTCCCTTCCGTCCAGAATACTCTTACTCACAAGAGGGGGATACCTCCTCTGGGCTGCTTGGTTAGACATTGCAGCGTTTCCAGCAACTCTCTTTCTTGGGTTTGTTGCGCTGCTTGGGCAAACAGGGGTTGAAGCTGTGGCTGATGAACTGCAGTCGCCATTGTTGGATGGTGTGCAACATGGGTCTACTGACGCACATCCAGTCGCAGCGTATGCTACAGCAAGCATCTTCAGTCTCGCCACCCTTTCATGGCTGAACCCATTGCTTGCTGCTGGAGCGCAAAATCCATTGGAATCAAAGGATTTGCCCTTTTTGGCACCTGAGGATAGGGCAGATGTAATTTATAAGATGGTGCAACAGAACTGGGATAGGTTAAAGTCACAACATCCGTCCCAAACCCCTTCGATTGTCACGACCCTTGCCAGATCCTTCTGGAAGCATGCACTCTGGACTGCAATGTTTGCATTCTTTAACGTGTTTGCTTCATATGTGGGTCCGTATTTGATCAATGATTTTGTAGAATATCTCGGAGGAAGGCGAAGGTTCTCAAATGAAGGTTTCATACTGGTCTCTATTTTTTTCCTTGGCAAGATGGTGGAAAATTTGATGCAGCGCCAGTGGTACTTGGGTATACAGTTTGTGGGTTTACGCATAAGAGGTTGTCTAACAGCATTTGTCTTTCGCAAAGGTTTGCGTTTGTCAAGCCAATCTCGGAAGAGCCACACAAGTGCAGAGATTATCAACTACATGTCCGTTGATGTCCAGAGAATCTCAGATTTCTCCTGGTATCTAAATCAGATCTGGATTTTGCCCCTGGAAGTGGGTCTTGCACTTGCCATCCTGTATAAAGTGGTGGGAATGGCATGGGTGGCAGCCTTGATTGCAGCCTGTTTCACTCTCTTCCTCAACACACCACTAGAGAAAAAGCAAGAGAAGTATCAGGATGAGGTTATGACAGCCAAGGATGCCCGCATGAAAGCTACTGCTGAATGCTTAAGGAACATGCGAGTGTTAAAATTGCAAGCGTGGGAGAAGATATTCCTTGCAAGAATTGAAGAGTTGCGGCAGCGAGAGTACAGTTGGCTCGTAAAAGACTGCCTTGCCAAGGCCTTGTCTGTGTACACATTCTGGGTCTCTCCAATTCTGATCGCAATTGGAACATTTGGCACATGTGTTTTTCTGGGGATACCTCTGACAGCAGGTCGAATTTTGTCAGCAATAGCCACTTTTCGGGTCCTGCAAGACTCACTGAGTCAATTTCCAGAGCTCGTGTCTTTCTATGCACAGACCAAGGTGACTTCAAGCTTATTATATCCGGTCATTTCCTCAGTTAGTCTAGTCAGCTCCTGTCATCAGTTGAAGTCCAAGTTCTCAGCTCTTGCTCAGAACATGGTCCCACTGTTGGAGATTTTTCTTCAAGTCGTGAGCTGCTTCTTCATATTGACCTGTGCTTTAAAAGCTTCCCAAGTTATATCTGTTTTTGTTCAGGATACCAGGGCACCTCTACTCTTCACTGGTATATGTAGAATAACTTTGTGGATGAGCTCCATATTCAGACTGTGGCACTAATGGATTTGACTTTGGCCTGCTGGTTTGAACATCAGCATGATGGAACGGAACTGTGCCTTGAGCAGTGTGATGGATAATAATTTACACAAATGGTTTCATCCTGTTTGAGGATCAACCTCAACATCATGTAACTAGGGCACTAAAAAAATTGTGTCCTTCAATCAGGTATCTGTGGACCGAATTTGGCGGTTTCTACAGGAGGAAGAGTTGCCTAAGGATGCTGTGATCCATGTTCCTAAGAATGCGAATTGGGATGGCCTGGAATCAGACATAGCAGTTCAGATTGAAGGAGGGGAGTTCACTTGGGACCCAACTGTGGAAGCACACACTCTCACAGGGATAGAGTTGCATGTGAAGAGGGGGGCGCGGGTGGCCGTGTGTGGGACTGTAGGATCTGGGAAATCCAGCCTTATTTCCTGCATCCTTGGCGAGGTACCAAAGCTCTCTGGCACGGTAAGAGCTGGAACTGCTCCGTGGAGACATCTGGGTTGTGTCCAACTTAATTGCTGAAGTTGACTCATGTTTTCTTCCATTTTGTCCCATAAGCTCTATGAGCTTTCCGTGGACGTTATAAAGCACCATTTCATTTCTGTTTTAGGTAGGTAGTTGCAATCCATAACTCTGGCCCACCACAAATTGGTTAGTGGAACATCCTCTTATAATGACCCTATGCTTGCATGTTGCAGGTGAGGGTGAGTGGTAGTACAGCCTATGTGGGCCAGTCAGCCTGGATACAGACTGGCAAAGTTGAGGACAATATCAGGTTTGGGGCTCCCATGGATCGTACCAGGTATGATTCAGTACTTGAAGCCTGTGCTCTGAAGAAGGATTTGGAGCTTTGGGCTTTTGGGGACCAGACAGAGATTGGAGAGAGGGGCATCAACATGAGTGGTGGTCAGAAACAGCGCATTCAGCTAGCACGTGCATTATACCAGGATGCGGATATCTATCTTCTGGATGACCCTTTCAGTGCTGTAGATGCTCACACTGGCTCCCAGCTGTTCAGGGTTAGGGACCTCTCTCCTACTAAGTGGACGTTATAAAGTACCTTTCCATTTCTCCTTGTATGTGGATGGAGTAATATAGCAAATATGGTGGCTCATCCAAAATCCAAGTAGACCATATACAAACCCCAGAGCCTAAAGACAATAAAAGCATATGCTGTTATTTCCTTGATTGATGGGAAGAGGACCAGGGTTTTCAGTGCGCTGTTTACAGGAGTTCTGAATTGTTTAGTGAAGTCAGCTTTCCTGGGCAGATTTGGCCAAAATGGCAAGAGTGGGTTTGCTCTGAATCTTTCAAGATTTTTCCTTAGTAGTATACTGTGAATCCATTTTTCAAGCCACACAAGTAGTGTAACCACTTCATTTCAGCCAGTTGTATGTGGAATTCTGTGCTGTAGTTCCACAGCCAGAGACACAGCCAATGCTGCTCAGTTATCTTTCTGCAAAGCCGACATGGGAGGGTGTGGTGTGGCAGGAATGCATACTTGGAATGTTGGGCTCAAAGACAGTGGTGTATGTGACACACCAAGTGGAGTTTCTCCCAGCTGCCGATCTCATCCTGGTCAGTTTCTGTTCGAGTATTCCTCTTAGTGTTGGGGTTTGCTGGAACTCGACTTGGACTCCAGACTTTACATTAAAATTCTAATGTTACTGAAAATTCTGAATGTGGTCAAGGGGTTTGGGTTTCTTTTTTTTCTCATTCAGTTCCTCTAGTGTAATACATGAAAATGATCTCATCCAGTGTCCTCCGCGACAGTGTGGACTTCAGTGTTGCACCAAATAAGAAGTATTTGTTCCTATGTCAAGAAAAATATTTATGGTGAACAGGTACTGGAAAGCGGTATGATAGTCCAGGCTGGGAAATATGATGAGCTATTGCAAGCAGGCACCAATTTTAGAACTTTGGTCGAGGCTCATACTGAAGCTATCGATGGCATGGACATGGACGATTCTCTGGAAGGGGATGATTACAGCACTGCCCCACATTCAGAGTCTGAGGAAAGTTTCAGAAACGGGTCAGAAAATCATTCTATTGTTGATGACACTGACAGACTGCAAAAGCAAAAGAGTCTTCGGACGCAGAGATCCGTTTCAATAAAGAAACAGAACAGTAAGAAGGAGAAGGATATAGACCCTACCGAAAGCAGAAGGCAACTTATTGAGGAGGAAGAGAGAGAGCGGGGCATTGTCAAATTGAGTGTGTATTGGTCTTATATAACCTCGGTGTCCAGAGGTGTGATGGTCACCTTCATCTTGATTTCACAGATCTGCTTCCAGGTATGTTGCGTTGTTCTACAGGCGAGTTACATTTTTAGGTGCAGAATGTTCTGTCATGGGTTTAGCGTAAAACTGTGGCGGAGTTCAAAGCACTGCTGCACAGTTGATCCTAGTGCAGATTCTGGACTTGTTCCAGGGATGGATAAACCATGTGCCCAACTACATGTACTTCACATATTACAATGCTCAGCACCCCTGGTCATCTCTTCTTTTCATGTTTCATGTTTCTATATTACGAGATCCGTGGAAGATTCCACTGTCGATTCTGTGGAACTCAATCCCTCACTGAAGTCTTCTACTATGAGGATCAGAAATGCTTGGCAGCTTACCTGCACAAGGCCTTACCCTTAGCCAATCCCTCGAGCAGTAGTAGTAGTAGTAGTTGTTTTTTCTTTTCTTTTTGGCTCCGGTTTTGTTTCCTCTCATGCTTATTTTCCATTTTGTGCCATAAGCTCTTTGAGCTTTCTGCGGATGTTAGAAAGTACCATGTCATTTCATTTCATTTCATGTTCCACACATTTTCATGACACACAACGCTTCTATACCTGCAGGTGCTGCAGATTGGCAGTAATTACTGGATGGTGTGGGCATCCCCGTCAAAAGAGGGAGATGTGAGTAAAATGAGCAGTACAAAACTGATACTGGTGTTTGCGGCACTCTCATTTGGGAGCTCCTTGTTTGTAATATGCCGGTCTCTGCTGGTGGCATTGTTCGGAGTTTTCGCAGCACAGAAGTATTTCCTTGACATGACGCGCTGCCTATTCAAGGCACCCATGTCCTTCTTTGATTCTACTCCCGCTGGTCGCATCCTCAACAGGGTATTTATCATGTCCATATCTGCTGCTCAAATTTTCCACTGTTCTGTCTGCCTGCAGCAATTTATGAATAGAGAATCTGCCCCTTTTTAATATAGCCGTTTGCATCGGTCTCACCCAAGCTTTGATTTCTCTCTTATCGGACGTTATACAAGAAGGCGGACGTTATAAAGCACCATTTCATTTCATTTCTCTTATCTCTCTATCCGCGGACATTATAAAGCACCATTCCCTTTCATTTCTTATCCTTGGTTAAGTACAGGCCGTTGATTTTCTTTTTGCTGTTTGTGCCATCCTCCAGAATTCTGATATAGGTCGATCAGTTTATGTAAATTAAAATGGACATTTCTGACTATTTTGATTTCCATGCAGACCTGCATACTAAGTGAAGCCAAAATAGCTAGTGACACAAAGCTGGTTCTTACAAAGTGTTAAAATCTTTCATCCAACCAAGGTCTTGATTGAGGGATGCTTGTGGGTTTGTTGCAAGCAGGCATCATCAGATCAGAGTAAGTTGGACTCGGAGATATCGTTCAACCTAAGTGGTCTGGTTGTTGCCGCAGTACAGCTTGTTGGTATCCTTACGGTAATGTCGCAGGTGGGTTGGGCTGTGGTGGCCCTGTTCCTCCCGGTGGCAGGGGTCTGCTTGTGGTTGCAGGTATGTCTCCCTCTTCGACCATACAATCAAAGGAACTTCCTGAGAAAAAGAAATGAAATGGTACTTTAAAATGTCCGCAGGAAGCTCAAAGATCTTCGGATGCAAATGGCAAGTTTGGAAAAGGGTTGGGAGTGAGAGCGTGGGTGAGGAGTCATTGAGTTGATACCTGCTGTATTAATCAGATGACCTGATTGGTGTTGTTTGTGTGCAACCCCTACCACTTTTTAAGCCTGACTTTCATGTGGTGAGCAAAAACCTCACAACCAGCTCAAGTACTCTTACAGGGTCATAGCTGATGTTCATGGGGAAATTCAATAATCTCTTTTTCCTTGTGTATGTGATCTTCTAATCAAAGTGCCTCTACAGCGACTCGGGCTGGGTTTGTGAGTGCTATTTTTTCACCCCACATTGTTTGTTATTTGTTGCTGTCCATGGATGTTCTAAGTTTGGTTCTTCCATCATGAGGATCAGAAATGCTTTGCAGGCTGCAGGATACCTGCATGAGGCGTTGACTCTTAGACAATCCCTTGAGCAATGGTTGTTTTTGGGGTGCTTGTGGAGGGCCCCTCTCTTTCCTCTCAGGATTGCAAGAGACTCATTAGAAGGGAGCTTATGGAACTACATGTCAGGAGAACTTGGAAGCTACCCCATCTCACAACAAAGCTCCCTTTCTATCCAGAGACATTCTTGTTCTCTGCGATGATAGAATCTTGCCGCCCAATTACCTTTATCTCCTTCCCTCCTGAGGGCATTGGGGCGGTTCAGGGTGGGCTCCCACAATCTATGGATAGAGACTGGCAGATGGGAAAACCTGCAACGGGAGGACCACCTATGCCCAGCTTGCACGGGCGCAACCACGAACTGAAGAACACTTCTACTTTTGTTGCCCTCTATATTACGAGATCCGTGGGAGACTGTCTATTCCGTGGAACTCAATCTCTCACTGAAGTCTTCCACTATGAGGATCAGAAAATGCTTGGCAGCTTACCTGCACGAGGCTTGACTCTTAGACAATCCCTCGAGCAGTATTTGCTTTTGGGCTGTTTTTTTTTTGGCTCTGGTTTTGTTTCCTCTCTCATGTTTTTTTACCATATTGTCCCATAAGCTCTTTGAGCTTTACGCGGACATTATAAAGTACCATTTGATTTGGTTTCTTTCTTGCTTTCTCTTGTCCCATATGTTCTTTGAGCTTCCCTTGGACATTATAATGTATCATTTTATTTCTTATCATTCACTGAGGTTTGATTTCCAAACGTGCTGCAGCTTTGTGGTTGATGTGTGCAGCATGTTGGTTGCAGCGGTACTACATGGCTTCAGCCAGAGAGGTGGCCCGATTGCTGGGAATTGAGAAGTCGCCAATCCTGAATCACTACGGGGAGTCTATAGCTGGGGCTGCCACTATCCGAGCATTCGGTCAAGATAAGCGCTTTATGGATACTAACCTACAGCTATTTGATAACTATGCTCGTCCCAGCTTCTTCAACATGGCATTGATTGAGTGGATTATCTTCAGAATGGAGAACTGGTCCACATGTGTATTTGTATTTTGCATGCTGCTGGTGGTGCTGTTGCCCAGTAGCACCATTGATCCAAGTATGCTTAAATCTTTCTCCACTCTGACCCATTCTTGGATGCAGAGCGAAAGTTAATCTTATAGGTGTACAGGGTAGGAAGTCCTTGAGAGGAAGAAATAGAAAGAAATAAAGGAAGGAACGTGGAAAGCCCAAGGGAGAGCAGTTTGGGGGTTGAAGGTAATAGCAAAACCAGTGTCTTTGTTCATCTGGGGAAGTGTAATTGCTATGGTCAGATTGGTGGTGGGCGGTTCATCCAGCACCAGGACGTCTGGACTTGTGTCTGGGTGCTGAAGAGGCCAGTTTTTTGTCGCAACTGGAGAAGAAGAATGACCTCATCTTGATTGAGCCAATAGGATCTTCAAGTATGACGTAAAATGAACTTAAAGGGTAATGGCAAGTGTTTGTCTCAATCAGAAGTGCTACTACGTCCTTGATTTGTTGGTGTCATCAGCCCCTGTTAGAAGCTGGCTCCTTTTATAGCCTCTTACAGTGCAATTGTGGCATTGCAAATGCTCCCTTCCTCTAAAGATTAGGGAGCCTCTAGGTACCTTGCAGGCAATGGCCGCGCTTGCAGCTGGGTGGATCATGCCCCTTACTCTGACCTAGGTATTCATTATGTACTCTTATGCATTCCCTTGAATTGAATTGACCTCATTGTCAGATTGGGAAATTGTGCAGGTATGGCAGGGCTAGCAGTTACTTATGGTTTGAATCTGAACATGATTATTGCTTGGTTTGTATGGATCCTAGCCAATGTCGAGACAAAGATCATATCGGTGGAGCGTATACAGCAGTATACCCATATCCCTAGTGAAGCTCCCTTGGTGATTGATGAGTGCCGCCCTCCTAAGGACTGGCCTTCTCATGGCACCATTGAGCTCCAGCAATTAGAGGTGAATTTTGCAGCTGAGTTGCTCTGAGGTCTCTTTCCAAAGTGCTGCTTCTCTTTCAGTGCAAGGCATCATTGTGGCAATGTCAACCTTACACGGTCATAAACCCTGATAGCTTGGTGAATTGGAGAAGTATAGTGGTGAACTAACTGCATCAGTGACTTGGAACCGACCAGTGTCACCATCTTTTAACCTCAAATGGTTTTAAAACGATAAAGTAATAGATTGCTGGTGGAGGGTAGTCAATGCCTGAAGATATCCCGTTGGGTACATCTTTATCTGTTCAGCTGTTTGACAGATGGTTCTGGAAATGTAATCAACTGTTAGTGTACAAACCCATGGCTTTGCACTCAATGTCCTAGGCTCGTGATTGAATAACTGCAGATACGATATTCGTCTCACTCACCACTGGTGCTCCATGGAATCACCTGCAAATTTGGGGGGGGCAAAAAGGTTGGGGTGGTGGGGCGTACGGGCAGTGGGAAGTCTACACTCATTCAGGCACTCTTCCGAATGGTAGAACCGGCAGGTGGAAAGATTTTGATCGACGGGCTGGATATCACCGCAATTGGCCTGCATGATTTGCGATCAAGGTTGGGCATCATCCCACAGGACCCAACTCTCTTTGAAGGCACCATGCGCACTAACCTTGATCCACTTCAAGAGCACTCTGATGCCGAAGTCTGGGAGGTAGGGTTGCTGACTCTGCTTCTCCTTCTTGGTTTGTGCTATGGTGTCCCATGGGCTGTGGATGTTATAGACATTTAGTTTTCTTTCGGACGTTATAAAGTGCCATTTCATTTCACTTCATTTCTTATTTGTAGCTGTTCTTAGTTTCATAAGATGTGGACCAACGCAAAGCTATACTGAAATTTTAGTCAGGAAAATTTGCGTGCGGTAGGATGACTTCATGAGAGATACATGCTCATTCACAGTGCTTGCCTGTGTTAAAGAAGTACAGAGACCAGTGCAAATTTCCATGTCCGATCACTGTGACTACTGAAAACTCTTAAGTGTCCCGAGAAAAGAAACAGCATACACTTCCTGTTGCTCTCTTGTGCTCCCCCCTTGTTTTATTTTGAAATAAAAGCAGGAGACATCTATGAACAAATTTTACAAACCCAAAACCAGCCTTGGAAAACGAAGAATGATCGACCAGACTAGCTCTTTCCCTGAGCTTTGGGCTATTTTTTGGCTCTGGTTTTGTTTCCTCTCTCTTGTTTTCTCCATTTGTGCCATAAGCTTTTTGAGCTTTCTACGGACGTTATAAAGTACCATTTCATTTCATTTCATTTCATGCTCATTTTCAGCTTTAGAAATCTTGACTCTATGTGTCAAGGTTGTGTTAACTGTCAGATTTATTCTTCCAGGCTTTGGACAAGTGTCAGCTAGGAGATGTGCTACGGGCCAAGGAAGGAAAACTTGACTCCCCAGGTCGGTTACAGAAACCTTCAGTGGAACTGCATGTACAGAATAACCGAAAATGTTTTTGTGGCACTTTTACAAGTTTCTGAATCCAGAACATACTTTCAAAGCCTAGCATCTGGGAGACACTGCCATTTGATGTTGATGTCCCTGTCAAGTATCCACAGCGTAGTTCTGTTTGTGCTTCCATCTTCTACTTCAATCTGTCATAGAGTTAGCATACTTTCTGGTGCTTGAGAAGGAAACACACACTAATTATCCTGTTTCTATCTGAAGTCAGCCTGATCTCTTGCACCTCTAACGGCTGTAGATCACAGCTTCAAATGTGGAACTGGTGAGTTCTATTTTTAATCTGCAAATCAGTTGTGGTTCTCCATTTTATCCTGTGAAATTTCTGTCTCTTGGGGCAATGCAGTTGGCGAGAATGGGGAGAATTGGAGTGTGGGGCAAAGGCAACTGGTGTGCCTGGGCCGCACCCTGCTCAAGCGAACCCGCATCCTGGTGCTCGATGAAGCAACAGCATCAATTGACAGTGCCACCGATAATGTCATCCAGCGCACGCTGCGAACTGAGTTTAGAGCTTGCACTGTCATCACTATTGCTCATCGAATTCCAACAGTTGTCGACAGCGACTTTGTCCTGGTCCTCAGTGATGGTATGTTCAGATGTATTTCCCAAGAGAGTGGGAAACTGGGTTTGAGCTTTGGAGGGGGATGAGGTCCTTGAACAGAGTCACCCGTGATCTTATGAAATATTACCTCGTTACACATACTAATATACAAATAACTGTGTTGGTGCAGGAAGGATTGCTGAGTACGATGTCCCTGCCAAGCTTTTGGAAAACAAGTCATCAATGTTTGCAAAGCTTGTGGCGGAGTACAGATGAAAAATTCCAGTCTTTCATCATTTTCATGTTAGTGCGGATCCTTCTTACAGGGTGACAATTGGAGATGGTTCTCAATCAGGACGAATGGCTATTCACAGATTCCCCCATCAGTTTTTGACTCGCCTCAAGTCCCTACCATGGGTTCGTTTGAACTTGTTGTCTTTGTGAAAACAAGTTCTGCTCTAACAGCAGAAGAGTCCGGCAAGTGCAGCCCCAGAAGTCCTTGCTGGTTATACTATGATGCCATCCAGGTAGCAAGACTGATCATGAGTGGTAAACCGCAAATTCATGGAAGCAGTATAGATGTCTGCAATATCATTTGGGGCTTTCAACTTTTGGAGTGAATGGCATGAAACTTTGCTTCATATGGTACAGTTTTCCATCTGCTTAACCTCCTATGGAATAATGTATGGGAGAATAACTCACCCCCAACATGGGGCAGTAGCCGCAAGGTGGAGTGGCTCTTAGTTGCGACCGGAGTCCTCTATCTCTCTCTCTATGGGAGAACAAAGCGCTGAGTCTCACTAAAAATTTTCACTGCAGAGGGATTAGCTCTGAGGTCAAGAAAACCTTACTTTGCCGCGTTATTAGACCTGCCTTGGAGTACGGATCTGCTATATGGGTTGATAACTCCAACCAGGCTAAGTCTCTAGAATCCATTCAAGTGGGGGTGCTTAAGGAGTGCATGTCAGCATGCTCCAAAACAGCCAATGTGGCTGTTCGGGGTGAGTTTGGCATCCCTTAAGCTCCCGACAAGATGAATTCCAGGTCAGATGGTGGGGTCAGTTGCAACACATGTCCAACAGCAGATACCCTAAGTTAATCGACTCTATATATTGGAAACAGGACCGCCCTGTCAAACAGGCTAAGTCCTGGCAGAAGAGAGCAGAAGAGATTCTCAAGGATTTAAATCTGGACCCGCAAGTCTTGACCTTGCTGGATAAATCTGACTTAGAGACTGTAGTGTCCAAAGCCATGTCTGTTACCAGCAAATTGTCTGATGCAAATGAAGTTAGGCAGAAAACTTCCCTGAACCTGTTCCCAGTCTGTGACATGGGGGAGGATATCATGTCAAGGGTCTACCCACTCTCGGCACCAGACTGAAATTTAGACAATATTCATTTTCTGATTCACTGTCCGGGGTACTCTCACCAGAGAGAAGCTCTCCTCCAATCTATCAAGAGAATTGTGCCTGTACCTCTGTTTACCAACTTTGCAAGTCTCGAGGCTGAGCCAAAAGCCCAGGCCCTTCTGAGGCCTAGTTTTTGGGCAAATCACACAGAGCAGATTGATGCATGTGTGAAGGATTTCCAGAGGATATCTGGAAAACCTGAATTAATTCTATTTATAAAGGTAAGTCTTACTACCAATGTCAGCCCCTGACGGAGGTAGGTTCTGTCCCTTTGGTTTCTGCTCAAACTGGGCGCGGGGTCAATGGCCACAAGGCTACGGCAAACAATGTCTTATGAGTACATTCTATGGGAGAACATACACCTCTCGAATAGTCTTATAAGCATCTGTCAAAGCATCTGAAAGTTCATTCTTTCCTTCTTTCCTTCCAAATATATCTTCGGCTTAGGCCCAGGCTTTACTAAACAGGTTGAATAAACCCAAAATGCGGTCCCCCACCTAAATTGATGATCGAATTTGGAGATCCCAACACTATGCAACAGAAATAAGAAATCAAATCAAATCAAGTATTTTATAATGTCCGCGGAAAGCTCAACGAGCTTATGGGACAAAATGAAAAAAAAAACGAGAGGAAACAAAACCAGAGCCCAAAAAAAACCAGCCCAAAAGCAAGCACTGCTCGAGGGATTGTCCAAGGGTCAAGGCCTCGTGCAGGTAAGCTGCCAAGCATTTCTGATTTTCATAGTGGAAGACTTCAGTGGGAGATTGAGTTCCGCGGAATAGACAGTGGAATCTCCCACGGATCTCGTAGTAAGAGGGCAATAGAAGAAGAAATGTTCTTCAGTTTCAATTTCCTGGTTGCGCCCGGTGCAAGCTGGGCATAGGCGGTCCTCCCGTTCGAGGTTTTCCCATCTGCTAGTCTCTATCCTGAGATTGTGGGAGCCCACCCTGAATCGCCCCAATGCCCTAAGGAAGGAAGGAGATAAAGGCGCCGAAAGGTAATTGAGCCGCAAGATTTTATCACCTTGGAGAACCAAGAATGTCTCTGGACAGAAAAGGAGTTTTGTTGTGAAATTGGGTAGCTTCCAAGTTCTCCTGACATGTAGTTCCATAAACTCCCTTCTAATGAGTCTGTTGCGATCCTCTTTGGATGTGATTTCCACCCCTTCTGGATTCTTTGGCAATAGTGAAGCAATAGAGAGTCCACTGCACTTAAAAACTGCACACTCGAGCATACCAGGAGTGCTTGAAACCTGCTGTTTTGAGCAAGAAATGAGTGAAGGAACAGAAAGCTCAAGACAAGAAAGAATGCAGAGCCCTCAGCAAGCAGCGCAAAAGTCGGGGACAGATAGAGACTTGCCTGATTCGTTGTGCAAGAGGAGCAAGTTCATGACATCTAGAACCAAGCATATGCCACATGTGGCGCTGGATCCTAAAGAAGAAGTGTCATCCAGGACTGGAAAGATCCATGGCAGAGCTTGTCGGTTGGAGGAAAGTTTCAGTTACTTGGGTGATCCAGAAGGTAATCCATCGTGTCGTGAAAGTGATTTATGAACCGGGATTCACAACAAAGATAAGCCGATCAATCATATGGCAATGGGCTATAAATCTATAAATGTAGTGAAGCCCTGATTGGCCTGAAAAGTTGTCTAGGCATGGATCAGTTTTTCCTAGGAGAACCATCTCCAGAATCTATGGATCATTGTTATGGTTGTAGAGGTGGTGAAAACTGTAGAAGTTAGGATGTATGGAGGAGAGGTGAGAACCCTTGCAAAGTTGTACATCTCATGAATGACGGGACATATTCAAGACGGTCTTCTCTTGGAGATTGGTACATATTCACTCAAAAATCGATTTAGAGGCTTACAACATCGTAATGGAATGTCACAAACTCTGTTGGAGATGTAATTTTGAGCGAAAAGGGGGCGAAAAGATGACAATTGTATGCATTAGTCTGATATAAAAAATGCATATCTCGACATATAACTCATGATTTGGGATAAAATTCATCATAACATTCTATAAGATAGGTTTGTTGTTCTTGTACCCATTCCAAACTTCTGTGGCCTTATCAAATTGTGAGTAGTGTTGGTTGAGGCCCTTGACTGTCACCCAACTTGTCCCCATTGAGACCTTGTTAGAGGAATGACATTTGATCAACGTGAATTCTGAAAGTGGTGGTGTTGTGTCTTTGTCAATCCAATGAAATGAGTAATAAAGCAGAGCCTCGAGCGGACTTTTGTGCATCATGTCTGTGATAATCTCGTTGCCTTCCTCTGCTCAGTTCCTTGTGGAAATTCTTTCACTTGCGGTCTCTCGTCCTTGCTTCGATGCTATCTTCATGCCAAAACAGAGAAACATTGAGAACTTGAATGGCACACTTCAAGTGTCATCCTCTGCTATGTCGTCTCACACCCTCAAGAAAAATCAAGTACTTGTGCACAATCAACATACACATATTTTCATTTGAAAGCCCATCTTCATCAACTTGGAGTTGTATATTTATCATCTTGGTAAAAATGTACCTTGTATAATTATACCATATCTTTGTCGAGCGGATCACCCTTGCAAAGATTTGAAACCACTTCAATTGTTGAGTTGACAATAAATGCTCCACTAGGAGGAAAAGTAATAATATTGTTCAATATGCCTTTCCGCACATCGATGACCTGCAAGCCAGTCTCCTCAAAGTGAGACAGTTTATTAAAGTCTACAATTCGCACTCCCATCGTCCACACTAATAACGCATGCGAGATACAATTTAATTCAACTGTAACAAGCAAAACACATCTGACATCGCTGCAAGGAAGGATGCTACAATTGTGCACCACTGAAGATACAGTTCC
The DNA here is from genome assembly GCA_030704615.1 of Takakia lepidozioides. Taxonomy (NCBI): domain Eukaryota; kingdom Viridiplantae; phylum Streptophyta; class Takakiopsida; order Takakiales; family Takakiaceae; genus Takakia; species Takakia lepidozioides. The sequence continues at coordinate 29,226,633 of CM060733.1, forward strand.
ACTGCTCTCTACATGTACATTGACGAGGGAATGACAGACCTGCAAAATATCTCCAGCTTGAGGGCAAAAAAGATGAGCTTTCTCAATTATGAACAATTGCTCATTCTCGTGGAGCGCTAGCCTCGCTGAAGATTGGTACATTTCAAGGAAGATGAGTATACTAGTGCTGATGGAAATAAACTTCAATTAGTCGACTGAGATCGCAAATCCCAAACCACATATGGAACAGAATGCGCAACATGAGAATTGAGCAGATTCAAGCAGTTTCATACACCTAATCATTCCACAATTTCATTCCACAATTTCATTCCACAGGACCTCGGTTCACTATTTCTTCTTTGTAACCCGCACGGTTGATGATAGCTGTAATGAGGTTTTGGTCTGGGTGGTGAAGGTGGCTGGAGACCACCCCATACACTTTATCAAAGTTTGCTCCCACACCAGTATCACCGGCAATGATAATGCAAACCTTCTCGCCCTACCGACTGTGATGACTGATAGGGGGTCGGTGCACCAACCACGCTGGCGGATAGCGAGGATAAGGGGGGCATATTTTTGTCGTTTCTCTAAGGTGGAGGGGGCTGAGTATCGGTCATGACAATATATGAATTCAACGAAGTGAATGGTGAGTTCTGGAGAAGGGAAAGTGGATAGGGGGGTATTGATGGGTAAGCCTTAGACAAGTAGGATATCCGGGCAGAGTCTGGAGGGGCAGGTACAGGGTGAATGAGGACAAATACACGAAAGGATCCAGTGAGGGACAGTATGGTCAGGAGGTCAGCCTTGGTAGGTACCAGCATTGATGAGTGAGAACCATCTGGTTTTTGATCGGGTCATGAGAAATTTATGGATGTACCAGACTGCGTAATTATGACGAATGATGCGGAGACCATGTATAACAGGGTGAATACACTGACTAAGGAGATGGGGCCAAGTATCTCGTACTAGATGTGTATGTGAGCATAAAGGGCAATTGGGGGATGGGAATAAGCGTGGCCAAAAGATGTACTTACGTTGATGTCCCATGTATTGAGTGTAGCGAAATTTGAGTGTTTGTCGGATTTGCGCATCAGTGACAGTCTTGGTGTGCCAGAAATAGTTTGATAACTTATGGTGAAGAATTGTAGATTGTGTCCATTTTTGGATATGGGCTTTGGTGTGGCTGGTAGAGGTTAAGGCTTGTTTGTTTGCTTTTCATGTGAGAATGGATTGTAGGTTACATATGGGCTTGGTGGTTGGGGGTTCTGGTGTTGGATGAATTAGCCAGAATGGGTGGATGTGAGCAATATGGATGGGGTCGGCCATGGGATCCAGTGGCTTCATACCGCCAGTATAAACGCGTTACACGATAAGCTTAAAATTCCTATCCCCCCCATCCACAAATGCTTTAAGGCCATTCACCTCATTACGCTTCGCTCCCTAATAGCTATCATTACAAATAAGCGGCAACTCGAATCCAATCCCTCTGCAGAACCCCAGGGTACCCTAGGTACCGCTATCCTATCTGTTACTTCCCCATGGTTACCCGGTGTCCCATAGACACATGTTTCTTTATAGGGCCCAACCCCAAAAGGGGGCAGTAGCCGTGAGGCGAAGCGGCTCTTAGTTACGCCGGCTTCGGCCGGAGTCTTCTATCTCTAGTTACAAACTACCTCCATGGAGGTAGTTATATAGTCAACACCAACCACCGAAACACGTTCGCGGAATGGAACCCCAAACCTGCATCGCTATATCACCATCGACCTACCACTAGACCACAACCTCCACCATGCCAACAAATTGTCGTTTTTTTTCATATATTAGAGAAACAGGGTAATAGGAACCGTTTAAATGTAGTGGGGCCCGCAGTCAGGTCCTTGTCCCCTTTGCATGGTGCGGCCTCATTACGAGGAGGCCACACAAAATTCAGAGGCATTTCAAAGGCATGCAATAGCCATGTGGGGCCCCATGCAATAGCGAACGGAGACAAGTTGCTAGATGTTCAGTCTTTTTTTCTTAATTTTTTTTTTCAATGACTTGGGGTGCATATTCTCTTCCGTTGTGGCAATTGTACAATGGATGAAGTACTAACGTTAGACTCTGTGAGTTAATTTCAGAGCCACCTTTTTGTAGGGCTAGATATTCCTTCATTGCTTAGAGGTTGATTATTTGATGGTGATTATTTGATGGAATTGCATTATAATCAGCTTTATGCTTTTAGTGACCTATTCCGAATCTGGAATATGACTGTGAAATTCTACAGCCATATTCCGATTCAGAATAGGTCACTAGAATTTTGAGTTTATCACAGTAAAGTTTGGAGAAAAATGTTTCCAGGTTTGTCGGCATCTTACCTGCCGTAATAGTCACTAGAAATCCCCTTTCCTACAAGGGGTTTTGATGGAGTCTACAAAAAATGTATATATATAATTTACAATGTTGGCACACCGGTTGGGACTAGCCTGTTGCGGCCCTTTCTTTGTAGCTACCAGTATTTTATCGTTGTCAGGCTATTTACGGTGGGCTTGAAGATGCTCTTAGAGTATCTCCTGCAGCACGGTAAAGACTTTTACCCCAGGTTGTTTGCATCGATGGCATCCTATTCCAAAGGGTGACATCAATATGTCAGTCCAAATTAATATATTTGTAGTGAATATACGGTATATGAAAAATCACTATATATAATAGATATGAATCCATGGATATTAGAGAACCGATAGGGCAGTGTTTATTTTGAAGACTGCAACACCCTTCAACTTGCAAAAATGCTCCATATGAAGGGGAAAAAAAATCAGGGCCCCTCAAAAGAAAGGCCAGATAAAATCTGAACCTTTCATCATGAAGGGCTTAAGAAAAAAAAACTTGCAAATGAAAGTCTAGGTTTAATAATGAAGGGTTCAGAGTCAAGGGTTCAAACTTCAAACCTCAAGGTACAGTGCTTAATAATGAAGCTACAAGTGCTTAAACCCATCTGTGCCCAAGTTGCGATGGCCATTGGAGGTTCCAAATTCCAATGGCTATTGCAGTTTTGCAAATGTGCCAATTTCCATTGCCAATATTGCGTAAGCTTCAAAGCTATAGCATTGATGGTTTGTCCCGTCGAGACGCCCGTTACTTAGAACGACGCCGACTCTTGCGCTTAAATTCCCTCCAATTTCTTGATCCCTTTTCTGGCTTTCGATTGGCTGTAACCGCTGTGACTGGATTTTAGATTTAATTTTCTTTAGTGGGCTTTTCCTGCTGGACTGTCCACAGGATAACACATGTGACAAGAATTTCGCTTTTCTGTACTTGTCGTTTGTTCTGTTACCCCTTTTCCGTATTCATTAATAGGCCCGCCATTCATCCGAATTGACGTGCTAAGTAGGTATTTTGACGGCCATTCTTGTCCTCTTTCTTGATGACATCTGTTCTTGCACTTCCTTCTCAGCTGTGTGTTGCGCCCTGACTTCCACATGTCCCTTTCTAAACTGGCTTCCGTCCTTTCTTCCGCCAGCAGCAAAATGTGTGTCATGTATGGCTATGGCTCTAAGTTCTTAGACCGTGTGACCTGCAGGCTGCCGTGCTGAAGCTTATCGTCCAGTCGGTTGAGGTTAAGTAAAGTGGTGGAGTTTAGAGTTTGTGGAGACATTATGGAGAGAATGTGAGCGGAAGTCTAAGTTTTGTCAGATGCTTGGGCATACTGTTGCGTTTCAGATGAGTTTCGCTTGGCCTACTTTGATTAACCTTTGGTAGAGGGTGTTGGTTATTCCTGCCAGCGCAAGTGAAGAGTGACAGATTGAAGTTGACTTTGGATGCATTGATGCGAGTTTCATGTGGGCTTGAAGTGGAGGCTATGGATTGGACTGCCATTTTTGAGATTTGGAATGGCATGAAGAACAGTATAGCTATTCCATTGGAAATAGATTCAAATTGAAATTCGAGTCTCATAACTTTTATCGTATGTGGACTTGTGGAATGTGAAAAGACTTCCATTTCAAGTGTATTGTACAGCAATGTTTTTTTTTTATGTTACATGCATACTCACCAAATGGCCGCCAAAAAAAATTGAAGGGCTGATTTCTTAGGAAACTTGCAAATGCAAGTCTAAGGTGCTCTTAAAAAGTAAACACTCGATAGTGGAAGATCTAACGGTGAATTGTTTTCGTTTTTACCCCGGATAAAATTGATAAGATGCCCCACATCCAGGGCATCCCATTCACTTGGAAGTGAGTAGATTAACGAGCACAGAAAGGCTCCATCAGTGGAAAAAGGGAATAGGGATACACCAAAAGACTTTGTTGATGTGTTGCTCACCATGCCTACACAAGATGGAACTCATCATCTCTCCGATGTAACCATACATGCTGTGATCCTGGTAAGTTTTGATTAATATTAATGTAATCCACTAAATTGTTTATGATCACTTGAGCATCATCATCGACAGCTCGTCCCGAATAAGTTACAGTACTAGTGAAAGTTAAATGCAAGATCTATTCCCAAAAAATCTGGCTTCAGGTAGAGAGCTAGCTTTTTGAGATCAAAACTATTGTATTCATGTGTTGCTGGACATGTTGGCTGCTGGATCGGAGACATCGGCGGTCACAACAGAATGGGCACTGGCCGAGCTTCTTCGCCACCCTCATATGATGAGGCGCGTACAAGCTGAACTACATGCTGTAGTTGGAACCACTCGGCTTGTCGAGGAATCAGACCTTCCAAATCTCGAGTACCTACTGCTGTAATAAAAGAGAACTACCGCCTTCACCCCGTGGGTCCATTGCTGGTTCCCCACGAGTCTCGTGAGACATGCGAAGTTGCTGGTTATATTCTGCCAGCCAAAACCCGTCTGATCGTCAATCCATGGGCAATAGGCCGGGATCCTTCTAGCTGGGAAAGACCTCTTGAGTTTGATCCAGAAAGATTCATGGAGCATCCTGAGCTTGATGTGAAAGGCCAACACTTCCAGCTTTTGCCTTTTGGAACCGGAAGAAGAGGATGCCCGGGAATGCCACTGGCACTTGTCATGGTTCAGATAATGCTTGCTCGCCTTGTTCAGAGCTTCGACTGGTCTCTTCCAAATGGGCAGGACCCCACCACTTTGGACGTCAGAGAAATACGGACTGACACTTCCCAGAGCAAAACCATTGCATGTTGTGGCACACCAAAGGTTGCCTGCCCATTTGTATGAGTAAAGTTTCGTTGTTGGCAGAGCAACCTACGGGATGGCTTGCATTTAGTTCGACATACTCAACCCCATGATTGTGGTTGTACTTCTGCAGCAGCTTGTTTACACATATTTTCCGAGGGAGTCCCTGTAGAACTTGCAAACGAAAACTTCGGTCTGCGTCTTCTCGCTTTCACACGACTAAATAGTGCGTCGTACCTACCCCTGAAGACTATTGCTCTTGAACAATCCCCCTCCACTCATACTTGAACTATAGAGGAAGAGCAACAGATTGGCAGAGCGAGTCTTACGCAAGAACTCTTTGTTGGTGGCATGTCTTGCACACTGTCACATTGAGTGTCACATAGGGTCAGTAAAATTAACGTAATCAAACGGTAACATCTAGAGAAGGAATCACACATGTACATTAAGTTAAAGTCTGTCTTTTGTAAATGGATTGTCACAGTTTGAACATTATATGTATTTATTCCGGAATCCGGGGAGCTTTGGTGGCAATTGCAACAGCCAACATAACATAGGCCAACATGGCATTGAAGAGTTTTCCAATCTCTGAAACTCAAGAGTCAAGCCAAACTCACAGTTGGCCGGAACAGGGGTGAAGTGCCCAACAGCAGCCCACCATTCCAGCAAGGCCAACTTTAGTCTGCATCTCTGAGACAGTATTGAAACTGCCCCCTCACTGCTTAGCAGCTGCCAAATCTGGGCTTTCTGAAGCACATCCAAGTTGTTGAGCAGTACATTCTCCTGTGGCACGCTTTGGCATAGGAAGAATCTGTGCTTTGATTTCTTGTGTCCCCCATCATAGAGAATACACAACATGCTATCTTTCTATGTCGCAGAAGGGCTCTTGTCCACTTCTGCTAGTGAGAGAGGCTTTGACTGCGTGGCTGAAAAATCCACCTCTTTGAATGCCTACCAGAGTTCAACATTTCTGAGCTTCCAAAAAACAATCTAGTTTCTGTACAACAGATTCAACGTCCCCCGGGGTTGCTCCAAAATGGCTTAGCCTTTCCACAATCTGGTTCTCTCTAGGCATGTAATGCTAGAGTAGAATTTTAGGGAAATTTTCACTTTGGCTCTCCTTCCTAGATGAGACTTCCGTATCAGACCTCATACAGACAGCATAATGCTCATTTATGGAAATCACCTAGCATGGGCACTCCAACACTCAAAGATAGACCGCAATTGTCAGTCATGACCTCAGCTAAGCTTTCACCAAGAGTTTGTCCAAAAACAATGTCCTGCGCAAATGGTACCTCTCCACTAGTCCTGGATCATGTTCATGGCATCGTCCTCCTCATGCATAAAGTTTGTGGGATATTCCTCCTCCTCATCCTGCAACCATCTCTCAAGTTCATCTTCTTCCTCGTGGGAACGAGCATGGTAGTTGTGAAACTCATCATAGTCCCCCTGAAACATGTGACCCAATTCAGCACCATTCCAATAGATATGAACAGAGGGACGGGTCTTGGCCAGAGCTTCCAAGACCTCGAGCCTCAGGTTCCGTCCCAGTCCCAGACCTACCCAGCGCACCTTTGGAAAGTAAGGCTTTTTGAGCCACCCTAAGGCAACTGGACTCACCTTTCGGCAGTTCCACAAATCTAGGAGCCTCAATGTTGCACCAAATCCTCTGTCCTTCATCTGTGCCGAAGCCAAGGCAATGACAGTAGTGTCTCCAATCAGGGGACAATCACGAAATCGGAGCTCCAGGATGTGCATTTGGCTGCGCACCATTGCCAATGTAACATTGTCAGTCAAGGCTGCAATTCCTGAAAGATCAAGTGACTCCAATGTGTCCACCAGTCCACCTGCCAGTAGAGCTGCTACACCATCATCAGTTATGCGTTGGCAGCCTCTGAGAGAAAGTGTCACCAAAGGTGTAACACCTTCCCCTAGCACCGCCAAGCCTTCATCACCCAAATCTGCCCCGTTCAACGCCAGCACTTCCAATTTAGAGAGACACGAAATAGCCTTCAAGCCAGCATCCCCCACACTCTTGCAGCCTTTAAGGTTGAGCGATGTCAGCTTGGCACAGTATGCCAGATGTCTCACCGAGTAGTCGCTGAGAAGCCCACATGATGCAAGGGCAACGCGCTCCAGCCCCAGGGGTGTTGCGCGTAGGTCATGAAAAGCAAGGTCAGTAAGTTGTGGCGTATTGCTAAGCTCAAATGTGTGCAACTTCAAACAACTGTGTAGCACTGCCCTGCATCCAGCATCTGTGATCCGTGAAAAGCCACCAAACCTGATGCTCTCCAAGTTCGGGCAGCTCTCTGCCATGAGGAACATGCCAAGATCATTGACCCGCTTGAACGATACAGGGTAGCAATCTTGACTTCGAACCAGAGACAGACGGCGCAAGGAATGACAACCCCCAACCTGCTGCACACCCCAATTGGTCAAGTCATAAGCCATCAAAGGTTCCTCTGATGGTTCATCCCGCAGCTCCAGTTCTAGGAGGCAGGATAGTGTCTGCGGAATGAGAGTCATGAGAGAATCTGTTATTCGATCCAGTTCCATACATAATTTCTCCAGATGACAGCAGCTAAGCTCTGTGTCGAATCTCAAAACTTGCTTGGCCTCCCTTTCTGATACAAATCCCATCTCCAGCGTCTTCAGACTCGAAGCAACCAGCCGTGGTATTGAGGCATATGCACCGGAATCAAAGCAGGGTCCTTCAAAACGCAACGAGAGCGACTCCAGGAACCAACATCGTTGCAGCACTTGCTCCAAAGCTGTACTGAAGGCGTAAGTCTCCACCTTGTCCTCGTGCCAACCTAGGTCCAATGTCAACACCTTGAGAATGGTGCACCGCCGGGCAATCTCACCGAGCAAGTTGGCAGAAAAATTTTGGCAGCCGAAAAGGCACAGCGTTTCTAGCCTGGGCTTGATCAACACATCAACGCTTGCATCATCCAACTGACTGCAGTCTAGTGACAGACTCCGTAGGCTTGAATTTCCTGCTAGCAACCGCGCCACTAAGACCCCCTCTGTCCTCACATCTACCAGAGAAATTACAGGCAGCAGTGGCAGCACTTCCATCGCACAAGCTTGCAGAAGGCGGCAAGAAGCAGCGGCAGCACAGATAGATGCCGCATCCAGCCGTGCCATAATAGCCTGCACAAGCGCCCTTGGCAGATGGTCCATGGGGTTCTCCATTGCTGACATGCCTGCTGCAAACGATCATTCTTCTCTAGTGAAAAGACGGAATCTCTTCCTCATCATACCAGACGAGAGTCCTTTGACATGGCGTACTTCTCCTAATACAAAGGCTTCTTCCTGCAATACGCGTGCTTACAAAGCTGTAATATGCCAGAGCAGAAGCTCAACAACACCCCATAACCTACATCATGTGCGAAGCTTTCCCTACAAAAGTTAAAACGGGATGAAGGTACAGGAATAGAACATCTCAGAAACCCACACACGAGACCCCAAGAAAGAAGGAGAAATGCGACGGGCGGAAGCCGTGGGGGATGTACGCATCTTGGCACCCACTGTATGTCTATGCGCATGGCTTCCTTTCTTCTCTACACAATCGAAGGCGTTGAGTGTCTCGAAATGGGCGGCGCAAAACAATGACAACCAAATGAAATTCGTGCGGCAGGGCCGTATGCAATTGGACCGTCAGCCTGGAAAGGGAATCGTGGGGCTAGAGAGTCGAGAGAGAAAGAGAGAGAGACACACACACCTTGAGAAGGGGGATGTGAAAAGCCGTGTAGAAAGTTGAAGTAGTGATCAAAATCATGGAGGACTTAGCAGGAGAGGTACATGAGTTGCGCCTCGAGAATGCTCGTCTCCAAGAGCAAATTGTTCTTCTCTTGCGAGATCAAAGCCCGATTGTGTCTGTGCAAGATTCGCAGTCTCATGTGCTGGAGGATGGAAGCGCCCAACAACGGCCGGAGCAGAATGGTCTTCTGACGGGACGCGAGGTTGCCTGGGTTGCAGGGGGAGGCCATAGTCTGACCGAGCGGCACATCCAGCGATACAGTCGCCAGCTTCTCCTACCCTCCTTCGGAATTGAAGGGCAATCAAGGCTTGACAAATCTTCAGTGCTTGTTGTCGGCGCTGGAGGTCTTGGGTCGCCGATCCTGCTCTATCTTGCCGCGGGTGGTATTGGATGCCTGGGTGTGATGGACCATGATGTAGTCGAGCTTCACAATCTGCACCGGCAGGTGATTCACACAGAAGCAGGTATCGGGGAATCGAAGGTCAAGTCGGCTGCGTCAGCGTGCCGCGCAATCAACTCATCTCTTCAGGTGCGAGAATACCCTTTTGGTTTGAAGGCAGCCAATGCCTTGGAGATCATCTCAGGGTATGACGTTGTTGTGGATGCAACTGACAATGTGGGCACGCGCTACCTCATCAGCGATGCTTGTGTGGTATTAGGCAAGCCGCTAGTGTCTGGAGCAGCCCTGGGAATGGAGGGGCAGGTGACAGTTTACAATCACTCGCAGGGACCATGCTATCGCTGCTTGTTCCCGTTGCCACCCCCTCAGACAGCATGCCAGAGCTGTTCAGATGGCGGTGTTCTCGGCGTTGTGCCGGGTATCATAGGATGTTTGCAGGCATTGGAAGCCATCAAGCTTGTTACGGGAGTAGGCGAGCCGCTCACAGCTCGAATGCTCATCTTCGACGCCTTTCCAACCCGCGTTCACACAGTCAAGTTGAGGGGGAGGAATCCAAATTGTGTGGCATGTGGGGACAATCCACAGATCAATAGAACCACGCTGCCCACCTTTGATTACGAGGCCTTCACGTCGTCACCCCTCTCAGATGCTGCTCCCCAAAGGCAGCAACTGGTGAGGAAGGAACATTCAGTGACATGCAAGGAGTACCAGGCGCTTGCCAAGATGGAGGGAGGAGTCCATGTGTTGTTAGATGTCCGAGAACAGCATCAATACGCCATAGCCGCACTTTCTAATTCCCTCAACATCCCCTTATCCCTCTTGCCACATCAATTGGACAGGGTCCATAGTGCAAACGTGGGGAGAGAGGATCTGCCAGTGTATGTTATATGCCGGAGGGGCAACGATTCACAGAAAGCCGTGCAATTGCTTCGGGATGCTGGATTTGCATCAGCGTATGATGTTACTGGGGGCCTGCAGTCCTGGGTCATGGATGTAGACCCCAATTTTCCAGCGGTCTGATTGCCCTTCTCTCTAAACACAAATTCCTCTTCATCAAGCTAGAGGGATCACCGATGTTTTGATGGCCCACCAACGACAGCATTTCTATACAGGCATCTGCAATATGGGTTGATAACTCCAACCAGGCTAAGTCTCTAGAATTTATTCGAGTGGGGGTGCTTAAGGAGTGCATGTCAGCATGCTCCCAAACAGCCAGTGTGGCTGTTCAGGGTGAGTTTGGCATCCCTTCTTTAAGCTCCCGACGAGATGAATTCAAGGTCAGATGGTGGGGTCAGCTGCAACATATGTCCAACATCAGATATTCTACGTTAATCGACTCTATATCTTGGAAACAGGATCGCCCTGTCAAACAGGCTAAGTCCCGGTGGAAGAGAGTAGAAGAGATTCTCCAGGATCTTAATCCGCAAGTCTTGACCCTGCTGGATAATTCTGACTGAGAGGCTGTAGTGTCCAAAGCCATGTCTGTTGCCAGGAAATTGTCTGACAAAAATGAAGTTAGGCAGAAAACTTCCCTGAACTTGTTTCCAGTCTGTGACATGGGGGAGGACATCATGGATGACCTCAAGGGTCTACCCACTCTCGGCACTAGACTGAAATTTAAACTCAGGGCGGGAAGCCTACCTTTGAACAGCAAACAGAAGCAGAGAGGAAAGGGAGAGTGCAATTGCCCTTTGTGTGGGCAACCTGAAGACAATATTCATTTTCTGATTCATTGTCCGGGGTTCTCTCACCAGAGAGACACCCTCCTCAAATCTATCAAGGGAATTGTGCCTGTACCTCTGTTTACCAACTTTGAAAGTCTTGAGGCTGAGCCAAAAGCCCAGGCCCTTTTGAGGCCTAGTTATTGGGCAAACCACACACAGCAGATTGATGCTTGTGTGAAGGGATTTCTGAGGATATCTGGAAAACACAGATCCATTGTTTATTCCAAGGTAAGTCTTACTACCAGGTCAGCCTCTGACAAAGGTAGGTTGTGTCCCTGTGTTCCGCTCAAACTGGGCGCGGAGTCAATGGCCACAAGGCTACGGCAAACTATGTCTTATGATACATTCTATACAGGTACACCTTCAATAGTGCATGAATAGTGCCGTTGTTGCTTTGTTTTGAAATACTCTTATTCTTGTTTCCAGCAAACAATATTGCAATAACAGAAGTTTTCAATATTTTTTTGCATTGGTCACTGCTGAGAACTCAGAGTGTCTGGTTTGGGTTCGGCCGGTCCACCACATTGTAAGCATGACATCTCCTTACGAGACTATGTACCTGGAGGCTTGAAGGAGTGGGTTGGTTACCTTGTTAAGTTTTAAAGTGCCACCTTGAATGCTTCAAAAGGTCTAGGACATTAGGCAAGGTCTGACTGGGATCCACCAGTCCTGTGATATCAAGCTTTGGCATTGAAATAATGACAATGCAAGCTGAATTAAACCCACTGCTTGCTTTAATCATCAATGGTTGTAATCTTGCAGAGGAAGAGGCTGATGGTCACTGGCTTTTTGAGTGGACAAGAGCTGGTGGTGAGGCAGCAGGGAGTGGATGCCATGCAAGTATCCTTACACCAGTGCAAATAGCATTTTTCCATGAACTTTGCAGTCTCCCGTCTTATAACAGGCCTAACGCAAGTGCTTGATTGCTTATGCCAGAAATAAAAGCTTCATTTCATGTGCTATCTGCCAAGATTTTGAAATCTGAAGTCTCTCCTTTTTCATCACCGTCATGGCCTTTCTCACATCTTACACAACTGGTTGCAGTTGTAAATTCAGTGTGTTTTGTTGGATTGAAAGCAGAAATAAAAGCTTCATTTCATGTGCTATCTGCCAAGATTTTGAAATCCGAAGTCTTTTTTTTATCATCACCGACATGGGATTTCTCACATTTTACCCAATTGGTTGCAGTTGGGGTTGCAGTTATAAATTGAGTGTGTTTTGTTGGATTGAAATGAGCCAAGATCATCATGTAGTAAGAAAAATCGGTGGCATCACACAATTGCACTCACCTTTTCAGCTATGGAAGATAGAGAACAAGAACAGTAGTGAAACGATCAGAGCAGATAAGGTACAAAACAGAGACAGATTTAAGTGTTGCTGTTACAATGTCGCCGGAATACCATGTGGCAGATGAAATTAAATAAGAAAGAATTGTGTTTATGATGAGCATAAGTACTTTGTGATGCATTAATAGCGTCTTGAATGCTGAAGCGTGTGGCCTGTGGGCCCCGCCACATCCAAACAACGGGTCACCCCCACCATGGCCTGGTCCACGCCCTAGGGTCTGCCGCTACTGCTACCTTATCCCGGACTTCGAATTTTGTAGAGACTTTATGAGTCTTTCCAAGTCCAAAAATGATTGGTTAAGCTCCATCTCAGCATACTGCGATGTTATATAAACTCTGAACCCGTGAGTGGTTAAGCTCCATCTCAGCATACTGTGCTGTTATATAAACTCTGAACCCATGAGCGGTTAAGCTCCATCTCAGCATACTGTGCTGTTATAAAAACTTTGAACCCGTGACGGCTGCGTTCACAGGAATTGTACCTAACCACTAGAATTCCTTCCACTTTCTACTCAGTTTCCAAACTTTTATTGCTTTATTCCAGATTTCAACCTTGGAATAGCGTATGCGCCTACAGAGAGCCCCTCCTTCGGCTCTGCCGGTCTGCGGGTCTACAAGTCTGCCGATGGGGCATGAGGAGACCCTCCATACTGCAGACCATCCCATCCCTGCAGACCCATGGGGCGGGTGGCGTGGGGCAGACCCTCTCCTTTTGGCGGGCCGCACCATGTGTAGGCCCCGCTATGCATTCAAGACGCTATTAATCTAAAATGAACAGGTAGCCCATGCAGCCAGGAAGCACTATACAACAGGGAGGAACTGCAATTCACATACCTTGTGGAAAGGGGGATTAGAGACAGATTTACAACATGTGTGGTTGTGAGTTTTCATCACGGAGGTGCCACCAGTTGCTGAGGAGAGTGCCGGTATGAGCACCAGCGATACTAGTGGGTATACAAGACGAGGTGCGCGGTTTAGGCCACCTTCACCTTCAGTGTCTTCTGAGGAAGGTTCAGACTTAGAATTAGGAGGATTCTCGCCGAGGGTGCAAGCCATTTCCGTGCCATTGTTGTGGGATACGATGGAGGAAATGTATGGAGCTACCAAGGGGCCACGTTGGTACTCTGGAGCTGTAGGCACCATCGAGCTTGATAATTTCATACAGGAGTTTGATAGTTGGTGTGATTTGCAGCAGATGCGCAATCCACAACTGTTCCGAGACCATGATAGATACGTCTTCCTCTTGGCTGAGCATGCACAACCACCTTCCAATTCCCCCCTCTTGTTTTGTCATCGGAGAAGAAAACTTGCTCCATGTCTGAAGGCCGTGAAAAAGGCTCATCGGAGGGACGATGAGTAGGGTTGAGCCTATCTGCATTGACACGCATGAAACCACAATCATCTTGTACTAGTGTTGTGGAGGGCCCCACAAGATGTGGCTGGAACCACCTTCCCTTGAAGAGAAGAGGCCGGTACCTTGTATACTGAAGTTGGAGTATGCTCTCAAGCTCTCCAATGTACTCAAGTTTGCTCATAGCAGGTCGTGTATCTCCCTTGCCCCACACGGAGTCTTGCCAATATGTGGCACACAAGCCAGAATCAAAGGTTGTTTTGCGCTTCATGTTAAGAGCACGAATGCGGAAATGACGACCGTGAACCCAAACCGCCGTGTATGAGGTCGCGAATTGAGACGGGCTCCTTGCAATGTCTTGCACCAAATCTGAAACCACCTCTCCTTGAGCAACGGCGTCATAAACTGAAGCCCGAAGCCACTGTTGGAATGAACTTAGAGGCTGCAATTCCATGGGCAAATTTTGTGAAGGAACATTCCGGCGGCCCGCTCCTCGTCGTGGGCGTCTAGTAACCGACCTTGGATGGTTCCGCCTCCATGCAAGCGTCTCCTCCTCTCGTTGCTGAACAAAATTATTGTATCTTGCCTCCCACTCATGTATGGATGGGGTGTTCTTCAGTATGAAGTCATGCGCTTGCTCAATCACCAAGGTCGGCAATTTTACCCTCTTCGATTTTTTGGGCAAAACGATGTCCTTGGTTCGTGCATCCTCCTCTTCCTTCCACATCCGAGGGGCTTCCTCATCCACCCTTGCCATGTACTCCGTGCAATAGAACATAGCTTCTTGCAACATATACCCCTCCGCCATGGTACCCGTCGGATGCGCCATTTGTCTTACAAATCCTTTCAAAGTCTTTATATAACGCTCAAAGAAGTACATCCACCGAGAATGAACGGGGCCGGCAATCGAAGCCTCTTCCACTAAGTGCACTACCAAGTGCACTTAGATGTCAAAGGAGGAGAGAGGAAGGTGCATCTCCAACATACACATTACCTACGCCGCCTCCTTCTTCATGCGTGGAAAATCTGCTTCTTCCAACTCTTTGGAGCAAATCCACCGGAACAAACCTCCCAATCTATAGATTGTCTCACGAACCTCGGGAGTCAATGTCCCACGTACTACAATGGGCAAGATGTCTTGCAATAGATTGTGATAATCATGAGACTTCAAACCATGGACCCCGTCTTCTTCGCTGAACTTCGTACGGAGGGATGACCCATAACCAGTTGGTGTTCGGACAACACTTATGGTGGCTATCACTTTCTTGTATTCCTCCTTTGTCAATTGACAAGGTGCGCGCCTATACTTCCATCGTACAACACCTTTTGGGTCCACACCATTTTGTTCGGCCCATAGATGGCATATGCGACCTTGCTCCTCAAGCTCCTTTCTAACACTGAGAGAATCTCGTTTTGCAGCCACTCCCTTCTTTGCCGGCGTGCCATGAAGAACCCGAAAAAAGGACGAGCGGACATTCTTCTCAATATGCATGGGATCTAGAAGATGGCGAATCTTCAGGTCTTACATATATCCCCACCCACAAAGACTTAAACAAATTCTTTTACGTGAAAGTGACAATGCAACGCATACCAAATGTGCAATATCACATGCATGCATAGGGATATTGATGGTGTTTTTGTGGAATATGTACCGCCCAATATGGCAACTCGTAGAAGATTGAAAGTCGTTTCATGTCAGGCACGTCCACTTCACCGTCTGTGCCCGTATGGGCCACCTTTTATCGGTCCTCCCAAAACTGCCCGGACGGTGTCATAGGGGGGGGACGTACTTCCTCTTTGTCATCAAACAAGTGTTTCTCTCTTCTTCTCCATCGATGGCTCATAGGAAGAAATTTGCGGTAGTTGGGATACACCATCTTGTGAAGATGGTGGGAGCTATGTGCATCAAGATCATCGCCACAATGCAAGCATGCATGGTACCCTTTGGTGATTAGCCCCGAGCAAATAGTTAGTCTTGTACTACACATCCCGCCACATTAGCAAAAACAAAAAGTTGTCATGTGCATGGCCCATAATGCTATCTACCCCACTACGGTGCACAAGACTGTCGCCACTACTTCAATCAATCCCAATTTTCATCAATATTATCCGGCATTGACAAGTGAATGTACGCGGGTTGTTCATGGGGAACATAATATACCTGGATAATCATGCATTGTCCAAACCAAGATGCCTCTCATATGAAAAGATTGTCCGGCCATAGGGTCAAGTGAAGCATCCAATGCCGGGACCCCCCTCCATAGCTCTTTAAGTTCATCAACAAGAGGTCGCAAGTACGTGTCCATGTTTGCCACTTGTTTTTTCCTACGAGACATTCACATCATTGTTTCAATGCTCCACCAATATGCAGATTATACTACAAAACGAATTACACGTCTTACTCCATGATTATGTCACTCATCAATCTTGCATCCGAATTGCGTCAAAGATCAGAAGTTTAATATAAAGTTGAAGGCAATAATAAACATGAAATGAGTACACTCACCTGACACAATGGCAGCCAACATGATATGGCATTTTTTAATTGAAAGATACGGAGGGATGTTTTAATTCATCATGGTCACCGGCCAAGTGGAATGACTACATGATTGGACAAAGAATGGGTTGACCCCATCCGAGGAGAAGCCGAGGTGGACATGTCGTGGGTCCTCCAAGAGAAAATGCCACATCTCTTCAATATGCCTCCATGCTTGTGAATCTTGTGGCCCGCACACCTTTCCCGAGGGGCTCCGATGCGAGGTGTGCCATCTCATGAGTCTGGACAATTCGGGGCTTCGGTACTGTGCCCTCAATCGCGGGATGATCGGAAAGTAATGCATTTTCTAGGATGAAATATCCACGCCCCCCACATGTATCATCCCATTAGCACACATAATAGAACACCTTTATGTCTTTCCCTTTATGCAGTCTCTCCCTCATTTGGGTGTGAATGGTCAAAACCAAACGTCGCTCCTTCCACTCATCATTCACTCCTTCCAAAACCACAATCAGATCTTGCATGAGTACTACTCTCTAAACCCTAAACTTTGTGGAATACACTTTACATACATTGAGAAGATTAAAGAAAATAATCTACATGCGAGGGGGAATGGCGCTTATACCTTGCGTGTTCCCTTGGACATCATCCTGATATCGGTCTTTCTTGCACTTTGGGCATTTGGTGAGATGTGAATCCTCTCCGTAGTATAGGGTTTTATCACATGGACATGCATTATAGCCCATCCCCACAGAGTCCAAGAGTTCGCGCGCCTCTTTCCGCGACCGTGGCATCTTGGGTTTCAAGTGTGGAGCAAGGATATAGTCTGCAATAGTTCGCATTATGGCAGACATCCCAACATTACTTATGCCAAATCGAATTTGAAAATTGAGCAAAAGTAAGATTGTTGAAAGTCGACTCACTTTTGGCCCTTCATACGAGGGAGTTCTCGCCTCCCTCTCCATGTCATTTGAGGGGGCCATTTCAGGATCATCGATTGGCCGGGTTCCCTCTTCATGGGATGCATCAGCGCCCACATGATGCATTAAGAGATCCTCCATGGCTTGCACATCCTCCTGGTTAATTTCATGCTCATTGTTGTTGTCACTGTCATCGTCATCATCGTCCGGTACCGTGGGGGCGGCGTCTCGCCCACGGCTCCCGCCTGATGTACTTGGGTTGTTTTCGGATGGGGTGCCAAGAGAAAAGACCGGGAAGGGATGGACAAAGTCCTGATACGAACAAATGAACATAGGGACATATATTATAATGTGTCATTGCAACCATACACTTCATTATAAGCGAAATGCAAACAACAACTTTCAATGTGTGTGTGCATCAAATATGTCATTCAATAATTACATGTATGTGCGCAACGTACACGCATGCAAAGTTTCAAACCCAAACAAAATCATTTGCCCCCCCAATGACGCATTCACCCTATCAACCAATTTCTGTTTATTAATGTGAAAGAAAATCCTCTCATGCCATTGCACCCAACAAACGGATGTGGCTCAAGCTTCATTTTTTCCTATATGTGCTTAAATATGTGTGCAACACCTGTACAAAGATCCAGCAGGGAAAGACAGAAAAAAAAAAAAAAAAAAAAAAAAAAAAATTGCCTCCTCAACGACGTACTCACCCTTGCACCAATTTTGAATTAAATCGAATTTAAATGAATTTAAAATATATATTTGCATTTAGAAATATATATGATTGCGGTTTTGAGGGGCGTATGATTTTATTTTTAGCTCTATTTTGTTTTGTGACATTGGGCTTTGCACCACTACATCCTTGCAAAAAATGGGACAAAAAAAAAATGGAAAAAAAATAAGTGTGTTTCTAGGGTCACTTTTGCAAAACTCTCTATAAAGAGTGCATGAAGTTGAAGATAACTCAATTTTGGAGTGCAAATGAGAGAACAAAATCTGGTTATGGGTCCAAATGACTTTTGTTTACTCCCAAATTTTGCACGCACATTGCATATGCTATCATTAAGCATATGGCTTAAAAATGGAATAAAAAAAAAATCATCTGCAGACGAAACACAATTTTCCGTCTCTATGACATGTAGCTGTGTTCAACACTAGAATGACCCATTGAATCAACTTGGTTCAAGCTCATATTTGGTCCACATGTGCATAAGTATGTTTAGATCACATATGCAAAGTTGCAACCCACACGAGCAACAAGAAAAAAATTTACATCAATCGGTTAATCGGATGTATATACAAAGTACATAATGAGAATATCTGCAATGCCCCTCTACGCGATCCCTGTCTCAAAGGAACCCTATTTCTATCATACACATCCCACTCACGCTGTAATCGGAGGTCCCAATCATCCCGGGAGAACTCGTATGATGCAAATAGTTCGCTGCCAGCCCTAATAGTCCTACTAGCACATGTCATCACAAACATGTGCATCCCCTCACAGTATACTGACGTATGACCACAAAAGCTCTCATGCCCATCGCTTCGCTCGTCCCATACTACATTGGTTTTCCTAGGATGACCAAAAGAACTATTGACTAGCCCAACAACATTGCCGAAGATGTCGGGGTCACCATCACAAAATCTGATTTCAATGAGAGACAACCCCTGTCTACGTACATCCTGTCCGTTGACACACAAAATGTAGGGTAGGATGTATGGGACTTCGAGACGTAATGTACGGAACTCCGTGGAGGTGTAGTATGGACCGTAGTATGGAAACAAGTCCACCATGTTGTTTCTCCGAGGAGGAACCACAATATCATTGACCGTGAATAAACCCCGACCCATAGCAGGGTTTGTAGCGGCTCTCACAACATACCGTCTTCCCCAATACTCGAACTCCACATTTTCTCGGATGGGGGTGGGAGGGTCGAGATGATTCCCCCAACAACGAGGCTGGACGATCCTCAGTAACATAGTCCTATGCGCTTCCCATCGGGGGCGAGGATCCGGCTCAGGCCGCCCGAAGCCGACCCCTCATAGGGGTTCGGGGGGCACATGCACGTGGAGGTGGAGGTGGAGGTGGAGGTGGAGGGGGAGGGGGAGGTGGTGGTGCTGGCGGAGGAGATGAAAGTGGAGGTGGTTGAGGATGTAATGTCGGAGGTGCAGCCGGGGGTACAACGTCCGGATTAGGTACAACCGGAGGTGGATCAGGCAAGGCCACAATCAGGGGGACCGCCTGAGGAAACTGGAGGGGGGGGGTGGGCCTGCTCGTCGCCGGCCATAACGCCTACGACACCTATGATACCCCTCGACCCTACGCATCTCATCTACGTGCTGCTGGGGGAACCAACTGGTCACATCGGGCACATGCTCTGGCACAAATTCTGCAAGTAGACCGGCGCGAAATGCCTCATGTGCAATGTGATTGCGAGCTTGGGCATCAAGGCGTGGCTGCAATGTGCGTAGTGAACGACGCATCAATACTTATGTCGTAATTTTGATTCATGTATGCTTATCAATCATACTATATTATTAGATAAACCTAAATGTACCTTAAATGAATGTTAATGAGATGGGTGGGAAAAACAATCACCTTTGCCGCATCCGCAATCTTGTTCTTCTTGTAATGTTTTTCGACAATATGCGGTTGCCGCCTCGGTGGTCTGGTGCCGCCCGGCGGTATCCGTTCCCAACACTTAGTGCACCAACACTCAATCCTATCGGGGGGGTCAAAGGTGGACGTGGTTGGACGGGGTGGCCCGCGAGGGGGCAACCTGCGGCGCACCTGACTCGATCCCGGAGTGTCAACATCCTCTACATCACCTGAAATTTGGCCCCGGTCCCTTCTACGATTGTGCCCGGCAGCCTGTATTGGATCAGGTGCAATGGGTGCCTCCTCGCCACGAAAAATGGTCGCTCTAGGGCCACAATCGATATGTGGTACTACCTCCCCATCCTCAAGGGAGACGGGTTGATGTTTCCTCACCATCCCATCCTAATTAACACACACCACCAACACTTTCATTTCTCAAAAACCGTTGGCAAAAAAACCCTATGCCTCAGCCTCGGGGCTTTCAAAATTGGTAACCAAGGGCGGAGCATCCCTATGGTGCTAGAGCCCAAGACAATAAATCCTTCCTCTCGCTCTATCTTCAGGATGCTCACACTATGGAAAAATTTGTTGAGACCCAGTGCTTTGCGATTATCAGATTGAACCACATTTTGGGTATGTGAATCCTAATTACACCGTTTATCCTTTTAACCCCAAGACCCACAACCAAAATCGCCAATCCAAAACCCAGCACCATAAAGAAAAGCAAACACCCTAACCCAGTACCATATGAAAAAATAAATAAAATAAAATAAAAACTAAGAAACCCAAAAGGCCCTAAACCCTGAATACAGAAAGGCCGGCTGTCGCCGCCTGCAACACCCTGGCGTTGCATTGGACGGTGAGTTTTTTTTTAAAAAAAATTGGAGGTCGCACCCCGCGACAGACAGCCGTCGCGGGGGGCGACATGTTTTTATTTATTTATGGGGCCAGGGGTCGCAAGAAACGACGGCCAGCCGTCGCAATCTTCATTTTTACATTTCAAAAAAGGGCGGGCGCAGGCGTGCGACGGCCAGGCGCCGCACGTGGGCGCGCCTTTTTTTTTTCCCTAAGTGCTTCAAGCATCTTTTTCCCCTCCCGTTTTCGTTTGTTCTTTGGGAGAGAGGTAGTTCAGAGAGTGGGGTTTAGGGTGGAGGAGAAACGCACCTGCTGCTGAGCCCGAGGTGGTCGCAAGGCCCCAAAGAGTTTGCTCCAACGCCGCTCCAACGCCCAAGGTAAGCACTGCCTCCTCCTTCACTTTCTGTTTTTCTTTCTTGCCCTAAGCACGGGCTGATGTCTCTCTCCCCTGTGTGGTAGGAATGTCGCGCAGAGGCGCGACCTAACGAGCTGAAGAGAGAGAGCCGTGGTGAGCGGGGGAGAGACGTCCTGCAGCGGCGGGGACCCGCGCCGCTGGCAGCCGCGACAGCACCGCAGCAGCTCGCCGCGCCAGCTCGCTTCAAGCACCAGCACCAGCAGAGGTACGTCAGGGAAATTACACTCTCCCTTTCCTGTTTACTGTTCAAAGGTAGTCTTCCTGCCCTGACTTTAAATTTAGGTCTGGTGCCAAGAGTGGGATAGACCCTTGAGCGCATCCATGATGTCCTCCCCCATGTCACAGACTGGAAACAGGTTCAGGGAAGTTTTCTTCCTAACTTCATTTTCATTGGACAATTTTCTGGTAACAGACATGGCTTTGGACACTACACTCTCTAAGTCAGGTTTATCCAGCAAGGTCAAGACTTGCGGGTCCAGATTCAGATCCTTGAGAATCTCTTTTACTCAATTCTCCCAGGGCTCACCCTGTTTGACAAGGCGGTCCTGTTTCCAAGATATAGAGTCAATTAACTTAGGATATCTGGTGTTGGACATATGTTACAGCTGAACCCACCATCTGACCTTGAATTTAGGGTGTTGGGAGCTTAAAAGAGAGCATCATAGAAGAGAGGGAGAGAGAGGGAGAGGGAGAGAGGGCGTGAGAGGGAGACATCAGGGGGCAACAAAGAAAAGAAAAGAAGGTGGGGGGGGGGAGTGACTAAGCAGCTGCTGCTGCTCAGTCACTCCCCCCCCCCCCACATTCTCTGTTTTTCTTGGTTGCCCCCTCTCTTGGGGAAACAAAAGGGACAGATCCTACCTCTGTCAGGGGCTGATGTTGGTAGTAAGACTTACCTTCACATATAGAATTAATCTGGGTTTTCCAGATATCCTCTAGAAATCCCTTCACACAAGCATCAATCTGCTGTGTGTGAGATGCCCAAAAACTAGGCCTCAGAAGGGGCTGGGCTTTTGGCTCAGCCTCGACTTTTTCAAAGTTAGTAAACAGAGGTACATGCACAATTCCCTTGATAGATTTGAAGAGAGTGTCTCTTTGGTGAGAGAACCCCGGACAGTGTATCAGAAAATGAGTATTGTCTTCAGATTGCCCACACAACGGGCGATTGCACTCTCTTTTTCCTCTGTGCTTCTGCTTGTTGTTCAAAGGTAGGCTTCCTACCCTGAGTTTAAATTTCAGTCAGTGCCGAGAGTGGGTAGACCCTCGAGGTCATCCAAGATGTCCTCCCCCCATGTCACTGACTGGAAACAAGTTCAGGGAAGTTTTTTGCCTAACTTCATTTTCATCAGACAATCTCATGGCAACAGACATGGTTGGACACTACAACCTCTAAGTCAGATTTATCCTGCAGGGTGAAGACTTGCGGTTCCAGGTCCAGGTCCTTGAGAATCTCTTCTACTATCTTCTGCCAGGACTTAGCCTGTTTGACAGGTCGGTGGGCGGTCATGTTTCCAAGATATAGAGTCGATTAACTTAGGATATCTGGTGTTGGACATATGCTGCAGCTGACCCCACCATCTGACCTCCCCCCACCCAACCCATTTTTTTTCATTGTTGCCCCCTCTCTCTCCCTCTCTCCCTCTCCCTCTATAACTTTTTGGATTTCATTTGGCCCTGATATTTACTATTTGCTTCTTTCATCTAAACTGGATGAAATACATGAATAATGGTGACCTATTCTAAAAATCCAAGAGGTAGTAATTTGTACCATCATTAATGATGGCAGTTACTAAACCTAAGCCTATACCGTAACCCTAAGATACCTTTTTATGGGATATCATCCATTAACAAAGTGCATCTCTTTAAAATATGATTTTTCATCCACCCTGGATGAAAAATCGGGAAGTTGTGCCCTAAACGGGCCAACATATTTCACAGCACAGAACTCGTGCTTCTATGATCCTTGATGATGCGCCGTGTAAACCTGCTCCCTTGCGGCTACATGGTACTCGTGATGGCTGGCTTTTGGGATGCGCAATGGCAGATAGACAGATTCTTCTCTGGCAGTCGACAATGCAGTGATCGCTCTGCTCAGAAATTTATGATTCTGTTAAATTCGCAGCGGCGCTCTTACTCCTCGTTGGGAAATACTCCACCCCTACTTAGCCACAGATTACATGTTGCTCTCTTTCTGTATGAGCTGCTCTCTATCTACTTTGATTGCGTTCTGCTGGAGACATCTACTGGACGCCATGGCGTAGGGCATACCACAAACACTCAAGGTTTTTTTGAGTGTACCCTTGCTTGGATTACGATTTGTACATGCTTTAGAATTCAACTCTGACATGGATAGCAACTGTGAAAACCTGCCACTCACCTGATGCATCCTCACTAACACACATCTCTATGTGGTGATTTTTGGGACGGGCACAGGTGAGGGTCTTCACTTGTCTTGAATTATTGAAGCTTGCAGAGTCTGATTCATGCATAAGGGATTGCTGCTACCGCCTGAAGCTGCTGATACCAACTGTTGTTTCAAATCTGCCATCTTGCTGCCTCAAATCGGCTTCAAGTCTGCTCTAATGAGGATCACCTTCTTACTCCTTATCCCTGTTTTTGGTTCTTGATAACCACTTCTATACGTTTTGGAGTTAAGACACACAAGGGACTTCATAGAAAACAAAATCTCTGTTGAAAGCTCTGGCTGTTTTTAACAAAGGTACATGGCTGCGGCTATAGCTCTGGCAACATGGAAACTAAGCTCTGAAATGAAACACCATGGCCTGGCTCTGATGGATCAGAAGATAGACCTTGTGATAACAAACATTCTTCAAGGCTCTTATATCACCACTATTTCATTGCATGATAGGGGACAATGGTTTCTGAGTTCATTTCTTTAACTAGCAGAGCTTGTTATGAGGCCCTGGAATACCACTCCAGGCCCATATCTACTTGAGGGTACTCAGCCCTATGTTTTGTTTTGTTAGAAATCTGGCTTATGACTTGGCACTGAAGCACCTTCAGACCTGACCCCATCAGTATTTTGGTTTTCAAGAACTGCTTGCTGGTAGATGCTGTGCGCTTCCTACCTTATACTATGGCAGAGTTTTGATCTTGAAGTCCTGGAATGACTATCCAGGCTTACATATACTTGAAAAAAACTTAGCCCCGCTTCTACTGTATGAATCTTGCATGTGTCTTGGCACTGACAGATCAGTTTCACGCCTACACAGGATGTTGTTTTAGGAAGATGAATGGCTCAAGAACTAGATTATGTAAGGCTTGACCCGTGTCAACAACAAAAAATGAATGCTTTATGTCAACTTATGGGGCTTTCAGGATATGAATGACCAGGAATCCCGCCCTCCCACCCTGTTTTTTCAGATACCCTGAAAAGTTATAAGATGTTCAAATGAGTTGGTAAAAGGGGTTGTTAGATGATGCCCTGTAAAGGGTTGCTTTGTCTTTCAATGACAATGACCTTAGTGGTCTTGTCCATGTCTTGACATGACATGTATATCTTCTCTCCCTCTCTCTTATTAACATTTTCTACCCCCTCTTTCCCTCTGTGGTTTTTTTTTTTTCTGTGAGCAGCATGAAAGAGAGGAGAGGGACAGAGAGGGACAGAGAGAGGGAGTGAGAGGGAGAGATCAGGAAACAAAAAGAAAAAGAGGAAGGTGGAGGGGGGGAGTGACTAAGTAGCAACTACTCAGTTACTCCCCCCCCCCCCCCCCACCTTTTTGTTTTTTCTTTGTTGCCCCCTCTCTCCCTCTGTCTCCCTCTCTACTGGGAATTGGCAGTTTGCTATCAGTGTGGATTTTTTGTTCCTCTATCAGGCTTTCTCATCCATACCGGATGAGCCACCAGGATAGACACTGAATTACCTCTAGGACGGTTCTTTTGGCCTTTTCATTCCTCCTCTATTGACTCTCATCCATACCGGATGAGTCACCATGGAAGAAAAGAATTACCTCTATGGAGGTTGCCAACAACATCATGTTTTTCCATCCGCACCGGATGAAAAACTACCAGGGTGATAATTTTTCATTCCTCTTTTATTGACTCTTGTTATCCATACCGGATGGTCTGGAAAGGAATGATAGATTACCTAGATGGAGGTAAGGCGCTGCCACGGATGATATTCCCTACTTTTTCATCCTGACACATGTGAGCTGTCTATGGGTGATGTGATTATGACCTGGAATTGATCTTTACTACCCCTAATTATGATTAGTTACGGTGGAAACCCTAACCCCTACCCCAAAACCTATTTTTTACCTTGCTACGGATGAAATCCGTCAGGGTTTATGGAATCGTCCTACCATTTTTCATCCGCGGATGAAAAATCGGGGGACAACCCTATGTCGTCTCTCCCGCTGTCAGAAGCACGCGATGTGCTTCTGAGCTCGCGAGGAGAATGTTATGGCAGGCGTGCTTCGGTGGCTGCCCCGTTTGTGGTGTCGTACCCATGCTGGACGAGCGCCTGGGCGGGCACGAAGGCGGCGCCTTGTCTCTCTTGCAGCGGGAAACACCGCTATGAAAACAGTGGCATCTTCCCTCCTTTGGCTTTTTCTGTGCTTAGCAAGGATGCTTATGATGGGAAGTTCTCTCCCTCTTTTCTAGTGCCTTGCGTTTGTGCCTGCTTTGCTTCATTGCTTATGTGCTTTGTGGAGGCGGCTTGTTGCGGGTGGTGATGGCGCATAACCCTCTTCCCTAATCGCTTAAGGTGCCTTTGGAGTTTAGGGATTCTCATGTTCTTATCTCTTTCTCTTGCTTTTGAGTTTCTTAGTTGACATCGATGACAAGTGTGAGGGTCTGTGATTCACCTGGGGTTCCACAATCCTCACTAACCTGTTGGTTTTTGTGGGGGCTTGTGATGGGACTAGGTGAGGATCCTCACCTACTTTGAAGTTTCTTGAGCATGCAGATTGGGATATGGGCTGAGGAGACCTAGGGTTGTGCGCGCTATGAGGTGGTTGTTGGCTGCAGCCCCGACTTCAACCCAGCTGCCCTTGACTTGATATGCTCCAGCCTGCGTTCTGGCCTTTGTCGTTCTGCCGCCGATGCGCAGCTCGGCCTGACGGGCTTGTTTCCTAAGGCTGAAAGAAGACATAACAAAATCCATAGGGAAGTACAACTTACAAATCGCAAGATAAAACCCTTGGACCCGTCGGCGCCCCACTTGTGTGTGGATTCGTGCTTGTCAAGGCGGATTGTTGTTGCTTCGCGTGCCCGGTCAAATTTGGCCTTGTTTGCGGCATCAGTCTCTCCCGCAATGAGTGCATCCCCCGATACCTATGCACCACCCCCCCCCCCCCCCCCCCCGCCCTCCCAACAATTAGTGAATTACACATATATGTTGCATCGAATCCACCTCATTAATGCACATGCGACAAATGGAAGGTGACATGATTTAGGATTTGCCAACCTGTGTAATTCCATAAGGTGGTTTGGGTATGGCCCCCTTTTCCATTACCCTCCGAATGATCTGTCTGGCACAGTACCTCCTGTCCTTCAAGTTTCGCCCCACCATCTCCATCACCCTTGTGTCACTCCAATTGCCCGGAAACCGGCGGTCTAACTCACGGGCATACGCCCGCTTTGCGCCAAAGTGCTGATCAGCCCACTCGATGTGCAAAGGGAACCACCTCAATGCGAGTTTGAAGGCTGGCTTCTTCATAGCCTCCCAGAATGCACCGCAGGGGTCACCATGGCGATTCACCTCCACCGGTGGCACCACGATCTTTGCCAACTCCACGTCATGTATCGCCAAGGCCATCCCACCCTCTCCCTTCTTTGTAGCCTCCTTCCTTTGCTCCTTTGTTACCCCACTGCCCTCCCCCGCATGCACACTCACCCCTTCCTCTCCATGGGACTTTTTTTTCTTCTTCTTCTTTCCCTTCCCCTTCTCCATGACCATCTCCTTCCCCTTCCCCGCTACTTCCTCTCTCTCCTTCTCCCTCTCCCTTCTCTCTCTCTCCTCGGCAGCCCCTTCATTGATGGTAAAAGGGATCTCGGGAGATCAAGGCCTCTTCTTCTTACCTTTGGTGTTCGGGTCCTTCATGAACACCACGTGCTCTCCCTCATTGGCAACCCCACTGGACTGCACCAATGAGGCCAGCCATGTTGCTGCCTCCTGAAGATAAATAACCCCTCCAAATTCAAAAAAAGAAACAAACAACAAAGAAAATCATGCATGCAAAGGAAAGGATAAATCATGGAACAAGGTGCGACAGTTGTACCTTTGCAAGCTTGTCCGACTCGCCCCTGGTGTCACCCGATGTGGGAGGAGTCCCCATTTCCGGATGTGCCCGCTCTATCCCCTCCCGGAGCGCCACTGGAAGTAGATTCCAGATGTGGAGCATAGCCGGCGGCGACGCCCCGTAGTCCAGGCCCTTCTATGCTGACTGCTCAGGCTCAGGGGGCGGTGTTGCTGATCGGCTAGGCTGCTCCGAATTGGCCCATACCTCCTCCTCTCCCCCCCCCCCCCCAATGCGTATCAGGGTAGAAGCCCTCACCCGGCTTGACATCTTCGAGGCGCTTCGCTATCTTGGCCACTTCATTGGCCCTCCTCGTCTCCTCCTCCCTCATCAACAACAATGGGCTGGCAATGGAGGCTTTCAAAGGCCCTTGAACCTGACGTTGGGCCTTGGCAAGTGCAGCCTTTGCTGCGGAGGAAGGGGTTGCTATGGGGGTGACATCCAAAAGGTGCCCATACCGGGCCCCCGAATGGGTGATGTGCTTTCCAACGTACATTTCACCCGTCTTGGTGGCCGAGGGTGTGCTCAACTGAGCATCCGGCTCAGCAACAACCTCCCGAATAGGAGAGCTGGCTGAGCCGGCCCCTGGCGCATCCAAGTTGTGGACAAGAGGGGGGGTACTGGCCTCGGGGGGCAGACGAGCCCTCCGGCTGCAGCTGTCGACGAGGCTGGTTAGCCGTGAGACGCCCTGGCGCGTCACACGTGCCGGCAGAGCAAACGGATTGTCCGCCCCTTTCTTTGGGGCAGGGGACTTCTCTTTCCCCATAAGCTGGCACCTGTCATGCAAACCCACAAGTTGGCCTCATTAGGAACATTCCAGATCAAAAACAAAAAAAACCAAGCATGTCGGGGGCTGAGAGCAGCAAGTGCTCGGGGTCTCGAGAGGGGGCAACAAAGAGAAAAGAAAAAGGTGGGGGGGGGGGGAGTGACTGAGCACCACCAACAGCTGCTGAGCACCACGGGCTCAATCACTCCACCCCCCTCTTTTTTTTTTTTTTTTTTTTTTCTGGTTTCCTGATCTCTCCCTCTCTCTGTCCCAGCTCTCTGTCCCTCTCTCCCTCTCCCTCTCCCTCTCTCTCCCCCTCCCTCTTTTTTTTGCTGTTCACAAAAGTAAACAAACCACAAGGGAGAGAGGGTGCAGAAAAAGTTAAAAGATTGTACTCATAAGACGTTGTTTGCCGTAGCCTTGTGGCCATTGACCCCGCGCCCAGTTTGAGTGGAAAAAAAAATGACATAACCTGCCTCTGTCAGGGGCTGACATTGGTAGTAAGACTTACCTTCATATATAGAATTAATCTGGGTTTTCCAGGTATCCTCTAGAAATCCCTTCACACAAGCATCAAACTGTTGTGTGTGATTTGCCCAATAACTAGGCCTCAGGAGGGCCAGGGCTTTTGGCTCAGCCTTGAGACTTTCAAAGTTGGTAAACAGAGGTACAGGCACAATTCCCTTGATAGATTTGAAGAGAGCATCTCTTTGGTGAGAGAACCCCGGACAGTGTATCAAAAAATGAGTATTGTCTTCAGATTGCCCACACAATGGGCAATTGCACTCTCCCTTTCCTCTCTGCTTCTGTTTGCTGTTCAAAGGTAGGCTTCCTGCCCTGAGTTTAATTTCAGTCTAGTGCCGAGAGTGGGTAGACCCTTGAGGTCATCCAAGATGTCCTCCCCCATGTCACTGACTGGAAACAAGTTCAGGGAAGTTTTTTGCCTAACTTCATTTTCATCAAATCTCATGGCAACAGACATGGTTGGACACTACAGCCTCTAAGTCAGATTTATCAACCCATATTGCAGATCCGTACTCCAAGGCAGGTCTAATAATGCGAGAAAGCATGGTTTTCTTAACCTCAGAGTTGACCCCTCTGCAGAAAAAGTTAAAAAGAGAGAGGGAGAGGGAAGATATTCACGTCATGTCAAGACATGGACAAGACCCATAAGGGTCATTGTCAATTAAAGACATAAACAGACCTTGATAGGGCACTATCTCACATTTCCAGTCTTGTCAAATCATCCCAAAAAGACACCACCCAATTATCCAAGACAAAACAGGGTGGGAGGGCGGGGTTTGTTCTTGTGTGGGACAAGATAAGATATTGTTGTCCCTGGGCATGCTGCAAGGCCTCTTGGTTCAGCCTGTACATATACCAGCAGCATACCAATTCAGCCATGAATTATGGCATGTCATGCATCAGCCAAGGCAAAAGGACTAGCTTGCATTTTGTCAGAATCTCAGTATCCCACCAAGCAGTCCAACTTGATCCAGATGAAGTAGATTCCATATCATTTGTATTCACCCCGAGATATGTGATCATACAAGGTATCAAGGGAATGTGAATGCAGCCTGTCAGATTGCAGGTTCAAGATTTGTACCAACAAACAGCATGAACAGCCGAGATCCAGCCTCTTTTGTATAAAAAACAGATGGCAGGTCATAGGCCTGATGTCATGACAGATCCAAAACAGTAGGTAGGATTCCATTGCAGCTTACCATCCTCATCCTTTAGGAGTTCCATGCTAAAGACATGCAAAAAACACCTTACTACGATCCACTACACATCAGAAATGGGCCTGACAAGGAGCAGGGCAGTACCCTACCAGGCTGCCGCCTAAAACTTCAAGGCCATCAGATCCATAGTTACCCAAAACCGCCAAAAACATACCACCAAAAACCAGATCCTCTTTGGCCAAACTAACTTACAACCTAGCCAAGTAATCCACAGGCTGTGCTGTCAAAGATTAAAAGGTAGGGTATTTGTGGCATGTGTAGCAACGCGCGTTTGAGAAGAAGCCATCTCCGGTAGAATACAACTACGCCAAGGAGCATGGTTGACAATCCCTCATGAAGAACATGGCCAACACAGAGGGGATGAGTGCACTACAAGGCACTAGTATGGATGAGGTCGAGGGTCATGCCCAGGGATTGGATGAGAGCTCTATGGGACTTAGGGGAACGCCGCCTCATTTACGTACTCTGGCAAAGGGCGCGGAGTCATCAGGCTCATCGGATAGCTCTGAGTCCTCCACTGAGGATGAGCATGAGGATGACTAGTCCTAGTCCATGTAGGTCCCAGGGTTAGTCTACTGAACCCTTATGAGTTTTTCAGCTAATATATTTCCATCTTTTCATCTTCCATCTTATTCATATGTCGCACCGTCCTCACCCTCGATTCATGCTTGCTCAATTGTGTATCTGCTAACTCAGAGAAATGGAACTGTAAGTTCTTCCATCCCCAAATACAAAACCAGGAAAAAAACAAAAACCACCCCTAATTCACCCCCAAAATGAACCCCAAACCCCCCCCCCCCCCCCACCAGGCTGCCGTCGCGACTGCAGCATGTTGCCAATGGCGACGTGTTTTTTGGGCGGGGGTCGCAAGCAGCGACGGTCGGGCGTCGCAAACCCCACCCGGCTGACTCCCAGGCAGGTAAGAAAAAATAAATAAATGCGACGCCGCGCCGGCGCCCTCACCAACGTCGTCGGCTGGAGGGCCGCAACGGGGAGATGTTGCTCAAAGAGGCTCCTTCCATCGGCGCGGACGGCCTGAAAAACCGACTTCCGGTAGTCACGGGAGTTGGGCCGGGGGCTCGCGACCCCCATACGTCGCATTTTTGTGACGTCATTTTGGCGACATCCTTGCGACTGCAGGGCAACGGCCGGGCGTCGCAAAATTCTGCGCCTCCCGCGTGCCCGAAAAGGGCGTTTTCCCGACGCTGCGGCGTGGCGCGGGCGTCGCAAAGACCCCCCTTTTCTTGTAGTGAGGGTTGAAGGCAGACACGGGTACTGGTGCTGGTGCGGTAGTGGCTTGGGTGGATGTCGTAGCTACGGTACCACCAGTCCCACTAGTCCCACTGCTGCTTGCTGAAGCTGTCGGTGCAGCGGTAGGTGTAGCCAATGCCCTCGTGGCTCTAGTGCCCCCTAGTGATGGAGACATAGTCGGGTGACCAGTACATCCTCCACTCCTCGATCTCAACCTCATGCCCCCGCCTGAACTCATGGTAATCATCAAGGTACTGAAATAGCCCCTTCCATGCCATGAAAGGCGTAAATAGTTGTGGATTGCGCAATTGCTGCAAATCACACCAACTATCAAACTCTTGGATAAAATCATCCAGCTCGATGGTGCCCACCGTCCCAGAGTACCTTCGTGGCCCCTTGGTAGCCCCATACAGCTCCTCCATTGTGTCCCACAACAATGGCAATGAAACCACTTGCACCACCGGTGTGAGTCCTCTTGATTCACAATCCGAATCAGATCCTTCCGTAAAAGACACAGGAGGTGAAGGTGGCCTAAACCGCACACCTCGTCTCGTGTACCCACTAGTATCGCTAGTGCTTGAACCGGCACTGTCCCCAACAACTAGTGGCACCTCCGTGTTGACAAACTGTCACTCAACCGGTCATGAACATGTCCCTAATCCCCTCTCCTCAAGGTAACCGGGTAGAGAACCTGTTGCGGCTTAATGGTTTGGAATACTAGGTTCCTAACATAGCCTACACCTGCACCTGCATCCACCGCAAGCACTCCTATGGTTGGCTGGTCATCATTTCCAACCTCACCACAGGAAAAACAATGATGGTTTGACTAGTCATCACCCCAGCCTCACCATCGACAGCATGCTCTAGGATTGGCCGGTGATCAAATAACAAACCACCCTCCATGAGCTTCAAAATTTGGCCTTCAAGACCGCATGCTAGTCCTCAGGCAGTCCACCAGTGCCTCCACGAGTTAGCATAGGCCGTCCACATGTCAACACGGGCCACCATAGACCAGCATAGGCCCACACAGATCACTGGTCAAAGCCGTCACAACCCCAAACAGGCCACAGGTCACAGCCTATCACAACCCCTCACAGCCCATCACAGTCTGTCACAGATCACTGGTCACAGCCGTCACAACCCCACACAGGCCACAGGCCACAGGTCACAGCCCCTCACAGCCCCTCACAGCCCATCACAGTCTGTCACAGCCCCCTCATAGCCCCAAAGGCCACATGTCACAGCCTGTCACAGTCCGTCACAGCCCACAGGCCACAGGTCACAACCTGTCACAGCCCCTCACAGCCCCATAGGCCACAGATCACAACTCGTCACAGCCCCAAAGGCCACATCTCACAGCCTGTCACAGCCCCTCACAGCCCATCACAGCCTGTCACAGTCCGTCACAGTCCCACAGGCCACAGGTCATAGCCTATCACAGCCCGTCACAGCCCCAAAGGCCACAGGCACAGCCTGTCACAACCCTACACACGTCACAGGGGTCGCAGCCCCAAAGGCCACAGCCTGTTACAGCCCCTCACAGCCCATCACAGCCCCATCCATGGCCACTCATGGCAGTTTAGCCATTTCTCCAAGGGGTTTAGCCACGCCAAGCTAGGGTTTGTGTCTCTTGGACTCTAGGCTTCTTTGCACCGAGCTATGGTGGCTGTGAGGAAATCAGCAAGGTATTCTTACTCTTTATGGCCCCCACACACCACCAATAGTAACTCTAATTCCAAAAGAAGATGTTTGCAACCGAAACTAAGTGCACAAGCTTCCTTTTAACTCACAAAACAGCGCCATTGATCCCTATGGCGACTAACCAAACATGGCTGACTTCCAGCCCTTGTAGACACTCATTCATGTGCTTTCCTTGACCATAGCATGCCCTTCGCATCTATCCAGCCCCTGCACCTGCTGCTTCAAGAGTTGTGCTCCCTTCAAGCTTGAAGTTGAAACCCCAACTCACATATGCCCTACAAGTGCATTTATTTCACCCCAAGTGGAAACCAGCCCTAGCCCTTCCGTTCTAGCTCTCTAAAGCTTGAAAACAAGAGCCTCAATGGGCTGAAGGCATACTCCACACATGCCCCACTCTCACCATAAGAGAATTAGCTCTTTTGCTTCATTTCTTGCACCCACAAACCTGAAAATACAAGCTTCAGCGGGCTGAAAGCATGCTCCACACATGCCCTATAGGGAAACCAGCCCCTTCCTTCCTTTCTTGCACTCCCAAACCTGAAAGTACAAGCCTTCAACAGGCTGAAAGCATGCTCCACACATGCATTGCCCTCACATAAGGGAAGTCAGCCCTTTCCTCTTCCTTGCTTGCCCTCCAAGCTTGAAGATGGAAACTTCAATGAGTTGAATACATGCTCCACACATGCAACCCCTTCACACAAGAGGTATCAGCCCCCTATCTTGGCTCCTTGGCTCCTTGATGCTCTCTAAGACAAGACTAAGCACTCCACAATCTTTGCCAAGCTCCTGAAACCCTAAGGCTTACATTTCCAGCCTCAAGACATGCCTCTTGTGGTGCAAGAGCTCTTCTTCCAAGCTCTGAAACCCTAGGTGCACATTCCATGGCCTTGCCGCACCTCTTAGCTCCTGTTCCAGCCTGCTCTTGCCATGAAGAGCCCTCTCAATGCTGAAGCTCGAGATTGAAACCCAATCTCAACATACTCCACAAAGTGAACTGATTTGCCCCAAGCCAAATCAGCCCTTTCGCTTGGTCTTGCAATCCTTCACACAATGAAAGCTTGCATTCCCAAGTCCAGTTCTCAGCTTTGCACCAAAGCCTCTATAACCTGCTCTTGATTGGTCATCTTCCCAATCGTGCTTGCTCATGCATGTACACAATCTGAAACCATCAAGGTGCTCTGGAATTACCTGCAACATGGTGCTTTTATCTCTGAAGCTGAAGATCGAATGCCAAGGTCTACCACCTCATAACCCACATCGCCTCTGCTTCTAACACCCAAGAGCTCCACGGTGCTCCTTGCATAACAACCAGGTTTCTCTCATTCTCAAGCAAAAACCACAAGTGCTACAACTAACTCGTATTTGGCACTCACAGATACGAGCTCATCTTTCTCGAGTGATAAAGAAGAAGAATACAAGCACAAGCTCATGCGAGCTCACAAAGCTAAAGCATAAACTCATGCATATATAAACTCATCACTCAAATACAAGTCAAGCCAAGTGCATCCCACGCCATGGGGAATCCACACTACGGCGCCATAGCTAGGCGTGGTAAGGCTCAACTCGAGAAAGATGAGCCTCCCGCGCTTGCCATGAAGATAACCACTCTAGGGCCTATATTTGCCTTGACCCCTGGATTGACACTTGGGCCAATCCCAAATGTCAATATGTAAAAGCTAGCTATTTCCTGGCTAGTTTCACACTAGTGGTGAAATAACTTGACACCGTGGAAAAGAATGACACAACAAGCTCTCCCTCACATTCACTCTACACAAAAGTGTTTGTTGCCATGAATGCATTGTGAACATGTATGGTAAGTACTCATGTACTATACCATGTTATTTCTGGCATGTAAAAAGGGGACTAAAGTTGAGGAGCCTTCCCCAGCCGTCGTGAATAGAGCTGAAAAGAAGTACAGCCTAAAACCCGAACGCTAGAACCAGAGCCACTGCTGCCAAAGAGACTTTGAAATTGACTAATGCAATTGGTGACATACACCAAGTTCTAACGGGAGTAAGGATCGGGTGGGCCTTGAGGATTAGGCACCTAGTCCTGGTGTAATTCCCGTACTAGAAGTGAGCACCCATAAGCCTTCCCTGTTGGCTATCATTTGTGCAGAATGTGGTCATTTAGCCATGTTGGGTACTACAAGGCTATGACATTTGCATTGCTGAATGTGACTGCTAAGGGGTGTTGGGCGTGACGTTTGCAGGCTGAGAATGCCATATGCAGTGCACCAATTGTGGTGCCTTCAAAGACAACCCCCAAATATCAACCCCCTGCCACTGTCACAGATATTCTTATGCTACCAAAAGTACTCTATACTCTCAGTTCTCTCATTACAGTAGTACCTTGGCAATTTCGTCACAAATTTTAATATTTCAAAGATAATCACTTACATATCACACTAGATGTGGTATGTATTCCTCTAGTCGTATTCCTAATCACTTACATACAACTCTGTTGGTAATCATTCCAATACATAGTTCTTACTCAATGAGACACAATGGATGACTCTGAGAGTGGTTTAGTAAAGTACCTAGCCACTAGATCAATACTGGAAGACGTCTAACAAACTACTAGTACTAGAGTCATAATTTCACATCACTGAATAATACTGTTGACCTATCTATAACACTACGTGGAATTAGTACAAAATGACTAAATGAGAGATGTCATTCACTCACAAAACCGCTCACTTAGTGATACTATATATTGAAAATTGATTTTGTGAAATTAAAAAACTTTGTGAATGATAATAAAACATCCTTGGGAATATTCCATATGTCGAAATGAAATTCTCAAAATAAAATAAATATTCGACATACATGATTGTCGATCTTGCCAAGGTACTACGGTATAGTGGACGTTCCTCATTCTCTAGTTTTCAATACCATCAGTACATGTATGTCTTCATGGGTTGCTTCATGTGCATTTTGTGGGGGGTGTTGGGTGTAGTTTAAATTGAACGTCAGAGTCCACCTGTATGATCCTCGATGACCACGACATAGGGCTGGGATTGCAGTTGTCAATGGTGTGCCTAACAAAGACAAATATTACTGTTGTAATACTCTTGAAGGCTTGTACCGTCTTGAGGTTTGCTATGTCTTTATTTCACATTGTTGCTTGCCTCATCCTAACGAGGAAGAAGACCCACCACAAAAAGAGTTGGATCACATCCTCGGTATGAATTGTCTTTGGCCAGAGAAACACATGAAGAGGGCTTAAAAGTTTGGTTCACCCGGGCATAGACATTGTTGGGAGTGAGCTTGGAGTGAGGAAAAGGTAGGAAAGTAATTCAGTGTTCTTAGCATGCTTGCGGAGACGTCGTGTAGATGTAGAAGGAGACCTTTTATCATGGCTGGATTTTGTGGACTCTGTTCCAACACTTACTCTCTAGGATTCTATTCTTTTTTTTTAAGCTTGAATCTTCAAGAGTACCATGGATTTACAGATTCACTTGAATATATGGTTCTGTCCGAATTGGCAATGCATCTTTGCTCGATCATTTACAGAGGATATACGGAAGACTGACAGTAGCCAAATGCACACAATTGGTTCTTTTTTCGTTGGTATGCGTAATCATTTATATATCACCATAGTAGTGGTATGTGTTCCTCCAGTCGTATTCCTAATCACTTACACACCACTCTACTAGTGGTATATGTAAGACAATGTCTATAGGCAAATACCTACAATTGCTTCATTTGTAACTGCACTAGTGAAACACTATTTGAGTCATTTAATGCTCACCCACATAATTGTTTGTGAAGTGCTACATCCCTTTTGTAGCATTGAAAATATGACATGTGTCCATTGGGATATGGACACGTGTCTAGATAATGTTCAACATCATTGACGAACTGGCTTCGTCCACGTGTCCATGGGATTACGGACACATGTCTGGATATTGATCAGTATCATCGACGGATTTGCTGTGTCCACGTCACATGCGGTGGAAGTACTTGGAATCACTAGATTGTGAACAGGTTAGCTATTTCATGAGCATGAGCGGCATGAGCGGAGTAGCAAGACAATCGGTTTTCATGAGCAGAAGTACAAATTTTGGAAATAAAAACCATTAAAAAACATTATTTTTAATGGAATGTGTAAGAAAAAACCAATATAATATGCATTGTTTGAAGTAAAAATTGTAGTTTTGAGAGCCGTGCTCATGATATTTCGTCTTCCGCTCATGCGAATTCCGAGCGACATCTGCAAAAATGGCGCCGAATTTCGCGGTAATAGGTTCCGCAACCGGAGAAATCTGCGGCGTATTTCGCGGTAATAGGTGTCTCCGGCGAAAAATGGTGCCGAATTTCGCGGCTATAGGTCCCAACATGGCATGTGTGTAAGCCCAAAATTTGGAAATGTGGCGCCGAATTTCGGTACATGGTGCCGGGGATTGCACAGATGTTGGGCAGTTCTTGGGCTATGTAACTGGAGATTCGGCGCCATTTTTTCAGACATCGGACTTGCGGTGCTCGACGAGACCTCCTCGGGCAACATCACGAGACCACGAGGGAGCGTGCGAATGTTCTTGTCAGCTCGCCATAAATCCTCTTCTCCGCCAGGTGCCTCGTCAAGTCTTCGTCTCACTGGACGGGTGAGAACATCTCCTTCCAAGTGTTGGCCACTTTGAAGCAATGGCGTGTCCCGAAGGCCCTCTCGCAAGGCTTCCGCCCACTTGTGAGGATTCTTCGATCTGGAGGCAGTCCGCATCAGCATTTCCTGCCTGTCCGGCCCCAAGCCCCACTATTTCCCTTTCAAGAACTCGTCGTACCTGCATTGCTGCATAATTGACCTCACAATGTCCTCCGTTGTGACAGTGAGGATGTCCACC
This sequence comes from Takakia lepidozioides, assembly GCA_030704615.1. Lineage (NCBI taxonomy): Eukaryota > Viridiplantae > Streptophyta > Takakiopsida > Takakiales > Takakiaceae > Takakia > Takakia lepidozioides. Next base: position 29,264,182 of record CM060733.1, read on the forward strand.
AGATGCGTCGCAGAGGAGGCATGCCAGGAAGAATGTACTGATTCGGCCATGTTTGTTGTCGGCATGTCGGTGTCGGAGTCGAGACATATTTCCTGCACATGCACATGTTCAGGTTACAAGCAAATTACAAATAATGAGTAGCTAGCATAATATTCAACGGGACGCAAATTCGTCCCACTCACCTCCCGCATATAATCGTCGAACTGGAGGAAATGATAATGCCACCATGCTAGCCAACAGACCATTGCTCCCTCGTCTGATTTCTTTACAACACCTGACGTTGTCCACTAAGCCCGTATACATGCAAACTGTGTCTCTGCATCATCCAAGGTGGGAGCACGCTTCCACGCAAGACACATGGAACGGTGCTCCTCTTTGAAATCTGGCGCCACGAGCCTGGTTGTGTACTGCGACAAGCTCTGCAGAAAATGGAACCCACAAGATCTCTCCTTGATTTTCATCGGAACATTGGGGTCTTCCCCGTACACCCTTCGGATGACAGCCCAATTTGCTTGTGCGTTGTCCGCCATGAAACCATGGAAATTGGGAGGGGGAAATCATGCCCTGGCCATCTGTTCATTTATTCCCTGCCAAAGAAGCATATCCGATCGTGTGTCCTCTCCTTTCATCTCACAAATAACAATTGTCAATAGCATCCTGCAGTGGGTGTCGTAGACATGTGCACCCATTGTCACCCACTGGTGATTTGTAATTCGCTTGATATGGTCAAACATGACCCAACTGTTTGACAAGTCCCCACTCGTCACCCGGTGGACCAGTTTGACGCCGCTGCCATGCACACATGTTTACATTTTGAATACGAAACAGCGATCTGCCTCAGTCCCTTGTCCTGGAAATCTACTTCCATGAATGTAGTCATATCCACATCGTCGCTTCACCTCCAGAATGGAGTGCATATCCAAGCCACGCCCAATTCTCTGTTTGCAGGAGACAATGTGGTTTCGGACATTCGGTGAACAGACGCGGAACACCGACTCCAGTAATGCCTCCATTTCCTTCTCATCGAAAGGAACTCTGTCGGAGCCGTCTTCCGACATAATTCTGGCCAATGTCATCTTATGGGCGGCCTGCAGCTGAATCTGTTTGGGTTTGGCACGAGGTCTCAACTTAACCTCCTCCTGAACGAGCTGCTCTGCCTCGTGGGCAGCCTCCCGCGAGTTACCCCTCGCCAATTTGTGACAATGGGAACCAACGTGTATGCAAGCTGGTGTGAGGTCAGGGAAACGGTGCAACACATAGAACTGCTTGGCATTATAAACAGACATGCAATGTGGTGGTTCTTTGCAATGTGCACACTTAAATGTGGAGGTTGGAACCTTCTCCTGAGCTCGAAATGGTTGATGAGGTGTGTCTGTCCAATCCGTCTCGTTCCTGTGACCTCTGGATTTAAAGTGGAAGCAAATTGGGGAGAAACACCGCAACGTGCCCGCACAAACAACGTAGTGTACCTGCACACCATTGAGCATCTTCATGCTGGTGGTTTTGGTGACGCACCAAGGATGACCGTCATGTTTCCTATCCATATCTATCAACATTCCGGACGCCCTTGAATAGTCCGTTCGAGAAGGGAACTCAAAGAAGATATTACCGTCGACGTCTGCGGGAAGACATGTAACGGATTTAATTGTGAACTTGTTGTAGTCCAGGAATGCGGCCCCTGGCCTTTGCGCAATAACTGCCAACGGTATGCAGTCAGAAGGTATATGACCAGTGCAGATGCGCTGCACAAACCAATAATTGTGGCGTCTGACAAGAAGCGTGGGGGGGCGAGCGTGCAAACACCTTCCCCATGGACAGAGGGAACTGACAGAGGTGACATTCCAGTGGGTCTGATGGGGTGCCTGACGGTGGGGGGGTACAACAACGACGACGATGCTGGAGCTAGGGCTGGGGCTGGGGCTGGGCACTAAGGCTGTGGAGGTTGCAACTCCCCAGCGTCACAAGAGAGACCCCCTTAGAAGGAACTTGAAGGAACTATATATATATAGTTTTTGTGATACATAGATGTAGCGTAGATGTGTTGGTTAGTTTGTAGTGTCTTAGAAATGTTATAACGTGGAGGTCTTAGGTTCAAGTATGCGTTGCATGATATATGTAGAACAAGGAACATATCGCCATAAGACAGAACTGGAGTCAATGGTCAACGCCAGAGTCAATGGTCAACAAGTTTTTCAAATTCAAATTTCAAATTCAAATTTTCCCACCTACATTCAAATGTACCCCCTTAAATTGTGACGTCCGGGCGTCGCACTTTGCGACCCCCGGACGGTGCTAATTCTGCATTGCAGATTTATTTATTTACTTTTAATTAATTTTTCGTCGTCCGAGCGTCGCAAATCGCGGTTTCGCATACTTGCGACCCCCATTGGTCGCAAATTTGCGAGGTTTTTTTGGCGACGGACTTGCGACGACTGCACGTCGCAAATTTGGTCTTTTTCCCCACCCGAAAAGGGTTGTTTTACGACGTCGCGGCGTCGAAAACCCCCCCTTTTCCTGTAGTGCACATTGTCCCGTCCCGGCTTGTACTGGATATTCACGTCAAACAATGTCAAAGTGTCTTGCCACCTAATTTGTTTTGGGGACAACTTAGGTTGCATGGCAAAAACTTCATCGTAACATTGTCCGTGAACACTTTCGCCAGGTTGGAACCAACATAGTGGCGCCAAAGCTTGAGGCCCAATGGACCACCGCTTTAATCTCCTTCTCATGCGTAAGCCACCTCCTTTCTAGCTTGTTCAATTTCTTACTTTCGTAAGCCACTGCATGCCCATCTTGCGTGAGAACACACCCAATTGTGAAGTCCTATGCGTTTGTGTGAATCTTAAATGGACGGTTAAACTCCAAGACTGGAGCTTCCGCCATCCGCTACTTCAACTCGGCAAATGCTTGGCCACAAAAGGTGTTCCACACTCGGACCTTGGACTTACGTAAGAGATTTGATAGCAACCCCGCAATCTTGGTGAAATTCCTCACATACTTCCGGTAGTAGGAGACGAGTCCTAAAAATGATCACCCTTCCGAGACCGAAGTCGGAGGTTCCCAACCAAGATTTCCCCCACCTTTCTATCGGTCATCTTTATCCCTCCTGCATAATCACACGCCCCAGGAACTCGTACACCAAGATGTCATTGATGTACACGATCACAAAGTCATCTAACCACTTTTGAAAGAGGCCATCCATCAGAGTGCTGAAAGTTGTCCGCGCATTGGTGAGCCCAAATGACATCACCAAAAACTCATACGAGCCATACCACGTCCTGCCCGCTTTTTTTCTCCTCGTCTTCTTCCGCTATCCGAATCTGATGGTAACCTGAGCGCAAGTCGATCTGATTGAAATACTTTGCGCCTACCAACCGATCAAAGAGATCGTCAATCATTGACAAAGGGTATCAGTTTTTTATTGTCACCTTGTTTAGAGCCCTGTAATCGACACACATCCGCAGCGTCCTATCATTTTTATCTGCAAATAGCACCGGGGCTCCGTAAGGTAACTTACTTGGCCAGATGTATCCCTTTGCCAAGAGGTCCTTGAGCTGTTCCTTCAACTCCACCAACACTTTATGGCTAAACCGGTAAGACACCTTGGCAGGCGGTTTCGTTCCCGGTACCACCTCAATCTTGTGGTCGACCCCTCTTCGCGGTGGCAAGCCGCTAAGTAAATCTTCGGCATCACATCCTTGTATTTCTCCACGATTCCCTTGACCTAATCTAGGCTCGGCTCTCTTTCGGCTTCTCCTTCTACCTACCTCACGTAAAGCAAAAACGAGGCAAAAACTCGGGATCGTGTGGTTCCTCCACGGCCCACTCCTTCGCCGTTAGCAGATTTATTTGCCCAAAGGAGCCAAGTATTGAGTGCCTTCCGATTTCGGACGCCCTCGAAGGTACTGGATTCTTTTGGTTTCACCTTGAATTTTGCTTTTGCGGAAGTGGCATTGGCAGCCCTCATCACATCCTTTAGGGTCCAACGTTTAAACTGCGCCAAAAGTCTTTCCCAAAGCTAGTGGCCTTGGAGGCATCTATTGGTCCAATGGAGCCTTTGGGAGGTCCTCAGGCTCTGACTCCTCAGATGCCTCTGGCTCTCCAGTGGCCTCACCTTCCGAAGCATAACTTGCCTCTTCCAGTTGTCGTTCCGGTGACGCGTCGCCCCCACCAGACTCACTAGGTTCGTCGGCTTTTGGGCCGTTCCACTTTCGCTTGGCTTTGCCCGATACCATGGTGGGACCGGTCTCAAGGGCTATCACATACTTAACTCTAGGCTCTAATACCAAGTGTCATGCACCTCACTTCAGTAAACTCTCCTTCAGGTCATAATTACTTGCTTTGATGCGCGCGCCTAACTCCCAAACTGGCCGCCAGGCCAACTTGGAGCTTCGGCTGCTCATCGGGACATAACGGTCCCCCTTGCTTCCCCATGGAACCTTCGACCACTCGGGTTCAGTGGAAATTCCCTTGGTTGTAGGCAGTCCGGAAATAGCTCCCCACACTAGACTGGGGCTTATATGTCGGCCCCCCCCCCCCTCCCTCGCCTCATTCCTCGCTCCACGCGTAGGGCAGACCTTGTAGAAGCGACCGCCACCATGGCGGTCGCTCCATTTAAAAACAAAAAAAAACGACTGCCACAAATGGCAGTCGCTTCATTTCACCAAAAAAAAGAAAAAAAACAACCGCCAGTAATGGCAGTCGCTGCATTTATAAAAACAAAATAAAACTTCAAGCGACCGGAAGTGAGGGGAGAATTATCCGGAGCTTATATGCCCCTCTCCCCCGCCTCACTCCTCGCAGGGCACACTTCGTAGAAGCGACCGCCACCTTGGCGGTCGCTCCATTTTCATTTTCAAAACAATTAAAATAAAAGCGACCGCCATAAATGGCGGTCGCTCCATTTCCTACCAAATTTCAATAAAAGTGACCGCCATTAATGGCGGTCGCTGCAAGTACAAAAAACAACAATACTGGCGATCGCCCCTAATGGCGGTCGCTCCATTTTGCTCCAAAAAAACAAAAAAACGACCGCCAGCAACGGCGGTCGCTTCATTTGCAAAATAATTAAACTAAAAGCGACCGCTAGCAACGGCGGTCGCTTCATTTGCAAAATAATTAAACTAAAAGTGACCGCCAGTAATGGCGGTCGCTTCATTTCCAAAATAATTAAAATACGACCGCTAGTAATGGCAGTCGCTTTATTTTCAAAATAAATAAAGTAAAAGCGACCGCCATGTATATCCCCCCCCCCCCTTTCCTCGCTCCACGCGCAGGACAGACCTCGTAGAAGCGACCGCCACTTTCGTGGTCGCTCCATTTTTATAAAAAAAACGACCGCTACTAATGGCAGTCGCCCCATTTTCAAAAATAAATAAATAAAGGCGACCGCCAGATATGGCGGTCGGGGAGGATGACTATGAGCTTAGCAATACAAATACTCATAGTGACAATGATCACCTTCTTTCATGGATTGCTGCCGTAATCCTCTACTCCGTTGAAGTGTAGGGGTACAAAGAGGTGTTGAAGCAGGTGTTGCTCCGGCACAACCCTCTTGTTTAAGGACACCCGAAGCCTCATAAGAGTCGCCCTGGGTACTAGTCGGGGCATACTGACGGGAAGATGGAGTGTTCTGCTCAGAGGTCATGTCCAGATCCAAAGACATTGAAATATTACCGCCACACTGTGCAAAGTGGTTTTTTACCCGCATAGATGCTTTGGGGCATAAACCCACCCCAGCGCTCTTCACATCTTTATAGTCGAGGTGAACGAGCAACCAATCCTTATGATAAGAATTTTTTAATCCACATAGGTTGCACTCAACACTACCAGTGGCACTGACAGTGTTCGGGATTGCCGTATGTCAATGGCTCTATTCCTCCCTCATCTTCACCCAATATCCATTCCCCTGGGACCGAGCGATGCAAGCAACAAAAAACAATCACCTATAAATGAACGTGTTATGAATGTAGAGTGCAATGCGATAGCCCAACACTTCTACACCTATTAGCAATCCAAGTGGGTCGATATGGGTTGTAGTATTGAGCTTATACACAATCTGCTGAAGTGACTTTGGTGGAAGCCACAACGGCAAAATGTGCGCACCCTCCTCTTGGGCTACACTCTCGTTCAATGGAAGAGAACATCCAAAGCAACCTCAAGTGTTTGTGCCAAAAGAAGTGAGGAGCTTGGTGATCCTCCTCCCTTTTATATGATCAAAGAAGGATGAAAGTGAAATGAATAAATGATGAACCGATAGCGCCCACTCGAAAAAGGCTGTACAACCATATTTGTTGTAATTTTGAAATTAAGCGACCGCTAATACTATGGTCGCTATTTTTATTTTTTATGAAAAACAAGCGACCGCCACTACTGCGGTCGCTTTTATTTCCATTCACTTTATGCAATATTGCGGTCACTTCTATTTTGTATATTTTAAAATTTAACCGACCGCCCGTACGGCGGCCGCTATTGTTTTTTATTTCAAAATATAATGTGACTGCTGGTATGGCGGTCGGTTTTATTTTAATATATTTTTTAAAAACGCGACCGCCAGTAAGGCGGTCGCTTTTAATCTTTATATTTTCAAGTTTAAGCGACCTCCAGGTTGGCGGTCGCTTAAACTTAATATATATTTTAAAATTGACGCGACCGCCGATTTTGTGGTCGCAAATATTTTAATTGTTTTAAAACAAGCAACCACCGGCGTCGCGGTCGCTTTTATTTTTATATGTCGCTTGTTTTTTTAATATAATTTTAGATTTACCGACCGCCATATGGCGGTCGTTTGTTTTTCTATATATTTTTTAAATTAAGCGACCGCCCAATGGCGGTCGTTGTTTTTCTATATATTCTTGAAATTATCCGACCGCCATATGGCGGTCGCTTGTTCTGTACATATTTACAAAATTGTGCGACCGCCAATACAGCAGTCGCTTGTTTTCTTTTTTAAATTAGGCGACTGCCAATGCGACAACCAATCTTGTTTAAAAAAAAAAAAAAAATTGAAGCGAGTGCCAAGATAGCGGTCGCAATTTCTTTTTTTAATTCAAAAAATAAAGCGACCGCCAGTGTGACCGCCAATCTTGCTTTAAAATTATTATTTTTGAAACGACCGCCAATATGGCGGTCGCTATTTCTTTTTCTATTTTGAAAAATAAAGCGATCGCAAGTGCGACCGCCAATCTTGCTTTAAAATTATTATTTTTGAAGCGACCGCCAATACGGCAGTCGCTATTTCTTTTTTAATTTCAAAATACAAAGCGACTGCCATAATTGGCGGTCGCATTCATTTTGTTAATTTTCAAAAATGTATTTGCCACCGCCACTGTGTCGGCGACGTGGGTGCTTAAGTGGCAGTATTTTACCTGATACTATTTTTACCAGAATATTCTCCGAACTTGACGTGACGGACGTCCCGTCAGCATCAGGTCTGACGTGACCTGACGCTGACGGATGAACGTGACGTTGGTAACCGGGCTGTAGACCCTTCTGTGTATACGCATCTACGGGAGTAGGCCTTTGGGACAGCTCCACTAAACCCTTCCCTACTACCCATACCACTACACAATACGCGTGTAAGTCGACTCAGATGAGCAGGCCGCTCCCGTTGTCATGCTCATATGATAGCGTCGCTGGTGGAATCTTATATGGAAATTCCACTAGTGTCAATTAGTCTTGGACACCTGGCTTGCGTGTAGATTACGCTCTTATATTAGATACTCTGAGGAAAAGAAAGCTCCTTGCAACATTGTCTCATCTTGGTGGATGAATCGATTATTTCACCACATGACTTATGACGATCACGCCACCTAGATGGCCAAACTTCTCGATTGTTGGACTCTCCCCTGACATTGGCCTTCTCTAGGTAACGAATAATATATTGATATCAATTGGTCGACACCATCACAAGAATCAAGACTTAAAGACCATATCTCATCTTAACTTCGACCCCCTATGCCGCAAACAATAAATTTCACCAACTTATGCGTCATTAACAATCAAACATACTCGTTTGTAACTAGTACATGTTTCTATTTTCTTTGCACAGACGATAGGTCTAAATTTGTGTCCTTAATTATGTGTAGGCCGTGCTTACATAAGCTGTGCTTAAATTAGATAAATTTCATGACGTCCCCTTCGGATGGACTTATTGCAAGTCAAATTAGCCTCTTCATCTTGGGCACAATTCTCATCCATTGATGTACACCTAATCATGGCTTCACTTGAGGGTTAGTTCAACATTGGTTTCTTGACCCAGCATATGGTCTCCACCTTTTTTCTTCTATTTTCTCTTCAAAAATACATAATTATGGTTTAATGACACCCATATTGATCACTAATATCATTGGTCTTAGTCATCCATCTTGGTTCTAAATCTTAACTACTTTGGCAAAAGTTGAGGTTCGGGCCACGTAATCCAAAATGGATTAAAATGTAAATCAATCTCACAAAGATTGTAACCGAGCATAAGAAAAATAGCAAATTTAAAATTAATTCAAAAATTCTCTACACGCATTTTAACACATTGCAATAAATATGGTTGTCCATCTTATATCTATTAACAACTTAGATGTATCTTTAAAAACCCTAGATCAAAGGGTCTATATTTAAAATATTTCACGAATTTTTATGGTATGCATTTTTGTATGTTTGCAGTCTGTACATAAGACTTATTTATATAACTTTTGCGAATGAAAAAAGATATTGAGGAATTTAAGAATTGAAGGGCTCTTACCTTTCAATGATAACCTGGGTCCCATAACATATAAAATCCTCAATTGAAGGGGTTGCACATGATATTGCACCTTTTCAAAGTGACTATTTCATCTTTCTTCTAGTTTATTAAAAGTCTTTATCTTACATCATCATGACCAAACATACGATATTGTAATAATATATATTGTGAGTTTTCTCAAATTGGGTCGATGTTTCTACTATGAATCTGTCAAAAGATTCATAGATTCATCAACCTGTTTTAAAAAAAAAAAAACAATATATATAGAGACAATGAAATATTAAAAAATACTAAATAAACTATAAGAGAAAGGACGACCATATATACAAATATTATAACAATATTAGAGGTGATTCCCCATATTGTGAGTGATTATTTACTTTAAGTATATACATTTGACAACATTACGATTTGTGAATACATATCCAAAAAGGTTATTGAGCTCCATTAACTACGTGCAAGATTGAAATATTTATGTGCAATGTCACACAACTCTCTCAATCTCCCAAACACACATACCACAAATACAAATAAGCTATATTCATTAATTATATCTTCAAGCTAACTTTTGCTCTTTAGCTAGAATACACAATGTCAAGACTTGCAAAGCTTTGTGCAATTTTGCATGACATAGAAAATTCTACTGCCCACCTTTCAAGATCCGTGGCCTATGCAAAACGGATGGCAGATGCAGGACCACGATTAGTGGAGGTAAATAATGTATAATGATATTTAATTATCATATAAATTGTATAAATATATTGAGCTCATGGGTGAATTTTCCAGCATCAATATGATTCTATGTGTTGTAGGTAACTGATGTTATTTTATTCTCTATTGTGGTGATTGGATGGAGTGCAAATATTATTTTGAGATGTCTTTGTCGCATGAAGTTTGTAAAATGTAATCTACAACATCACCCGCACTTTCATGTTTTTCATTCAAGCTTATTTGGATATTACGATGTACATAGATTCTGATAAGGTTGTAGTATGACGTAATATTTTGCATATACTATAGGAATTGACGATGCATGTGAGGTGGGTGGGAAATCATTATACATTACAACTCAATTTGCATGGCTTTGTTGGTGATCTCAAAAGAGCTATATTTCAAGTTCTTAATGTACAACCGCGACTTCAACGGGTAAGGTAACAAACACAACAATTAAATAAAGTTTGTATTGACATTAATCATAAACTAAAAAAACATATTTCTATATGTAAATTGTTTGGATAACTGTCTTCAAATTTGTTCTAAAAAATGCAACATAATCTTGCAAAGAAAATTCTTACCTCACCACAATTTAAACTATACATATGCAATCAGTTAAGTTTGCTGGATATATATATATAAGTTCTTCTCTACTCTTGTTAGTATATAAAGAATGACTATTTATAAGTTATAGTTTCTAAATATTACAATCTGAATATTATCTAAAATGTTCGTAGATGCTCAATTGGAATGTAATGCCGCATGCCCAACCTGTCCAAGATAGCACTCTCTTGAGAGACTGCAACTTCCAAAGGGATGCAAGGTTGATAAAGATTGGGTGAGTTATGTATTGTTGCATTATCTATTTCTCATATATAGCCTTAAAAAATCCTTATGGATGACACAAATTATCCTCAAATATTTATGTCTATCTCATTTTGAGCTCAAATATCTTATAGCACAGTAATAGTATAATATAACAAAAAGTTTTTGTGTTTGTATTCATGTATGTCATGATTTAAACTTCATTTGATCATATCATCAATCATTTTTTCGATAGTGATTGTCTTAATACATCAATATGACAAATGGTTTATTAAATATAAATATGTTGAGATTATAATTTCTTAAATGGGTTGTTACATCAAATGATTGAGGTTGTTTGGCATGAATAGACAAACATATGTAAGGCTTCTCAAATTTCATACAAGAGTATCTAAAACGGTTGTACACCACGATGATCTAAAATTGGTTGGACCACGCTACTCAAAGTTCCTCACTGAGGAGCAATTTAGACAAGCTTACTTCAAATTAAGACCGAGCAAGATTGGCACTATTTAATGATGGACATCATGATGAATATCCTCTAATCAAATCAAATACATCTAAATGGAGGGTTTTGTTTTCAAAACTATTGATGCATTGATGATTGATGATCAATATTCTCTACAATCTCTACACTTTGTGGCATCCCTTGCATCCATACACCCTCCATCATATGATGTTGCTTGGTTTAAGCAAAATAAATTAAGATTGCGAAATTAACTCATTCAATATGATAACAATATCTTATTTGTATGGAACCCAAAAGCAGCGAGGTTCCGTATAAAAGATATGATGTGATATGCAACTCATATGAAGAATAGTCATTATATCTTTAAACACAAATAGTTATGAGGATTACTAAATATATGCAACTTCATTTTTTTTCAAGTTCTTAATTTGGGCACAAAATCCTCGATACAATGGTTATGAATTGTACGATTTCATACGTCAACTATATTATCACTATCAAACATACAATTTCACCGGTTTGCAACTCTATAACTCATAATTTAGAAATAATAACGATAATTAAGTCATTACTTTTAATGTTTATAAGGAATTGCACATAAAAAATTCCAAACAGAAATTTACCATGACATCTTGTAAAACAGCACTTCTTTTGTATTGAGAAATATCTCTCGATGCATTTCCACCATAGTCCACGTGATGCTTACCTACAATATTAATTTAAAACATAGTGGAATGTAAATTATCTATTGGACTAGTAATATTACATGTCATGGATGACACTGAAGCTTTCTTTGATGAGAAGCACAACACTTGAGTTGAGGATGTTCAATATAGACATTCTGTTAGTAAAACATTTTTCCTTTTTAATAACACTTGTTAGCCTTCACATATGGCTCCTTGGATTGTTATTTTTTCTTACACTCTTAATTCAAATTAGGGTCTTTGTCCAGTTTTTTCAAATATAATAAAATAAAAATAGCTATACTACACATGAGTTATTATATGTTTTCAAGAGAATAGTTAAATATATCATTAAATATAAATAAATATATTAATATTTGACAACCGGTAAATTAGCTCGTAAAGTCATACATATTTTTAACGTCATGCATTAAGTAAGATTTAATGCATGCATGATCACTTGATAATTTATTAGACTATATCATGAAGATTAAGTTATATTTCATTTTGTACTATAAATATTTTTTGAGTAATGCTTTCATAGGTGTTGAGGTGTAGTACATAATTTACAAATATATCCCATGACTTTGTATTGTTTATGTTGGATAACTTTCTTACATTTAAAGGAATGTCTTTGTGATAATCGAATCGTCATCCACATTACTGGGTGCAAATTGAAGTCATTATAATCCAGGATCCTTCACATTTTGAGATATAATTTGTGGCAAGTAGGCAATGAGGCATGCTCTATTCAACATGAAGACACAAACAAGGCTATGACCAATATCATTGCAAGTCAAACTCCAAGGTTGTCCATTCATTTAGTTTAGTTTTATCATTCATCGTTGCTTATATATATATATTTAGTATTTTTTAGTTAATCAATAATTTATGGGAGGATTCCAAACTGAGTAGGGTTCTTTCTGATGTCGAGTAATTTTTTAGGTGTTATTAGTTGCATGTTGCTCTTTCAATAACTCATGTGAACTCCAAATTAGATACTTTGGATCTGTCGGCAAGTTCCAGGTGTAAGAGCTCATGTAGAGTACGCATAATTTTCAACACAATGATAGGATTGAGATAGTGGTAGTCACTAGGAGCTAACTCTTGATATGTATATATATATTTGGACTGCTTTTGTAATACATAGATGTATTGTAGATTTGTTTGTTAGTGTGTAGTGTCTTAGAAATGTTATAATGTGGAGGTTGTAGGTTCAAGTATGCATTGTCTAATATATGTAGAACAATGTATGAACTGCCATTGGACAAAACCGGAGTCAATGGTCAACTAGTTTTTGAAATTCAAATTCAAAATTTTCCACCTAAATTCAAATGTACCCCCTAAACTGTGATGTCTGGGGTCGCATTTACGACCCCCCGGACGTCCCTTATGTGGCATCGCAGAAAAAAACGTTTTTTTTTTTTTGGCGATGCCTGGACGTTGCAAGTCGCGCCGGTGCCGCGGCCGGGGGGTCCCGGGGGGTTTGCGATTCCCCGACAACGCTAATTAGCGACGTTCCGGGGGCGACGTCGCAAAATGCCCTTGGCGCGCGCCTTGGGCGCCATAGAGTATTTTCATCGCTAATCGCGGCGGTTGGAGGTCGTTGGGGCATCGCTAAACCCCCCCAAACGTAGTAGTGGCAGAAGTACTTGTGGAGAGAGCCATGTGTGTGAGTGCAGATATTTCACAGAAAGCCAACGGTTCTGCGAGCCATGAGGAAGAAAAATGTAGAAAACATGACCTATACACGAGAGATAGCATGGTGAATGGTGTCGTGGGTTAGTACAGAGAGCACACTGTGAAGAGTGGGAACGTGAAGCTGGATCTTGATGTGTCTGAGTGTCATAGTCACGGAGAAGTATTGGCCTTGGGTCTATAGGCTGGTTGGACTAACTAGGCGGTAGGGAGTAGATGATAAGAAGAACACTAGCCTGTGGAGAGAAGGCACCATGTAATTGATTGAAAAAGGGCACGGTCTAAGGTAATCGTGTGGGACAACCTTGAGAGGGAAAGCATTGGCACTATACGCTGCAGACTGTGAATGAACCAGAGGATCCAAGATATATATCAAAGTGTGGAGAGTCCTAGGCAAGTAGATGGAGTGTTGCGGGGAGGGACATACAAGAGCAGTGTGATGAGTACCTAATTGAGCGTTATACTATGCACAGGTTAAATGACCTAGCCCCATATTAGGGAGACTGGACAGTGACACAATGTACGGTAGGTAGTTGGAAACAGTTGGTCTGGAGTCCCCGCATATAGCTTCAAGGTGGGCATGTTCGGAATGCAAATGCATCTGCAGGGCGAGGGAGTGCCACATGTAGTTAGTATGCGGCACAAAACATGGTGGTAGCATATCAAGAGAGGAGAGCGTAGTATGTGAAAACAAAAGCAAGTGAATCACAGAGAGAGGAGAACGTAAAAATTGAGTGTGGCAAGAGGGTTCCCTGTAGAGCAGAGGGCATGTAGAGAGTATGCAATGTGCTTTGGGAGGTCGGCTGAGATATTTGCCTCCATGCTCAGTATCATTGCCCCAAAAACCACTCCACTAGCTGATGTGTCTACTCCTCATAGCAGGTGTTGTCCGCCACCAGTAAGTTCTAGTTGAGGGGGAAATGAGTGTGCCGTTGTTTGGATAGACCCACTCCAGAGCTAGCGAGACTGCATATCCCGAGGGAGACCGTTGATTAGCATACACGGAGCCCCATGCTGCCCTGTGTCGGATCACAGCCGTGAAACTAAGGCCCCTAATCGTTGGTAGAACGGACAGAGTGAGGCCCAGATGGAGCGCATTTCAACCAATTGGGCTTCGTTGAGGTGTGTAAGTGTGTTGTTTGGCTAGCGGGCACTTGAGAGAGAGTACCCAATGTGTTGTAACAGTCTGTGAATCAAGAGAGTAACGAGAGGTGCCACAAAAAGCTGTCGAATCCAAAGCAGCTGCATCTGTTACGTCTGTCTTGCAACGTGTATTCACTGCACCCATCCCATTGGTCCTTGAGCTTCCTAGAAATTCCTCGGAGAACGCGTGTACCTGGTGCGATTTCATAACGCGGGTTACAGGCCGGGACACATGCCCAGCCAAGTCAGGGAATCGGTAGCCCATACTGATTTGTGGGTAAGCTTGCAAAGGTAGAAATGATGTATTTTGTCGATCCTTATGCTGAATAGGAGCGGGGCCATAAGGTCCCCGTCTAAGATGTTGCATTCTTCAGGCCCTTGAGAGGTAGTGTTGCTAGACATATGGGTTGAGAGCCTGGCCCACGCAAAGTATGATTCATACATTGCCATCCCAACAGCAGATTTGTTGTAATTGCTATGCAGGTGTTGAAGTTGCTGCGGGTTGAGGGCGGGTTCAGTCGCAGGGTGGTGTAGTTGGCGGGTGAGAGAAACATGCAGGGGGGGAAGGCTAGGGTGTCCCATCCGCTAGTTGTAACCCAGTTCTCAGCAACAATCGGGCGTGGGTCAGTGTCGACCAGATCAACTTCGTTATCCCAGTAGCCGCTATCATCCCTCTTGAGCGTATGCACAATGAAGCCATGGAAAGGAGTTCCAGTGTTCGTTATAGTAGTACCTAAAAAGGCTAGCAGAGCTGACGCTCGTACATGGTGTGCAATGAGTTCGCTGGCCTGCGAGGTGAGAGAAATCCCAATGATAAAAATGCAGCTTGTGGTCTAGCTAGTTTGCATAGTAGGTCTGGCATCCAGGAACCAGCTCCCTCCAAATTGCGTAGCGGTTTTGCTGTTATGCGGTGGGTGGGGGACGTACATGGCAGCGCGAGGTCCATTCGGGGCCGCGCTGGCGTGCGATATGCACGAAGGGGAACAAGAGAATAATCCACGGACGAGCATCAAGAGCTTGAAGCAGCAGAGAGTGGCCCGGGATGGGCCAGGCTTCTGGGGGGTAGCTGAAGTCCCCTCCGAAAGCTTCAAAGAAGGGCTAGAGGGAGACGTACTGAATAACTTGTAGGGACTGTTGACAAGCCATTGGGAAGGGCAAGGAGACCTCCTCGCATTAGTGTCGTAGATGGAGGCAGGTGCTGTAGTAGAACTCGAGGAGATGGTCGTTTTGGAATCCTTGTGGTGAGCAGAAGTCTGTAGAATCCACTCCAAAAATACCTTGAAAGAAGCGCCATGAAGTGTCTGTAAGAAGCGTTGCGTGAGCAAGAGATGAGACGGTGCGACCGCCTCGTGGTAGCGCTGAGAGTAGAAGCTGAGGCCATGGCGGCGGCCATGGCTGAATATAGAGACCCAGGCAAATAAGCGGCACAGCCAAACTGAGGAGCTAAGAGAACCAGAGATCGGGGGATATAGCGGAACCCTATACGATTAGTCATGGCTAAAATCCCTGGTAAGATGCATACATGAGCACAACGGGAGGGCGGAGCGCCCCCCCCCCCGTGGGAATCCGGCGCCAATTTCTTGATTCGTAAGTAAGTTGAGGCTGGCACTTAAGGGTACAAGATTCGAATGGCCAGGCTGTACTTCTGTTGCAGCTCATTTGATATGTATAGAGATCACTTTCCCTTATTCCAAGCTTGTTGCTAATTCATCTTTAACATCTTCAGAGCTTGGGATGCTGATTGGTTTGGCGCTGGTTGATTCCTCCACATATTTGAGCATCACAATCTCAGTAGTTTCACAAGGATTTGCTTCATGCACGTCTTGATTGTTGTCATAATGATCTTCAATTTGGTCTTCTGGACTTGGATGAGACTTGAATAAAGATTGAACAAGTATAGGCTCCATAGCTGCGATCTAGAAGTCACTATTGAATGCCCTGTCCAGACCTATCTTCTTCCAACCTTTCTTCACACTCTCGTCCACGTGTGATGTGGTTCCATGCGTTGTACAACCAACAGGGTAGGTGCTATTTCAGTGTCACAAGACGGAGATCACCCTTAGGAAATTCACAAGCTTTGACTTGATTACGTTGCAGGTCCATCCATTGAACTCTCTCTTGAATGCATTCTTGAAAGGCCTTTGAATGACCACATTTGTTGGCTGCAAGACGTCGGTACAATTAGCAGGGACGTACAATAGATATATTTGAGGATATTCCTTCACCATGTCTCTAAACTCAATACTAGTATGTACTGACCAGAATCGATGAGCCATATCATCTTCTGTCCATTGGGTAGGCCAAGTTCTTTGCATTGTGATTTGTAGTATGGCAATAAGATCATGTCCACAAACTGCTTGCAAGTCTGTATGGTAGACCAATGATTTTGAGTATTGGTGAAATGAAAGCCAGCGGCTAGACATTACTTTTGACCAAGAGTTGCAGGTGGAAGTGAACGAGTTGTGGTTCCATTGAAATCACTTATAACGGTAGACATTTTCCTGTAGCTACAGATGAAACAACTGCAGTAATCTGTCTTTTGTCATCTTGGCCTATCACATGAATGTGCTTAGAACCCTTGGTCACCCATGTCCTTTCACCTCCTGCAGGAACAATGTGCACCCCTGTTGGGTCCGTGTTCACAACTAGCTCAGGTTATATAATAATTAGATAATATGCTACCCTTTGGGCCATCAAGGTCCCTTGCGCCCAATCAACTTGTAGTTTTGAAGTAGCGGTGGTGGAAACCCGGTATGACCAGTTAAGATACGTTTGTAAAAAAATCCGTATACACCGAAGGCTCACTCGAAACTTGCAAGAGCCACCAAGTTCGCTTAATAGTTGAGGTGCTCGAAGCTCGATGATGCCTTGACGAGAGAGAGAGAGAAGACTCCGGCCGAGGCCGGCATAA
The DNA here is from genome assembly GCA_030704615.1 of Takakia lepidozioides. Lineage (NCBI taxonomy): Eukaryota > Viridiplantae > Streptophyta > Takakiopsida > Takakiales > Takakiaceae > Takakia > Takakia lepidozioides. The sequence continues at coordinate 29,281,362 of CM060733.1, forward strand.
CTAAGAGCCACTTCGCCTTGCAGCTACTGCGCATTTTCAGGGGTGGGCCAAGGCTATGTAAAAATAACCGGTGTCCCCTGTCCCCCCAGTTAACCAGTCGGGGGGGTGGTATCTGGTAGAGACGGTACGGAGTCATACCCAAGGGGAGGCCCCAAGGGGGGCACCCCATGGGTGCCTGCCGGGTATCCATGTATAGGAGGCAAGAGCAGGGTTTGTTTCGAGCTGTCTTTTGTTGGTGATGATAGCAGTGAGAGAACGGAGGGCCGTGAGGTGTATAGCTTTGAAGCATTTATGGATGGAGATGATGGGAAGATTAAATTTATTTTGAAGTTCAAAGATGCTGGCATTGTGGATACCCCCTTTGGTGCCGGTAGTGATGACAGTGAGGGGGCCTGTGGCCCATCCCGTCTGGCCGATAGCAAAAATGAGCGGTGCATATTTTTGGCGTTTTTTGAGGATGGAGGAGCTGGGGAAGAGGTCATTGCAAAATATGAATTCTAAAAAGTGTATGGTAATGGCGGGAGATGGAGCAGAGGGTGGTGGAGCGTTGATGGGGAGCCCATGGACTACGAGGATATCCGGACAGAGGCGGGAAGAGCATGTACATGATGTGTGGGGGCGACATATACAGGGGAGTAGCCACGTAGGTACCGTGTGGTTTGGGGCCGACCTTGGTAGGTGCCCGCATTGATGAGGGAGAACCTTCTAGTTTCATTACGTCATTGTAGGAGTTTGTGGATGTGCCATACAGCGTGGTTGTGTCGTGCAATACGAAGCCCATGAATGACGGGGTGGGGGCATTGACTAAGCAGGTGGAGCTAGGTATCACGTGTGGCGTGGATGTGGGAGCACAAAGGGCAGTTTGGTGAGGGGTATATGGCTGGCCAGAAGATGTGTTTGCGTTGATAGCCCATGTACTGGGCGTATCGGAATTTAAGGGTCTGTCGTATTTGAGCGTCTGATGCAGCTTTGGTGTGCCAGGAGTGGTTGGAGAGTTTGTGGTGGAGTACATCGGAGAGGGTCCACTTTTGGATATGCAATTTGGTATGGCTGATTTGGTCAGTTGTATATATACATATGCATATGCAGGACGTTGACTTTTAGATGACTACAACTGATGGTGTCATCAATTGAATTTGAATTACTCATTAAAACCAGAAAAAAAATATGTCATTGGATTCCTAGCTTCAATACGCACCCATAGCAACTCTCCAATCATGAATCCGATAAGAAATGACTCCGCTATGGACTTTTGAACACCGACATTGTGGACTATCACCGCAATGAATGGAATTACAATGGACTCAAGTTCTCATATGTACCATTGGTGAATTCCACTGAAATTTGGATATAAGATGGCCATTTTGGTCCACATCATAGGTGTGGTTTGAAGTGGCAAAATCATTTGTCATTTGACTCATATGGACTAATATATGTAAAACAAATAGACGTTTTTTGAAAAGTCCATAGTTCATCTTGTTTTTTGGATTTTGGGAGTCATTTTTTTTCTAGAGGTATAAAAACCTATAATCTTCAATGGCTAGGTGGCATATTGAATGTTTTTTGTAAACTCTATTTTTTAGTTTTTCATAATTTATCTAAATAAAAGACTAAAATATTTAATAAATTATATCTTTAATATTTGGGATAGGACTCTTTACTAAACATCTTCAGTATACCATTATCTATCACTAAAAATATATTTTGGATAGTATCCTCAACTTTTATTTTTTTGGTCATGGACTTTCATAGAACAGGATCTACCGTTTTTGGTCCACTCAACCCTGCAACTGCCCATATAAATATGTGGAGCGTTTAAGGGGTTACGGATGTATCGAGCGTCGATTGGTTGGGTTTGAGAAACATGATGTTGGTGGGTGAGCGCTAAGTAATTGGTGTTAGTTGTTTTGTAGAAGGTGATAAGGAGGCTGCGGTTGTGAGTAGGGTCGCAATCATCATGGGACCCAAAGAGGTCGTCTTTGATCTGCCAGGTGTTATCAGTTGCAGGGAAACCCCGCCCATTTTACATAGGTAATATGTGTCAACACAAGTGACGCCGTATACGTCGAGAGAGGTTTGAGTCTTGATGCCGAGAATAGCTTCAATGACGAAGGCCTCGGGGTGGTTGGGGTTGGCTAGGTAGGGGGAAAGATGGGGGGTAGGTTGTTCATGGCAATTAATGGGGACGGGGGGGGGGGGGGGGGGGGGGGGGGGTGGGGGAGAAGCGGGGGAGGGGGGGGGGGTTCGGGGAGAGGGAGCTTCGGAGAGTTATGGAAGGCCGTAAGCTGTTGTAGTATTGAGGGGGCTGGGGGTTTTGAATTATGGGAGGAGGTCTTGCTTGTTATGGGGGAAGAGTAGGCATGGTAGGTCACAGTCGAGGGTGCACAAGGCTGTCTGGTGACAAAATAAAGATCGGAGATGAAGCATGTATCTACATGTTTTGATGGTAGCACGGGAGTGTTTCAGGGTAAATTGGTTTGGAGTAAGCAGCCGGTTCCCCGTGGCAGTTGTGAGCTGGGTGAGAGTTGTAATATGACGTGCCTTAAAGTAGGCAAGGACAAGTTTTCTTTCACGGGGGTGACTGGTTTCAAATTGAGTGAAGAATGGGCTGCTGAGCCATGCGCGTTCAAGTTGAGATATGGAGTTGGAATATCCGGGGAGGTCGGTTTGAATGCTGATTTTCAATTGTCGTAGGATAAATAACGTGCGGGCGGTGGGGGAGTGGAGGCAGGATTGGGAGTGGAGAGGTGGGAGGGAGCATAAGCCATTATATTTATACGCTATGTGTTTAAAGAGTCATCGGAAGATTAGTCCGAGACGGCCTGGGTCGTTAAGAGCCTCTATAAGTTGTGAGCTGAGGGTGTGAGCGTATGAGATGATTAGGGGGCTAGAACCGATCCCAAAACTGTCCTGGGGGAGTTCTTATGTGGCCAGAACTCATAACATGAAAAAACAACCAGGTAGGCAGCGGGTCTCCAAGAAATGAACCTGCATTGAATGAGACATAGGGAAAACAGTCCAGAGATCCAACCCTTAAAAAATGCGTGCAGTGACGCACTCAATTTTGGAGGGTCATAAAGGTAGAAGGTGAACCTGCTTAGTTCAAATGACCCACCTGTACAGGACCCTTTTCATGGCTCCCTCGGCTCCGAACTGCTACTCGAACTCTTTTGTGCGGGATATGCCCCCCTCCCTGGCAAACTCTTTGAAGAAACAGTTACTCCACGCTGTCGCCTTCCACTGTCTCAAGTAATCCTCCAGAGTATCTTCGGGCAAGGTCATCGTCATCTTGTAAACATTTAGCTGCTTCTCCAGCACCTGGTTCGCACGAGCTTCAATCTGTCAAGAGACACAATCCTCAATGCTAGGGAAGATCCTTCTGTAAATTCAAGGTAAGACAGTCCACAAGATTACCTGGCTCCAGTACGTGGCTGCCATGTATCAGATCGCTGAAGGGCCTGATGTGGCCAGTGTTTTCGTCTCTTTCCCCCTTTGGGAAGCAATTTTCAGAATATGGGTGAGCTACTAGGGAACGATTAATGTTGTGAAAAATCAAAGTTGACAAAGATGTGGATGATATGTAGAGAATGTGGTAGTGTCGAGGTTGGATGATTCATCATTGATTGCTTATACTTGACAACTTAGTATGGACACCCTCATCCTCTTAAATTTGACTAATAGTTGTTTATTACAGTGAATTTGGAAGTGAAAATATCAAATAATAACACGAAAACTTTTGTAACTTGTAGGAGGGCAAAACTCATTGATTGAACATGATGTTACAGGTTTCAAATTCATATATATGATCCAAACTTTGGTCTCAGGGAAAGATTATAAATATATTAAATGCCCCACGTTGACGTGATGATTATCGCAATATGTAGCGAGACAAGACTATTGGCACAATAGCCTTCTTGAGCACATATAATTGAAATGTTTATTGATCCCAAATCTAGCTATAGTTTATATTTCAAGCTTTCCAAAAGACACTTCTATGGATATTCAAATCATGAACCTGGATCAAATTACTATATTTTTACCTCTCTAATTATAAATAACTTATACAACTGTGATGGTCTCATCAAGGTGCAAAGATTTTCAATCAGAATGATTAAACTAAGATCTATGTGAAAGCAACATTGTAGCCCATAGAAATGCATGCTTATGTAGGTAACCCTCAATAAAGTTGATGTCTTGCACCTAAGCATTGTGCTACAACGTATATCATTGTCCAACCATCCTTCATACCATACAATCCTAGAAAGTTATGCCACAATCATCATTTTAGCTGGTGGCTACATCCCTAAAACATGTATCAACCTTATTGGATCCCTGTTATGTCCCTCGTTGCACACTTCTTAAAATCTGAAGTCTATGCTCAAGAGGTCGAGTGCAAAGAGAGCCTCATGATTAGTCATTTAATTGTAATCCATGATCTTCTGTTGTTGACTAGCAATAACATCTTGATAGGGCCAGGGCATTAGGCTCACCCTCAGGATCAGCCTCAATGGAAACCCAAAAGTAAGAGAGCTCATATTCTGTCAGTTACCAACACAATTCCATCAGTGACGAAGGTCAACGAAGGTGAACAAGAACATTTCAATCTGCCCAATGAACCTGCCTGAAAAAATAAATTAGAGTTTGAAATTGATAATAAGATCACATTCCAAAAAGCAAAAATATATATATTTTTCACCAGCATCCCTGGACATTTCCATAGCATACGATAATCCAAGCTAGAGATTAAAATGGCTAAAAAACATGCAAAATTCTTCCACGTTCGTGCATAATTCTTCCACGTTAGAAATCCATATATAATGTTGGGTTTTTTTTTTTTTTTTTTTTTTTTTTTTTTTTTTTTTTTTTTTTCCGACATCCGTTTATTTTGTTTTTACCTTTATGTTCTCCCGCTCAGCCTCCACCTTCGACAGCCAAAGGTGGCGTGTCAGTACAATCCCGTGTCATTTTTCATTATTGTTTCTCACAAATCCAAGCATACAATTATGGGCAGCCCGAGAAAAATATTATATTGCCACGTGGTCGCCGTTTCCGCATCCACGTCACACTGAGGCTGATGACTGATGGCTGATAGCTGATAGAATAGAAAATCCCCAAAAGTAATACACTCCAGCTTTACAAAGTTGTCGTCAGAAATTTTCATTACTTAAAGGTTATTCAATTTTTCCCTTGTCTGCAAATGAGTACTGGCACAAATCGTATTAGATATCTCAGATTGACCACTGGCTGACCATCTCTATTTCATTTTTGGCACATCCAGTACCTTTGCTCTCTTTTCTTTGGCCCCCTCTTTAATTATGCATAAGTTTTCAAGTTAACAAGAGCATATCAGTAGCTCTGTAGCAATACTTTGTACCACTAGCTCAACGTTCAAGTTCTAGGCCTTTAACCTTATTAGTCTTCAACGAGTATCCATGACATTGGACTTCCACTAGCTAGATGTTCAATTCATTATTAATAATGTGAATGCCATGGCGAAACAACTAGATCACTTAAGTCTTATGGTGCTACTTAACTCCGAATGGCTATTGCCTTTTGATCATGGGAAGGTAATCACATTTGTGACATCTAACATGTGATTTGCCTTTACCATTGTGCTAAATGTTGGTTGTTAGGTTCATTGTTAGTCCTAGAACTACACGTTGCTTCCCATTTTTCTACTAGTGACGACTTCTAAGAGCAATGTTCATCTTGATAAGTTATGTAGCGTGCTTAGAACTTCTAGTGAAAATGAGACTGCCGACCACAAAGAGCAAAGACAAGCCACGTTGAAAGGAAGAGAGAGATAGGGCTAATCATGTCAAGACTAGTAAAGAATTAGTTTGATGTTTTATTTTTTGTCTTAAGAGTGGAAAGACCTAACCCTAGAGAGCTAACCATGCAATGGGATCTCTAAGTAGGGTGTGGGTTCTCTTTTTGTTGGCCACTAGGCCTTATTTTCATGTGTGAAGCTAACTAAGCATGCGAGAGAAGCCAACCCACTAACATTTGGGTAGATGCTTGCATGAAGCTTGGTGGGAAACCTTCTTTATATTTTTATTTTTCTTGAAGCAAGTGGAGAAGCAAGGTGGAAGAGCTAGAAAAGTTTTGATGTTTTTTTCAAGTATATTTTGTCACTGGAATTTTATTTTTCATGCATAACTAATTTACAGGTCAGAAATCTGATCTAATGTGGCCTCCCTGGCTTGGTTAAGCCATGGAGGACCATAGCTAACCTTTGGGGAGGGTAGGCTAGCCCATTTGCGGTTAGCTTTGTATTATTTTCTTGTTTTTTTTAGGTGAAGGCAAAAAAGCTATGGATTCATGACAGGGTTCCCAAAAGTGAAGCGCCATAAAGGGGATACCATGGCTATAGCCAAAGGATGGCTAATGATGTGAAGCGGGCTGCAGGCCCCATGTACCTTGAGGCGTTGACCACCCCAACCCCTAAGCTGCTCGACAACAGCCGCGCAGGGGGGGGGGGGGTGGGGTGGGGTAGGCCGTGTTTGCCACTTAAGTTATTCCTGGCTGTACCCAACGGTCCGTTGCTTTACCCGCGCTGCCGCGACCAACGGTCCGTCGCCTCGTCCTACTGTGCCTCGCCACACGTGGCCCTGCGCGGGTCTGCGACCAGCGGGCAAAAGGGATGGGACCGACTAGCGGATAATAGCTTAAGGGGGGGGCGGGGGGGGGGGTCTTAGGTAGAAAAATACATTGTGAATGGTTTTTGTCTTGGTCAATCGAGGAAGTTTTGATATGTTGTCCTCTTAGCGGCTGGGTCGGAAATTAGAATAGAGGGTTGAGGGCCCCGAGGCCTTCGTTTTGGTATGTCATAGGTGGTCAGATGGGGAATCGGCCGCTCGGCTCACACCGAGACACCTTGCTCACGAAAGCGGACGAGAAGTAAAAAGCTTTTGGGAGGGGTAGAAGGGGGTTTGGAGTGGGAGAGGGAGTTATATCTGTTTGCACCCAGTCTTAAAATGCACTTAGGAAGGTGGAGGAACCAACAGTGGACCCACCAAGATATATTATTCATATGTGAGAAGCGTTTTTTGAGGAATGGGGAAGAGTGGATGGTTAGCCATGGATGGATGAGGGACGGATGAGATTAACAATATTTTATCCATAGGATGGATGAACGGTGGATGAAAAGATGATGAGGAATGCAGTTTTCATCCGTTTACAGGGATGAACATTTCAGCGGCAGATTTTTGACTCCCAGATTTTCTCACGCCACAATGCAGATGTTTTGGTTCTGTAGGCATGACATAATGACTTGTTTATTTGACAAGCCCAAGTACGGGATTCAGGGAATGCCGGAGCCTCCGGGCGTCTGGCCTGTTGCACCGGGTTGCAACCTCTCTTAGAATGAGGCGGATGCTCTTTCTGCAGCAATATTTCGAATGGGCAACGCACAGACGTCCCGACCCACCCATTTACAGTTCCTCAGACCCAACCATTGTAGACTGCGAGGTCTAGTGGAGACGGATTGGACAATTCTGCACATCCCACAATGCGATTCGGAAGAGTGAATAGACGACACCCTCCCAACAAGTTGAATGAGACTCGGATTGTCAATGCTCTTGCGATGGCTTGCACTATTCAAAGCTCCGTCGACGTACCCGCAGTTACAATGCCTCTTGCTCTGGAACTTTGAATTTGAAACACTCATTTCATTGCCAATCGTCATATTTGTTGCAAATTCTCATTTCAGTATCGTTTAATGGAAATGTGGCATTGCAAGGTGACTGAGAATGCATTCATTGCCACCAACTTGTCCCACATGCTCTTCCGAGTGAAGGATGTCGGGAAGCAGGGGGTGCAAGAGTTTGCCAATTCGCTCAGTGCCGACCTATTGTGCAAGTCGGAGGCAAAGGCAGACAGAACCTGATATAGGTTGAGTATGGACGCCATGGTGGACTACATATTTTGGTACAACGCCCAACTGTTTTGTTGACGTAATCAGTCTTTTCTCCCCCAATAGAAGAAAAAATGTGGAACATGATTTCTAATCTTATGTGCGCATTGTTGACAGACGAAAATTGAGCAGGATTTGGCACATGCGCGGAGGTTCTACATGGAGTTGGAGGAGAAGAAACTAACCCTCCCGACACTGGAATCGTATCTGAAAGCTGCGGAGGCGAAGGCTCGCGTCAAGTACAAGTCGCGGATGATGAAGTACGTGGCCATTGCCGATCCCGCCCGTGGTGCTGACTTTCTGGTGGAGGTGGGGAAGCACTACTCCCGCGCTCTTAAGCCCACGATGACACTGGAGAAGCTGCATCGTCTAGCCACAACTTGTGTGGATGCAACAGAGAAGGTTACACATTCTTAAGCTGCCTTCTCTTGTGGCAACAATTTGTTTTCGTGGTGTCTTTCGCTTACTAATATGCACGCTGCTTGGACAGACCCGGTGGCTCCAAATCTGGAATGGGTCCCAGAGTACAAGGGACATGTGGAACTTCCCAAAACCCGACAAACTGTCCGACCCCACATTCGACATGTGGATGAACCGCATGACATGGTGGTTTCAGGTACTGTCCCACGCTTCATTTGGTGCTTCTACTCTTGTATCGGGTGGATTTCTTGTATTTCTTGAGGAATGCGGTCTGATAGAGAATCTCCGCAGGTGATGACGAATGCGCAAGAGCAGCTTGACACCCAAGCACATCAGTTCAAGCTGGAGATTGCAGGAGAAGCAGAGAGCCTACGCGACTATAAGATGAGGTACTTTCTGCTCTACAAAACCGACCTGTTCTTTCGAGAGATACCGCATGCCCGGCAGAGCCATGAGTTCACCGATCAGCCGAACGCGGACAAAGCGGCAATGCGCCTTCTGTACAGATAAATATGCGGTGCTCTTCTTTGATCCATGGCCATTGTAGTCCCTAGAGTTCTTGGATGTAAAATGACTTGTGTGGGGCATCACAATTGGTTGTGAAGAAATGACTAAGTTCCTGGGGTGCCTGTCCCCGAGTCAGAGAAAAAGGCCCCGAATTTCCAGTCTCAGTGGAAGCCACCCTAGGGACTAGCCATTTGTCCCTCAGAATCTGAAATTCGGCACCATTTTCCCAACTTGTGAGGCCCAGAATGGCTGTCCAATGAGGTGCTCGCCACGACACGGGAAAAATGGCACCGAATTTGCAGTTTAGGTGTCATCCACCCTGGGGACTTCACCATTTCTTGCCTCTGGAACTGGAAATTCGGCGCCATTTTCTCCCAGTTTGGCCCAAAAATGGCCAAGTCCCAGAAGGGGCTGGCCCCCAACCTGGAAAAATGGCGCGGAATTTCCAGTGTCGGTGCCAGCCACCCCCGGGACTTAGCCATTTTTGGGGCACGGAACTAGAAATTCGGAGCCATTTTTCCAGGTTAGGTCCGAAAGTGGCTAAATCCCAGAAAGGGCTGGCCACCAACCTGTAAAAATGGTGCCGAATTTCCAGTGTTGGTGCCAGCCACACCCGGGACTTGGGCCATTTTTGGGGCACGGAACTGAAAAATTCGGCGCCATTTTTTCTGGTTGGGTCCGAAAGTGGCTAAGTCCCAGAAAGGGCTGGGCCCCAACCTGGAAAAATGGTGCTGAATTTCCAATGTCGGTGCTAGCCACCCCCGGGACTTAGCCATTTTCAGGGCACGGAACTGGAAATTCGGCACCATTTTCCCAGGCTGGGTCCAAATGTGGCCAAGTCCCAGAAAGGGCTGGGCCCCAACCCGGAAAAATGGCGCTGAATTTCTAGTTTCGGTGCCAGCCACCCCAGGGACAGCCATTTCTGGGGCCCAAAAGTGGCAATTCGGCGCCAGCCCCCAAACGTCTAAGTCCCAGATAGAGCTACCTCCCCTCGGGAAAAATGGCGCCGAATTACCGCTTTTGTTGCCCGGCACCCTGGGGAGCGTGGTCACCCTTTCAACCATATTTGACTGACCTCATACTTGTACGGTACCTTTAAGATGACATGTGAAATACACTTGCAAAGTTTCAAAACACTCAAAAATCATTTGATATGTTCATGATTGATTCACCCTTTCAACCATTTTAGATTGACTTGAAACTTGTGAAAGACTTGTAAGAGGGCATGTGCAAGACACTTGCAAAGTTTCAATCAATTTAAAATCATTTGGTAGGGGGACGATTGGTTCACCCTTTAAACCATTTTAGATTGATGTCATACTTCTCAAAGATGTGTAAGAGGGCATGTAGAAGACACTTGCAAAGTTTCGGAGCAATAAAATATCATTTCATCGAGGAAGTTTCCGTTCACCCTTTCATCCAATTTTGGATTTTTTGGCAACCCCTCTTGTGTCCCGACCCCCTGCCCTCAAGGCAAAGGGCCGCGATAGTCGCGGATACTACATTTTTTTGCAAACCCGGATTTTTTCCCAAGTCCTCCAAATGCTTTCCACTTGTTTGATTATGCGGAGGCTGTAGCCCGACAGTTTAGTCTCCTTGCTTCGGCACTTCCACTGGTTATCCACGACATAAGTGTTCATTCCCACCACAATGCTAGGGTGTATATAGATATTAGTGCCTCATAATCAGAGCGCAATTCTAGTAGCAGTGGATCCTGATTTTCCAACTAATGAAAATCGACTGTATACTTCATTTGAATGAACAGTTTTCACATGGTGTTGCAAGGTCTCCATTCTCTTTTACTGTGTACCTCAATGTTTGTTTTGAAGCCTCCGCATCTTCTCCATCATTGCCTTCACGTCATCGCATATGAGCCTCTGCAACATTTGTTGTGTTGCAGTATTTGAATCAGATGGGCCCTACTTGTTCTTTTCTAAAAGACACAATAATACGTGCAATGTTGGTAATATTTGCAATTTTTTACTCAAAAGGGCCCTACTTGTTCTAAGAAACACGGTAATAGGTGCAATGTAGGTAATATTCCCGCGAGTATAGGCCCACCTGACGACTTAGCTTATGACAGACCGTGAGCAGAAAAATGCTCACGACTTCACAGGCTCACGGTCTAGCACTCCCCACTACAAGGCTACGGCAATCAACGTCTTATGAGTACATTTCCTCTCTCTCTACACTGTGCAAACATATATTGTAGTGGTAATTACCAATGTTGGGCGGTTATTTAAATTCCTCTCTAATACTCGGCGGTTACCTAGGCGGAGGTGAAAAATGAAGTAACCGTCCGGTCTAGTCAGGAACCGGCGGAGGTCAAGCATTCAAATAACCGAGCAAAGAACCTTTTAAAGAACCGCCCAATACCCGCGGTTATTTGAGGTTCTTGCAAGTAACCGTAACCGCAGGTTATCTCTCGCCATAAAAAATTTAGTAACCGCAACCGCAGGTTAATAGTTTCCAAAATTTTGAAGCGGAACCGCCGGTTATGAAAAAAATCAAATAACCACCCAACACTGGTAATTACACCTATGTATTTATATATTGCAATAACTTTGAAAATTCTATGGTCATATCCTCTTGTAGTCATAGATTGCAATAGTTAGAGCTACTTCAGGTGAAATACATGCACTTAACCCACACGCTGATTGAAAAAACTGACTGGCTCGCTGCCCTAAAAACCGGTTATGGTCCGGTAGCGCTCGAGAGGAGCCCCTGCTATCGGTTATAGCAGGTCGGCATGACACCTTGCCCCTAAGGGTGGTTGGTATCTTGTGAGCACGGCATGAGCACAACCCGCGGTCATAGGGGTTAAATGTTTTCAAACCGCGGTCTTAGGAATTACATGTTAACAGGCACGGTGTATATGAGTACCTTCAGATTTATTTTCTCAGTGCGAAAATAACTTTTCTAGGGCTTAAACTGCCGATACCCGGACTGAAACCACAATTTTTGTTTTTCTAGGGTATCCGGTTCGCATAACGTGAGGAAACCCGACGCCTATAGGGTAACATGTTTATTGTGTATAGGTGTTACTTGTTTCTTAAGTGATGCTGTGAGGGCCTATCATTGTGAGCAGTTAAAAAAAAGTTCCGCAAAGTTTTTAGTTTCTCAATTTTAGTTTCGCTAGAGAATATTCAAAAGGCATCTAGGGAATATCCTTAATATTCACTTGTGCTCACGCGAGCATGCTCACGCGAGCATGCTCACGCGAGCATGCTCACGCGAGCATGCTCACGCGCTACCCAACTAACACTAACGCGGCTAGGTAGGTCCTGGCTCCCTGCTAAGTTATATCCGGTAGCAGGGGCTCCTCTCGAATGCTACCTAGTCCATAGGCACTGCGGTGGGGGCTGTTTTGCTTTGGACCACCGATGCCCGCCCCAATGTATGCCAAGCAGCCCCGATAAGTAAACAAGTAAGTAGCAAACCGTGAGAGGCTCTGTCTATCGAAGCAACAATTTTGACAAGCTGCCACGTGGTTGATATTTAAGAACTTTTTCAGCCAATCATAATCTTGAGACGGTGTAAGGTCCCTTGACCACACTTTCTCCACGGACTTCATCATAAGGAACAGAGCCAACAAATAGCGACCAAGGCGACGGTGATGATGGTGTCTTATCACTCAGTTTGCAGTCACCAGCAGATATGAAAAGTTTCTCTCTTTTACAATTTGGTGTTGTTCTGGAGCTCCTCAACGCCTGTAGATAATTGATTTTGACAGGAAGTCCATGGTCTGCGGAAATACAATTAGCTTTCGGACATCGGCTCGCAAAGGAGAAAAATTTAGGAACTAGAAACGGTTTCACAAAGACCGTCAAGTCAGGGTAGTCTACATCATTGGCCAATCAAGCTTTCTGATGCACTGTGCTTGTTATTGTCCGGGATGTCGTCCTACATATTGGATGCATGTTTGGGAGAGAGTCAGTTTTCGTTGATTCTGATATGTTTTTGGAGTGTCTGTGGAGTACCTTCGAGGTTAGCAAGAATGGTTGAGCGCGTGACAAGTTCATACGCAACCTCAATGGAGATTGAGATTTGTCCACACCACGTAACAGTTGTTCTTAGCTGCAGTAATGAGGGCGAACCTTTCCAAACCCGAATATGCACTTGTTAGCATGTATCAAGGCACATACTTGAACTTGGACTGGAAGTGTACATGGCTAGATTAGCCTGTGCCTCAGGTGGGCAGTCGGCATGTTTATCACTTCACAGGAAGCGACAATGGAAGCAACAGAAATTGTTGATTCTATATAGACTACCTCAAACTATGGCGTACCCGAATTCTTCTTGTTACACATTTGGTAGACGTCTTGATTGGAAGTTTTGCACGAACAAAGTGTACCTGAACACATTGACCAATTCAGTGTGGAGCTCAAGAGTAAGAATTGATCGTGAGGCAGAGATAGTCGTCTCTCGTTACAAAACCCAATTACTTATATCGGCAAATTTAGGACCGTCCATGATCACTATGTTGGCATATACAGGAGGAAAGTTGCATTTAGATCCTGGAGTGAGCACCCTTCATCCATCGTCTATAGAATCACCATCTGTAGAGCCATCCTCTTTGGGTCTTCAAATAGGATTTCATGTTTCTGCCTTAGGAGAAATTCTCTTTCATTTGCTGCCTGATTTCTATTCTATGAGTAATGTATACACGCTAGCAGTTGTATTGACCGTGGTGGGGGGAACAGTAGCTTACCTCGCAAAGTTGAAAAATAGAAAAGATGGGAAGTATGATGACTATGAGAAAACCATGGCAATAGACAAGTGGCTTCTGATTTCATGTCCTACTACATTCAATCAATTTGTTGTGGGACGGTGCCCGTCAATCTCTGCCCAGCTGGAGACAGATACAGTTCAGTCCTTTCTGAAGAGCTCATGGGAACAGACCAGGGAGCAAGAAGATAGGTCTGTGTACCAGCGGCTCTGTCTTCATGCGCAGGATGGCGGGGTGGTGACACTAGATTGGCCCTCACACCTTGATTTTACAGTGGAGAATGGGCTGGACAATACTCTGTTGCTTATCCCAGGTAATCTGGTCCACGCTTTCTGCTGGAGAATTCGTTGCTATAAACCGCTTTGGGCTTAGATTTGTACTGAAGGAGTGTGCCAATGTCTCAGAGCTTTGGGTACCCAGTTGAAGGTAAAATTGATCCCCTACTGCTCAGCTATATAGTGATCTGGCAGCACATGTACTCATGTAAGGTTGAAATGTGCAGTTCCATATGTTGTATTCCTCTCAAGTAATGTGCCCTATTTTTGTTCGTCAAATGAGGAGGTTGTTGTCTACCTTTGATCAAGTCTTATGCACTTCAGACGATAATTAAAGCTGCAGCCCTGCTTAGTACTGAACCCCATGAAGGCTTCATACCAGTAGTGAAAGCATGTCTCTAATGAGTTCTTTGTCTCTTAAAATGTTCATGTAAACTGCTTCAAGATAATAGGTATGCTTTGCATCTCCTTTGAAGAAAATGAGAAGTGTTTCAATACAAGTTTATCAAGTCTTGAGTCAGTTCTTTCTCAGCCAACTTGTTTGAGTTAGTTTTCCTCTCTCCTCTCTCCTTGAGTGGGGCTTAGTCTTTGAGCAACACCACTCATGGTCACCTAAATCCCGTCATTGTGTTGAGAAATATGTTCAGAATGAAATGGGTGAACAGAGGTACCCACAGGGTTTCAACTAAGAGATTAACCTAAATACTAACCATGTGTTACCTCATGAATTCTAGAGGTGAGTTCAAGTTTCTTACTCTACCTCTTGACTTAACGGTGAGCAACTTCCATGAGATAGTATAGCTTTACTACATGAACTGCTAAATTACCTGTTTCCTTGACACATTTTCACTTTTCAATTCTTGTTAGGCTTGACATTCCCTCATATGGCTCTTGTAACACCTTCATTTTGGAACAGTGCCTATTGTGGGGAGATCACCACCCCTTCCCTCTGGAATATTTGCTGAAAGGACCTCCCTTAGCTCTCTTTTGTTAGTGTGACCTGCGACGAGGATGACATTGGTGAAAAGTGTGAAGAGGTTTAAGCCTGGGGTTCGACAGGATCACTAAGCTGTTGGATTGTTGGTTGGCTGTGACGGATCCGGAGGCCACTTCACCTTCTTTTATTGCCATGTTTGCTACTAATGGCAAGAGACTTAGGTATCGAGGCTTTGAGCTCTTTCAAGCCTGGGATGACTAAGTCTGTATGTTTTGTTTTTGCATATACATACAATTGCTGTGATATGCTTTGATTGGTTTTAGAAACATCAAAGAGCACGTGGTAACACATAATGGTAGTAGCCTTTGTATTGGCACTACATTATGCATTTGCTCCCACTACTTTTGCTTCCAAGGATATGAAAGTGCGGAGGAAAACTTTATTTGCAACTTGGTTCTCTAGTGTACTTCTGATTGCTTGGAACACCCTACACTGGTATTTTGGTAAAGATATGACAAGGGTGGTATGGAGGGTTCAGGCAGTTGACGATGCCTAAAACAGGCTCTAAAATGTCATGAAACAGAGGTAGACACAACATGACAGGACATTTTGCGATTGTGTGTTTCCTTGTCTAGCTTCGACATGCTATGTGTATCTTTCTCTCTCTCTTCCTTTTCACTTTTAAGTCTGGGATTTTCTATGAGTTGAATTCTAAACTATGTCTTGGGTGAGTCTTTCCATGTCGATAGAGAAACTCAGTATGCCTGAACCCGCTCTCAGGAACTGATGAATTTAGTGGGGATTTATAACTGTTTGTGATCTGTCTGTAGCAAGTACGGATGATCGTTATACACGATTTAGTGGATTTGTTTCATAGCTTATATTGACTACGATATGAGACAGCATTCTTTCTTGTTCTTCCTCTTTTTATTGTTTGTTCTTGTGAGTGACTTCCTTGGTTTTTTGTCCTGATGTGATTGTTTTCATCTTTGAAAGCTTTTCTCTACCTTGGATGCAGCTATCTCATTTTTTAATTTTGTGAAGAGTTCAGAGTTTACTCTCCTGACATCGATTATGTGGGAAGGTATGTCTTCTCATGTGGGTAGTACTTGGTGAGGGTACATCAGGATCCAACTCTTGAGAAACACGGATGTGGGGTCTATGCACTGTCGGTACAGACAACAAATGCTTGAAATGGCCTCCCTTTTTTAAGCTCCTTTCCTGCCTTTCTTGTCTGCAATGACCAGAGTAGGTGACCAACAAAGATGGGTGAAGCACTGCCTGACAGGCATCCCTCTCTCTGCTCTCCCCATGACCTTGGAACCCTGCAGGAAGAGCTCTCGGTCCATGTGTGTTGCACTGCAACTACTTCAAAGATGGCGTAGCTCGCAATGTCTCGTATAGAGTCATAATTTTTGAGCAGATAATCGAGCACACTTGTAGCTTGTCATGCTCATTGCTTTCTGTGTAAATGATTACAGGGACAACAGAAGGAAGTGGAGACAGTGGCATTAAAAGGTTTGTGCTCAGTGCAGTGCGGTGCGGATATTTTCCAGTCGTTGTCAATCCACGGGGCTGTGCTGGATCCCCTTTAACGTCACCCAGGCACTTCCTTCACCCATTTTCTTTATTTAGAAAAGGTCACAAGTGGTGCAACCTCCAATGCTTCACTTTAGACAGTTTGCCCATCTCTGTATGTGTCTATAATGCCCGTTGTGTGGGCAACCTGAAGACTATTCATTTTCTGATTCATTGTCCTGGGTGCTCTCACCAGAGAGACGCCCTCTTCAATTCCATCAAGGGATTTGTGCCTGTACCTCTGTTTCCCAACATTGAAAATCTCAAGGCTGAGCCAAAAGCCCAGGCCCTTTTGGGGCTAGTTATTGGGCAAATCACACACAGTAGTTTGATGTGTAAGGGATTTCTTTAGGATATCTGGAAAACTCGGATCAATTGTCTGTTCCAAGGTAAGTCATACTACCGGCGTCAGCCCCTGACAAAGGTGTGTTTCTGTCACTTTGTGTTCTGCTCAAACTGGGCGCGGGGTCAATGGCCACAAGGCTACGCGCAAACAACGTCTTATGAGTACATTCTGTATGTGTCTATTGGTTGAGAATCAGCAAGCAAAGATCAAAGAATAGCACAACCATCGTGCATTGTTAAAGCTCTTACACCAAGAGTATTCTGTGTGATTATGTGATTCTGTTACATGGCTCACTTCGAGGTTGTGTTTGTGTGGACGGGAGACTGCATGAAATATATGCTGAGAGAGGTCCAGTAGCAACAGTCATGGTGGTAGGCTTTCCAAGGGTATAGTGTTTCTGAAGTGGTGAGCAACATTGCTGGTGGTTGTGGCTAGGGTATTTACAGCAGCAGACAGTGATGATGTACGGCTAGCTGTCCACTATATTACATGTGCACGGCCTTGGTCAACTCTCATGGGCGTCGGCTGGGGTTTTGGCGCCAACATGTTGGCTAAATTTCTGGGAGAAGATGGCACTCCGCCACTCATGGCAGCTGTTTGCATATCCAATCCCTTCGACTTAAAAGAAACCTCAAGATATCTGGCCAGCATAAAAGGTGGGGAGCTCGACCGG
Organism: Takakia lepidozioides; assembly: GCA_030704615.1. Lineage (NCBI taxonomy): Eukaryota > Viridiplantae > Streptophyta > Takakiopsida > Takakiales > Takakiaceae > Takakia > Takakia lepidozioides. Next base: position 29,298,742 of record CM060733.1, read on the forward strand.
GCACTGACAAAAGGCCTCGTAGACATCCTTGATGCGAACAAGGTGCTAACCTCATTCGCTTTCTTAGTGAGAACTTAGAAGCAGGTAATAGTGGCACTGTCTGCTAAGCATGGATGTCTCGGTGGTAATTGATATGGAGCGGGAAAATCTATGTTTTTCGTCTGCTAAAACTATGTCTTGGTGGAGTCTTTCCTTTATCCTTCCTGTGAGTTCACACGAAAACTCAGTACGTTTGTCCCCTCTGTTGTGAACTCATGAAGTCAGTGGGGAGTTATAATAGCTGGTCAATGCTATACAAGATGGTCTTGTACTCCTTGATCGACTCTCCAAGTTATCATGCAGGTCGCGGTGCTCAAAGAAAGCATGTTGGCTTGTTCTAGAACAGCTAATGTGGGCTGTTTGGGGCGAGGTTGGCATACCTCCCTTAAGCTCTCGACGTAATCAATTCAAGGTCAGATGGTGGGGTCAGTCGAATCACATGCCTAATACCAGATACCCTAAGATAATCGAAGTTAGTTCTTGCAAGCAAGACCATCCTGTTAAGCAGGCTAAGTCTTGGTGGAAAAGGGTAGAAGAGATTCTGAAGTATCTGAATACAGAAGGATTGACACCACTGGAGGAAGCTGACCTGGAGGTGGTTGTGTCCAAAGCCATGTCTGATGCCCAAAGACTGTCCGATGAAAATGAAGTTAGGCATAAAGCTTGATAGCACGTAAGATTTAAACAAAAAATTTCTCGATGTCTGGGCTTTCTCGAGGATATCTGGAAAACCCAAACTAAGGTTTATATCAAGGTAAGTCACACTACTGGAGTGATCCTCACAAAGGGTGCCTATTCCCTATGTTTGTGTCCAAACTGGGCGCAGGGTCTATGGCCACAAGGCTATGGTAAACGAAGTCTTATGAGTACATTCTCTAAGTTATCAGACAGCGTTCCTCTTTGTTTCATGTATGTTCTTATCCTCCTGTGTTATTTCAGTAGCAGTCGTCCTCTCTTCAATCGTTTCGTTCTTGTGCCTTGGGTTTCTATTTTTGGAAGTAGTTCTTTTCCTAGGATGTGGCATTCTCATGATATCTCTGGTTACCTCTGAAAGGAGATTCAAGGTTTACTAGTCTCACATTTATGTAGATACAATCGGATCATCACGGTGGAAATCAAAGAGCAGGGAAATGTAAGATTATTCGTAGTTAGTTAGTTAGGGTTCCTTGACATTCTGCCTTATTATCAATTGTCTGCATTCCAGGCAGATAGTTTATTTGAGGTACAGAACAGCCGTGTGTGCCTAGATGGCACTCAGGGCAGCATACCACCTTTTGAAAGAACCAAGTGGTCAAAACAGATGCTGGTATGAAATTGGATCTCCTCCTACTGCAGGATCAACAAATAGGTTGTATTAGAGTTAACCCAAAGAAAAGTCTATTCTTTTTCCCAACTCGGGTTGGTGTCATTTGGATTACCTGTTCATCTCTTCCTACGCTTACCTGCTTTTGATGCGCAGGGAAAGTGAATGGAAACACTCCAAGACTTTCATATTCAGCATGTCTGGTGCAAGTGGTACTAAATTTACGTCAGTGTGAATACTTCATTGAATGCACAACCATCAGTTACAAGTGAGGCATTCTGTGAGTGTCCAGAAGCATTTGGGAGCCCTCTAGACAATAATATTCATTAGCTCGTCTCTTTTGGTTCTTCTTAACCATTGGGCTGGATGTGAAGGTCAGTTGTGCAGTTATCAAGGTCGTTTAACAATTGGTATGTTGGCAGATGCTTTTTCTAGGAGAAGACAAAGGGTATGATGTACACAGAGGTCTGGCAGCTACTTCAATTTGTGAGTTTGAGACAGCCATTTCAAGAGTAGCATATGGCTTTGAGACTCTGGATGATTTCTATGCAAGTGCAAGTAGTGGAAGCATCATGGGGAGAGTGCAAGTCCCTGTGCTTTGTATCCAGGTAAGCCTCATGCAAAACCTAGATTCTCTTCATTGTTTTGTCGCTCTTCAGATACGACATCTAGTAGCACATGATCTTACAAGAGCAAGCTGGATGGACTCCAGCATGTAGTAGTTATTCATGCTCCTTCAATATGGATCGGAGGATTCTAAGGGTGTCTAAACATGAATCTCACCTTCTTTACCTTGCCAGGTATGGATTCACCTTATTTCCCTTAACCTTGCTCATGGCTGATTTGATCAAGTTGATTGATTGTGCAAAGAGGTACTTTGACCTGTGGAGGCTAGAAGCCAATGTTGGTAAATGTGCGGTGGTGGCCTTCAATGCTCCTGGGGAGGGAGGAGGGGATCTCAAATGGACATGGGTCAGTGAAGAGATCCCTGTGCTCCCTTCCTACACACTTTGTGTCATGTTTCCCTTTACTTGTAACTGGGATACGCATATACAAAAAGTGGTTCAAACAGCTAAACTCAAGCTTTGGGTATCACTCAAGTTTTCCACTGCAGAGGGATGAATACTGAAGCAAAAAGGACCATGCTTTGCAACATCATTAGGACTATGTCGGAGTACGCATCTTTTGTGTGGATTGGCAAACTTTCTCCGCCAGGACTTAGTCTGTTTAACAGGACAGTCTTGCTTCCAAGAAATAGAGTCGATCATCTGGTATTATGGATCATCTGGTATCAGGCATGCGATTCAACTGATGCGCTTGAACTTGTTACGTCAAGAGCACAAGGGTGGTATGCAAAACTCACCCTGAACAGCCACATTAGCTGTTCTACAGCACGCTCACATGCTCCCTTTGAGCACCGAAAGCTGAGTTTTAGGATTTTGAAGCACCTGAATATTAAGCAGGAAGAACTACCTGCTAGATGAAGCCGACTTGGAGTCTAAAATGTCTTAAGGCCATGTTGGACGAAGAATGTCCAAAGAAAATGAAGGCGTAAAACTTCCCTGAACTTGTGTTTCCAGCTTGTTACCCGGGTGAGGACCTTAAGGATGATCTGAAGTGCCTAACTAGCCTCGGCACTAGATTGAAAATTAAACTCGGGGCGGGGAGTCTACCTTTGAACAATAAACAGATGTAGTGTGGAAAGGGAGATGCTTAATGTGCGGGCGGCCTGAAGACAATATCCATGTCCTGATACAATGTCTGGGGTATTTTCATCAGAGAGCGACCCTCTTCAGGACCATCATGAACATAGTCCCTACACCTCTGTTCACCAACTTTCAAAATTCTCAAGGCTGAGGCCTACACCCTGGCCCTGTTGGGGTCTAATTGTTGGGCAGCTCACACACAGCAGTTTGGTGCTTGTGTGAAGCTCTTTCTAGAGGAAATCTGGAAAGCCCGAACCAATTGTTTATGACAAGGTTAAGTCCAGTGAGCCGCTCACAAAGGTAGTGTCTGTTCCCTCCTGTTCAGCCCAAACTGGGCATGGCTATGGCCACATGGCTATGGTGTCTCATGAGTGCATTCTCCACACACACCAACTTTGGATATGGTAAGGATTTGAGGATATTTGGTTTTTGCTAATGGTAAAGAAGACGACAAGTTTGGATGACTCGGCTGTACCTTTGTAATCTTTGTATGAAAATGTGCCTCTGATATTACATTTGCATTTGGAGGTCACTATCAGGAAAGAGCAGAGTAAAACACTAAGCCATGTCTAATATATGAATAATACTTCTGTCTTGACTAGGGGGAGGATGACACCATGCCCATGGTCTCAATCCCACGCAAGACATTGGAGAAGAATCCATTCACCACTCTTCTTGTAGTTCCTCCAGGGAGTTTGCCCAGTGTGAAAGGTGGTGCAAGACAGCCAGGCAGTGCATCAGCACTTGACTGGAGTCACTCTGTTGCTTTGGAGGTGAGTGGCAGATACGTGCACTACCCAACCATGCTGTGGTTTCCAGCCAAAGGTTCCAGCAACCATGGACTGAAAATGTTAAGTCGAGATTGGACACTACAATGTGGTTAAAGTATGTGGTTATCTTCTGTGGATTGACCCTAATATCAGGCATGTTCAGGAATATTCAGAGCTTGACAGGAAATCATTGTATGCACATGGAAGGCTAGCACGATCACATCTAGTCTTTAAATGTCATTTGGGATTTTTGTAATGTCCAGCTAGTGGTTTTTCCTCTGTCCATGTGATCAAAGCTGTGGTAGGCAGAAATTGCGGTTTTACAGCGTCTTAATCTGAGCATCCATAGAGAGTCAACATAGTTGTGGGTTTACAACTGGTGTACCTACAAAGGTATGGCTTGGGGCAAAGTCCTAGGTATGCTCTGCTGCATGAATGCTGCTTTTTCTGATCTCTGAATCATACCTGAAGTGTGCTTGAAGATTTGTGAATGCAGTGGCTTGCAGCAGTAGAAGTTGCACTGTTGAAGGGAAGACATCCTCTTTCGGACTCTATCAACATTTCTACCCAACACCCCAAGGACAGGTGGCTTGTGAGCGAGGCGCAGTTTCAGACAGACACTACACCTCCACAAGAGAAGGAAACAATATCAAACACTCACAACGCAAGTGCATCTCAAGTAAGAGGACAATCAAATCACTACAGCCCAATTCAAGGGGAAATCGGGGGAAGTATCTACACTGTTACTAATTCCAAAGGGGAAGATGAGGTGGAAAGTTCTCCAGATGTGAGGGGTGCAGAAGCACATGACAGCTACAATGTGGTAAGGGACATGAAGAAAATCTTTGTTCTAGGGAAGACTTTGCACACTATAGCCCAAGGTGAAGATGAGACTCCTCTTGTGTGTAAAGGTGGAGAGCAGTTGGAGAGGCCTATGACGCTTTCTCTTTGAAGGATGTTGGGGGCTTCCTAGGGGAGGATAAAAATTGCTTGGTGCTTGAAGGTGAGGGGAAAGTTGAGACTTTTCATATGGCAGGATGTCGCCGCAAAGGTCTTGTACCATACCCTATCTCTTCTGCGTCAAAATGTAAGTCTTTTGCAGAGGATGCAATGTCAGAAGATTGACAAACATCTCCAATCGATACTCCAATTGTTGATAATACAGGAAGCAACGACTGGCAGGATGGAGGAGCCCTGTCTTTCCTTCGAAGGAGAAAGGGAGCCAGCAGAAGGTACTGAGGCATTGCAAATACGTGCTGCAACCGAAAGTGTAATGAAGGTGTTGGATGTGACCATGCCCGGCACTTTGTCTGATGAACAGAAAAAGCAGGTTGATGTCTACTGGTCCCTACCCCTTCGGTCCGCAACATCTCATTCTCTCCCTTTGCTGAATATGTGCTCAAGCAGTACGTAAAGCAGGGAGTTTCTAGGTTTAGCTCCAAGTCAAACTTCAAGTTACATGCTTCAGTGAAGGTCAGAATGCTAAAGCTCTTTAAAGCTTGTCCAATGAATGATAGTAGCCAGTGTAATGGTCGAGCCATACCCGCCGCCTTGTAGTTTGTGTCAGGAGGGGATGGCTGAGTGAAAGGCGTTGTTGTAGTGCCTTTCATCAAGTGTGAATGGGGAGGATGAATCTGGTTAGGATCATGCAAGTGAACATGAACTTCAAGTTTAGACAAACATTGCACTTCCAGAGTCTGTAGTGTATTTAAACAACCAACACAGGCACTCCCCTCTCAGACCAGCACTTTAATGAATGTGGGTTTGCAGGTCCTGGATGCTGTGGGAAAAGGTGAGACAATTGTAACAGCGTTGCAAGAAGCTGTGCCTGAGGAGGTGAGAGATAGCATGTCTGCTGCAGTTTCAGGGGCTGTGCAGGCGAAGGGCATCAGTTTTAGCCTTGTTGGATTCGGGAAAGGTTTGCCACCTCCCAGCCTTCCAGCCGGGCTGACCAGGAAAATTAAAGAGCAGCTGGCAGCTGTGGCTGGCAAGAAGGAGTCTGCCAGTACACCCAACCTAATCCCAGTTTCCCAGAATCAAATCATGACCACTAACCATGTTGAAAAGGACAACAAGCCAAACCAGGTACCTTATGAATCTGACAAGGCCAGCATGGATGGTTTTGAAAGTAGTAAGGGTGTTGCTCCGGGACGGAGCACGAGTGAAAACCCAACTGTCGAGGAGATTGGAGCAGAGATGAAAAGCTCAGAGGGCATTCAGAACAGCGAGTCAAAATCTGAAGGGATGGCAGACAGGAGAGCTCTGTCAGGGTCAAACATGCCTCATACCAAACTGGATAAGCCTGTAGGTGAAGGTAACTACCATTTTACACCTTTGGATGTTTTTTGGAGAGAATGAATTTCTGGAGGGGGGGGAGCTTCTCAAATGGAGTACTCCCTCCATGTTGAATTTGGAGGCTGAAGAATCTGTTGACATGGGTGGCAGGTGTTAAAGGGGCGAGTTTGGAGGCCAAAAATGAGGTAGACAGCAAGCAGATGAAGCCTGATGCTGGAATGGATATAAATGCAAAGCATGCAAAAGATGCGGACTCCATGCTTGAGGAAAACTCGATAACAGCTAGAGAAAAACTGATTGACAAGATTGAATTAACTGGGGAAGCGGAGCAGAGGGAAAAAGAGAAAAAGAATCTGAAAGTGGATCAAGATAGTGCAGGCAGCAAAAACAAGCTGAAGGAGAAAGAGGAAATTGTGGAAAACAAAGAAAAGGTTGAACCCAGAGAGAGAGAGAATATTGTCAACATGCAAGGAACAGGGGATGAGAAAAAATCTGAGTGTGAGCACCTCATTGAAAATGAAAACCATGCTGGAGAACAGAGGGACCAGGCTGACACATTTGAGATCAAGGACAATGTGCAGAAGGCAGGGTCAGAGATGAGAGCTGTGGCTGAGGCTCCTTCCGAGGAAAGACCTTCCCCAGCCCCTCTGCCTTCCAGCCCAGTGCTTGCACCGTCGCTTGACATGCGACTGGCTCTGGAAGCACTGACAGGTTTTGATGACTCGACACAAATCGCTGTTACTAATGTCTTTGGTGTGGTAGAAAGCATGCTGGAGCAGCTAGAGAAGGAGCAGAATGTATCAGAGGTTAGTGAATCTGAAGTTCAGAAGGATGAAATCGATGATATAGGAACTGAGAGTGGACAAAGACAGGATGTGGAGAGGATGAATAGTGGACCAGAAGTCATCAGCAAGATGTCAGACACTGCACAGTATAGGGAGGAAATTACAGTAGTGAGTCCACAGAAGAAAGAAGATCAAAATACAGCAAAGAATGGACAGAAAAACACTGAGAAGACTCCGAACAGACATATCAAGAGTGGGAATGGTGCACAGGAGGAGGTTGGAAAGAGGATACAGGTTGGGCAAGCAGCAGTTGGAGCGAGAATGGATGATGAACAGAAGGATGGGGCAATGTTAAAAGGCAGTGATGGAGGGTTGGAAGATACTCATGGCTACAATCCAGCTCCTGGGTTGTCTTTAGAGAAAAAGAGCTCCTTTCAAGGAGATGAGAACGGCAAACAGGAAAGTGAAGATGTAGTCAAAGCGCAGCAGACTCCTTCCAGACAGAGCAGCACCTTGGGGAAAGGATTGGTGCAAACACATGAGTTAAATGTTCTGCAGAAACCTACAGAAGTCGAAAGAAGTTCTAGTTTACCTGGGGAAAATGTAACCATGACGTCTATGACCCTTGGTGATCAAAGCCTAAAGCAGAATGACTTACATGAGAAAGATAGTCTGGATACTGTTGATATGGTACTGTCAAGACCTGAAAGTGAGATTAGAAAAAGTGATCAATTATGGTCCTCTGCAAGGTTCAAAGGAGATGGTGGCTTGCAAGATAGGCAACCAGATTTGCCTGTAGATGTATCTGAACAACAAGATGATGGCACACCGGCATCAGTAGACACATCGAAGATCACATTTGAAAGGTCATCAACGAAAGTTCATGAGAATCACCAAAAGCAAGAGGAGGTTCAAATAGATTCGATGGTCATGGCTCAGAGACATTCCTTAAATGTTGCAGATGATGGAGAGCCAACTGTACCGAAGGTGGTACAGAGTGTGGTCATAGATGCTCTCAAGCTGGAGATGTTGCGCAGATTGGGAAATGCTGGGATTGAAGCCATAGGGGTTGATTTAGAACAAGAGCTTGCAAAAGTTGCGTATGCTGTGGCTGAAACAGCTCGCGTAGCAAAGAAGGGATTAAGCGAAAGGTTTTTTACCAAAGTACTAAGTCATTCTCACATTCTTGGTGGGCTAGTTCCTCTTGGAGTGCTTGTTGGTGTGGTGTTGGTTGCATTGGGAGCTGTTTATCTTATTGTGGCAGATGACCACTATCCGGAGAAGAGAGCAGAGAATAACACAAATGGCAGTCAAGAGAAGGGTGCCAATACTTCTGCAGTACAGGAGGAGGCTAAAGCATATGCTCTGGACGTTTTCAATACAAGTGAAAAGAAAAATCCATCGGCCAAAAGTGCAGGTTTAGAAACTGAAGAGAAAGACAATGAGGTGACTGGAGGGTGGGAAAGTGATGGTAGTGTATTAGATTACAGCAGCCAAAGCAGTGAACCGCATTTTGTATCACATGACGAAGAAATAGATGAAGCAAATGAGATAAGGAGTGCTGCAGAGAGAGTAAGAAATAAGAAGAGCGGGGAGAAGAGAGAAGGGATTGAACTGCAGAATAACAGGTTGATGGGAGCTATGACAGCAGCCATAGGTGCCACAGCTGCATTGGCAAGCCTGGGCGGGGAGCACCTTAGTGCACCAATAGAAGGCCAGCCAGACCAGAGGTCCTGTGCTCAACATGATGAATGTGGTGGTGAGAAGGCAGGTGTAGATGGGGAAAAACCAAGCATTATCATGTCCTTTGGTCCCTTGGCTGAGAAGGCAATCTCAGTGGCAGCCCCAGTTGTACCCCACAAAGAGGATGGGGAAGTTGACCATGAAAGGTTTGCGCCTTTTGTACCTTCTCTTTTGACAGATATCCGCTCAAGCTGAGCGCGGGGTCAATGGCCACAAGGCTACAGCAAACAACGTCTTATGATTCTTTTGACAGATACGTGCATTGCAAGGGGTTGTCATTGTAACTTTTCAATTTTTAGTCAGTCTCAAAATATCATGATTCATAGAATTCACTTCAGAAATTGCAGTTGTGAATTTGAGAATCACCAACACTAACGCAAATAATTGTGGAAAGCAGGCTGGTAGCAATGCTGGCAGAGCTGGGGCAGAGAGGAGGATTCTTTAGGTTGATCGGGAAAGTCGCACTACTTTGGGGTGGCTTGCGAGGTGCAATTAGCCTCACAGATCGCCTTCTTGTGTTTTTTCGCATGAAAGAGCGTGTGCTGCATCAGAGGTACTCCTTTTCTGACATTGACTTGTACCAGTTGACTTGGTAGGAAGATTTGACTGCCACAGCCAAGTACATGACTGTCAAGCTTAGTTGTCATTGCAAGGATATACAATAAGAATTGGACCGGAGTCCAGGTACCATTTATAGCTCATCTATTCATGCATTTCTGCTTGATTTGTCTTATCAAAGGTTGATATTACACCAAATAATTCACTGCTGTTACAGATTGGTCCTGAAGTCGATCTCAATTAAACTCAACAGGTAAACTTATCTTTGAGGGTTAAAGAAGTTTCCAGCCCAAGAACTTACTTGGTTGGTTGTTTTCTCCACTCAGGCTTGTTGGATTTGTGGGATTGACTCTCCTGCTATGGGCTCCAGTTTTGGTGCCGCTGCTGCCTGCTTTATTGCAACAGTGGGCTTCCAAGGCTCCTAATGGAGTAGCTGATACTGCCTCCGTGGTGGGACTCTATGGTGCCATTTTTATTTTGGTCACTATATGGGGGAAGCGAGTGCGTGGATTTGATCATCCCCTTGAACAGTATGGATTGCACCTTTACTCACTGAAAAAGGTATGTGTTTCTTGACATTTGTGACCGTCTGTATAGCAGGATGCCTGTGTTTGTTATGTAGCATTAAGTACAAGCAAGATGCAAATGGTCCTGCATGTCTCTCCCAAACATCTAGTTGTGTATCTATGTACAGGGAGGAAAGCACTGGTTTGTCATATATGTAAAGTCAATTCTTGCAAATGTTGGCTATGACATTACCTTGAGGTCCCTAGGAGATATCAACCGTTCCAGATCCAGTTCCCACCACAGTACCAGAATCCAGCCCACCAGGGCCATAGGGCTTATTGCACAGCACAAATTCCTGGGAATAAGGATAATGTCCTCAGCAAGTCCAAAGTGCTAATCACACACTTGAGAATGTACTCATAAGTCTTTGTTTGCCGTAGCCTTGTGGCCATTGACCCCGCGCCCAGTTTGAGCAGAGCACAAAGGTACAGAACCTACCTCTGTCAGGGGCTGACGTCGGTAGTAAGACTTACCTTGATAAAGAACATTGATCCGGGTTTTCCAGATATCCTCTAGAAATCCCTTCACACAAGCATCAATCTGCTGTGTGTGGTTTGCCCAATAACTAGGCCCCAGAAGGGCCTGGGCTTTGGCTCAGCCTCGAGACTTGTGATTAGCCTCGAGGCTAATCACACACTGGAGAGATGAGAGCAGAGGAAGAAATATATCAACTCCATTAGAAACTTTCTTGCAAAACACACACGCACACGCACAAACACAATATATATGTACACATAAGGTTTTCTAGTTTTTATTGGCAAAGATTGTACTCATAAGACGTTGTTTGCCGTAGCCTTGTGGCCATTGACCCCGCGCCCAGTTTGAGCGGGAACAAAAGGGACAGAACCTACCTCTGTCAGGGGCTGACGTTGGTAGTAAGACTTACCTCCATATAAAGAATTAATCCGGGTTTTCCAGATATCCTCTAGAAATCCCTTCACACAAGCATCAATCTGCTGTGTGTGATTTGCCCAAAAACTAGGCCTCAGGAGGGCCTGGGCTTTTGGCTCAGCCTCGAGACTTTCAAAGTTGGTAAACAGGGGTACAGGCACAATTCCCTTAATAGATTTGAAGAGATCGTCTCTTTGGTGAGAGAACCCCGGACAGTGTATCAGAAAATGAATACTGTCTTCAGATTGCCCACACAACGGGCAATTGCACTCTCCCTTTCCTCTCTGCTTCTGTTTGCTGTTCAAAGGTAGGCTTCCTGCCCTGAGTTTAAATTTCAGTCTAGTGCCGAGAGTGGGTAGACCCTTGAGGTCATCCAAGATGTCCTCCCCCATGTCACAGACTGGAAACAAGTCTGGTTTTATTGGCAAAGAAACTGGTTGAAACTTCTGTCTAACTTCTGTCTTATCTTATAGCCCATTGCATGCATACCTCATTTCTCTGGCAACAAGATGAAACCATTGTTAATCCTAGAGATGGTGGGGGAGCTCCTCAGCTGCAGGTATTAGTACATGGAGTAGCGATTGGGGGTGGGCTAGTTGCAGCTTTGTATGGCACAAATGCAGTGTTGGGCTATGTCCAATTCACATGGACAGCATTACTCGCCATTGATACACCGTTTCATGGTAAAGCATCATACTATGGATGTACGTTTGATCAGCTTCAAGCATAGCGATCATGTCTGTTACATGCCTGATAAATCTGCACCTTCTAATGCGTATATTGGTGGCTGATAATGGCAAAGTGATCTGAGGCTAGCAACTTGAGATTTACCTCGCAGGTCAGTTGGACTGTAGAATAAGGAAATGACATGTGATGGAAGATTCAGTTTGTGTCATGATATATCTATATTTAGAGTCAAAATTCCAATGAAAGCTTTCGTATTCTGGCATTTTGATTCAGGTACTGCAGCACTCGTCATTTTCACAGTGTTTAGAGTCATCAGACTTCTGGCGCAAGGTCTGGGGATGGGGCTGGCAGTTGCCCTGGTTGAGGAACTGTTGTTCAGGGCATGGATGCAGGAAGAGATTGCAGTAGATCTTGGATTCCACAACGCGGCATTTCTCTCCGGTCTTGTCTTCTCTGTTATGCACCGGTTTGAATTCTTATCACTTGGTTGTCTATTGGAGCACTGAAAATGTTTTTTTGTGTACAATTGATTGCTTCCACCCCATTCTCAGAGGGCATTCTTGTAGACGATACATAGAGGTAAGCTTTATTAGGAAACCACGTCTCATGAGTACATTCTCTCTCTCTTGGGTATTGTGAAATCATCTGCAAGTACACAGTATTTGGCTGAGACTGGCATTGAAGGGTGACATGAGGACTAAGGGCCTCTTTATGGGATGTGTCTACATGCCTACCGAGGGAACCCTTAGTGTTGATGCAGATAAAGCCTTCGAGGATGTCAAGCTGGATTTTACTAAGTTCCTTGCCAAAGGCCACGGGGTCTTGTTAGAAGAACTTCAGCTTTTGACCTTGAACTGTTGGAAAACCACTGGCGTGTGGTCGGGCTAGGGATTGAACCTAGGACCTCCCCCATTCCGGTGGGGTGCTCTACCACTGAGCTACCCGTCCCGTTCTGTTCTCAGAGTGTCGTGCAAGGGCTATAGCCTTGACACCTCCAACACTCCCCCTCAAGGCATAGCCCTTATAGTTGATGCCCACCCTTGACACCTCCAACACTCCCCCTCAAGGCATATAGCCCTTATAGTTGATGCCCACCCATTCTGACCACCGCCCCAACCTTGGCTCTGTTACCATGTTGGAAAACCACTGGCGTGTGGTCGGGCTAGGGATTGAACCTAGGACCTCCCCCATTCCGGTGGGGTGCTCTACCACTGAGCTACCCGTCCCGTTCTGTTCTCAGAGTGCCGTGCAAGGGCTATAGCCTTGACACCTCCAACATGAACAATAGGTCAAAACAAAACCCTTTGAAGTGGACTCGTGAAAACGCCCAAACTGGGGAACAGTCCATCGTGGATCATATCATAGTGGATAAGGATTTGTTTCCTCGGAGTGCCAAAGTGTTGGTTGATAGAACCAATATTGATACTTCTGACCACTTTCTTGTCTGGGTTGAGATGAAAAGGTGTATCCCCAACACCAAGAGATTTGTGAAACGTTCAATTCGAAAGTGGCGCATAGAAAAATTCCAGAGTGAAGAGGACAGAATATGTCCAGGCCTTGAAAGAGGCTCTCCCACGCTTTATTATATCAGTCCAAGACCTTCCCTCTTGCTTAGCAAGAAGTGAAGTCGAAAGAGCTGTGGATTCTTGGGAGAGTTTCGTCAACCCTGCAGCTGACAAGACCATTGGAAGGAAACTAATTGTCTGCAATAGAGCTGGAAATTGGTGGACCAATGAGATCAAGCGCAAGATTGCTGAGGGACGGGGGAAAGGTTTGCAGTGACATTAACTCGAACCATCTCTTTAACCTTATTTGGAAGACTGAAGTGATTCCCTTTCATTGGAGAGAGGGTGTCATTGTCAACCTATATAAGAAAGGTGACAGAGGAGAGCCTGGGAACTATCGCGGCATTATGCTTCTTAACACAGTTGGCAAGCCATTTTGTAGGCTTATAAGTACTTGTCTCGAGGCTGATCTGGAGTCTAGAGGTGTTCTCCATGAAGGCCAGGCTGGCTTTCGGAGAAATAGGGGCTGCGTCAACCATATCTTCACACTAAGCCAGATTATTCAGGGAAGGACAAAAAAAGGAAGGCCCACTTTTGTCTTTTTCCTGGATGTCAGAAAGGCTTATGACAGTGTGGAGAGAGGGGCTGTGGCTCCGTCTTTGGTCTCCTGGAGTCAGGGGAAAGATGTGGAGGATGGTTCATAACCTGTATGCGAACACCAAAAGCTGCGTTACGGTTGATGGACAGAATCTAACTTCTTTGATATTGACCAAAGCATAGCTCAAGTCTTTACCCTCTCCCCACTGCTCTTCAATGTTTTCCTTAATCAGTTACTTGAAAATCTGGAAAATGAGGAGTTTGGGTCAAAGGTGGGTTATTCCACCACTCCAGGTCTTATGTTTGCGGATGAATTTGCAGGCCTAGTGGATACCCCATCCAATATTCAGGAGTTGATTGATTGTGCAAAGAGGTACAAAGAAGCCAAGGTTAGTATATGCGCAGTGGTGGCTTTCTCGTGGGAAGGGAGGTGGGGATCTCAAATCGACTTGGGGGAGTCAAGAGATCCCTGTGCTCCCTTCCTACACATATCTTGGCATTGAGTTTTCCTCCAGTTGCAACTGGGACGTCCATGTACAGAAAGTGGTTCAAACAGGTAAATGCAAAGCTTTGGGCCTGGCTAGTTTTTTCCACTGCAGAGGGATTATTGCTGAAGTTAAAATTGACCATTCTTTGCGCTATTAGGCCTGCCTTGGAGTACGCATCTCCTGTGTCGGTCAATAATTCGAACCCTGCTAAATCTCTAGAATCCATTCAGGTTGCGGTGCTCAAAGGGTCCATGTGAGCATGCTGTAGAACAGCTAACGTGGCTGTTTGGGGCCAGTTTGGCATACCCCCCAGAAATAAGGTCAGATGGTGGGGTCAGTTGAATAATACCAGATACCCTAAGATAATCGACCTTATTTCTTGGAAGCAAGCCTGTCATGTGAAATACCTGAACATGAGCTCAGAAGAATTGACCCTGCTAGATGAAGCTGCCCGGGAGATTGGAGTGTCTAATGCCATGTCAGATTCCCAAAGACTGTCCGATGAAATGAAGTAAGGCATAAAACTTCCCTGAACTTGTTTCCAGTCTGTGACATGGGCGAGGACCATTAGGATGTTTCAAGGGCCTACCTACCCTCGGCACTAGACTGAAGTTTAAACTCAGCGCGGGAAGCCTACCTTTGAACAAAAAACAGATGCAGAGAGGAAGGGGAGATTGTTATTGCCCGATGTGCTGGCGGCTTGAAGACATATCCATTTTCTGATACAATGTCCGGGGTATTCTCATCGGAGAGCAACCCTCCTCAGAACCATCAAGAACATAGTCTCTACACCTCTGTCCACCAACTTTCAAAATCTTGAGGCTGAGCCTACAGCCCTGGCCCTGTTGGGGTCTAAGTGGTAGGTAGCTCACAGCAGATCGATGCTTGTGTGAAGGGATTTCTAGAAGAAATCTGGAAAGCCCGAACTAATTGTTCATACCAAGGTAAGTCCCACTACTGGAGTGAGCCCCTCACAAAGGTATTGTCTATTCCCCTTGTACCACCCAAACTGGGCAAGGGGTCTATGGCCCACAAGGCTACGGCAACAATGTGTCGTGAGTATCTCTCTCTCTCTCTCTCTCTCTCTCTCCCCTTTGCAGAACGGTTGGCCGTCCAGGAGCAATCACAAGCTACCTAGACGACAAACAATTCACACGCAAAGGGCTGGCTTGCGGCTGGCCACTTTCAACTTCTCAGGGTTGACCAACCAAAGGAAACAACTTGAAGTGGGACAAGTTCTTCGGACTAATGATATTCATATCTGTGCTGGGCAAGAAAGTCGGATAAACTGGTTGGAGATGTCATTGGTTATAAATGGGCAGGTAAGATGTGTACTCTCAAGGCAGCCTCTGCCAAACGCGGTCAAAAAGGGGTTGGATTCTTTGTCCGTGATTTCTTGTTTGACAATTGTGAAATTATCAACAAGGGTTTGAGGTACGAGCATAGTATCTGGCTAAAACTGAATTTGAAGGGCGGCATGAGTACAAAGGACCTCTTTGTTGGTTGTGTTTACATGCCCACAGAGGGGACCCTTAGTGCTGACGCAGACAAGGCCTTCGAAGATGTAAAGCTGGACTGTGCTTCGTTCCTTGCCAAAGGTCAGGTGGTACTATTGGGGGACTTCAATGCCCGGGTGGGCAAAGGGATCCATCAGGACGATATCATTGGACCTTTTGGTGAGGACGAGCTGAATTCTAATGGCAGACGGTTAATTAACTGTCTAGAAGAGCTTCAGCTTTTGACCTTGAATAACTGGACAAGAGGTGACCAAGTGCAGTGGACTCGTGAGAAACCCCAAACTGGGGAACGTTCCATTGTGGACTATATCATAATGGACAAAATTTTGTTCACTCGCTGTGCCTTGATTTCACATTCAAAATTGCAAGCCAATCTATAGGCTTCAACCTCAGTGCAGGGATTGTGGGCTAGTGTGCCAATGTGTTGATCGACAGAACTGATATTGGTACCTCTGACCTTGCAAGAGGCTCTCCCTCATTTTGTCCAATCGCTCCAAGAACTTCAGTCACGCTCTGTTAACGCAAGAAATGAAGTCGAAAGAGCAGTGGACTCTTGGGAGAGTTTCGTTTCCTCCGTGGCTGACAAGATCATTGGGAGGAAACTAATTGTCTGCGGTAGAGCAGTTAATTGGTGGACTAATGAGATTAAACTCAAGATAGCTGAGAGACGAGCCCTCTATAAAGAGTGCTGCAATTTGGAAACCAACAGAGAATTGTGGGCGAGGTACTACCAGCTCCGTAAAGATATCAATCAGCTTGTTAGGTCTCAGAAGAAATTATACTGGGACAAGTTATACAGTGAAATAAACTCAAACCACCATGGTGGTAATGACAAGAAATTCTGGTTGGCCCTTCAACATTTGTACAAACCGAAAAACGGTCAGCAAGTACAAGCGCTGAAGACTACTAAAGGTGCAGTGGTGACTTCATCGGTTGACATTGTCAAAACCTTTGAAACTCACTACAGTATCCTTGGCAGAACTTCTAGGTCTAACAGTGAGGGGTCTTCTGCTGAATGGAGGGACACAGTTGGAAAAACTGTTCCTATGAGTCAAAACAGCCCTGATGAACTGGAGTATATTTCAATGGCTTATAATGCTCCCATTAGTTCTTCTGAGATTGTGGAAGCAATTGAACATTTAAATGGATATAAAGCTGGTGGACCTGATGGTATTGTCAACGAGCTTATCAAGCACGGTGGCGATCCCATGATAGAGGCCCTAGTTCTCCTCTTTAACCTTATCTGGAAGACTGAAATGATCCCCTTTTGCTGGCGACAGGGGGTCATTGTCAATCTATACAAGAAGGGTGACAGAGAAGAACCGGGGAACTACCGTGGCATCACGCTCCTCAATGCTGTTGGCAAGACATTCTGCAGAGTTATAAGTACTCGTCTCGAGGTTGATCTGGAGTCCAGAGGTTGTTTCCATGAAGGCCAAGCTGGCTTTCGGCGAAACAGGGGCTGTGTGGATCATATCTTCACTCTAAGCCAGATTATCCAGGGAAGGAAAAAAGAAGGGAAACCCACTTATGTCTTTTTCCTGGATGTCAAAAAGGCTTATGACACAGTGTGGAGGGATGGCCTATGGTTCCGCCTCTGGTCTTGTGGGATCAAGGGAAAGATGTGGAGAGTTGTCCACAACTTGTATGCTCACACCAAAAGCTGTGTCACTGTTAACGGACAGAAGTCCAACTTCTTTGACATAGACCAAGGTGTAGCTCAAGGATGTACTCTCTCCCCTCTGCTCTTCAATGTTTTCATCAATCAACTCCTCGAGGATGTGGAAAGTGAGGGATTTGGGTTAAGGGTGGGTGATACCACCATACCAGCCCTTATGTTTGCGGATGACTTCGCAGGCATAGGGGAGACTCCAACCAATCTCCAGGAGTTGATTGATTGCGCGAAGAGATACTTTGATCTTTGGGGGCTAGAGGCTAATGTCAGCAAATGTGCAGTGGTAGCACTCAACGACAGAGGAGAGGGAGGAAGTGATCTTAAGTGGCAGTGGGGTAGCCAAGAGATCCCGGTCCTCCCTTCCTACACTTACCTGGGCGTTGAGTTCTCCTCCAATTGTAATTGGGATGCACATATCCGGAAAGTTGTTCAAACTGGCAAGGGCAAAGCTCTGGGGCTCACTAAATTTTTCCACTGCAGAGGGGTCAACTCTGAGGTTAAGAAAACCATGCTTTGTCGCGTTATTAGACCTGCCTTGGAGTACGGATCTGCTATATGGGTTGATAACTCCAACCAGGCTAAGTCTCTAGAATCCATTCAAGTGGGGGTGCTTAAGGAGTGTATGTCAGCATGCTCCAAAACAGCCAATGTGGCTGTTTGGGGCGAGTTTGGCATTCCGTCCTTAAGCTCCCGACGAGATGAATTCAAGGTCAGATGGTGGGGTCAGCTGCAACATATGCCCAACACCAGATATCCTAAATTAATCGACTCTATATCTTGGAAACAGGACCGCCCTGTCAAACAGGCTAAGTCCTGGCAGAAGAGAGTAGAAGAGATCCTCAAGGACCTGGACCTGGATCCGCAAGTCTTGACCCTGCTGGATAAATCTGACTTAGAGGCTGTAGTGTCCTCAGCCATGTCTGTTGCCATGAGATTGTCTGATGAAAATGAAGTTAGGCAGAAAACTTCCCTGAACTTGTTTCCAGTCTGTGACATGGGGGAGGACGTCTTGGATGACCTCAAGGGTCTACCCACTCTCGGCACTAGACTGAAATTTAAACTCAGGGCAGGAAGCCTACCTTTGAACAGCAAACAGAAGCAGAGAGGAAAGGGAGAGTGCAATTGCCCGTTGTGTGGGCAATCTGAAGACAGTATTCATTTTCTGATACACTGTCCGGGGTTCTCTCACCAAAGAGACGCTCTCTTCAAATCTATTAAGGGAATTGTGCCTGTACCCCTGTTTACCAACTTTGAAAGTCTCGAGGCTGAGCCAAAAGCCCAGGCCCTCCTGAGGCCTAGTTTTTGGGCAAATCACACACAGCAGATTGATGCTTGTGTGAAGGGATTTCTAGAGGATATCTGGAAAACCCGGATTAATTCTTTATATGGAGGTAAGTCTTACTACCAATGTCAGCCCCTGACAGAGGTAGGTTCTGTCCCTTTTGTTCCCGCTCAAACTGGGCGCGGGGTCAATGGCCACAAGGCTACGGCAAACAACGTCTTATGAGTACAATCTCTTTCCCTTTGTCTTTACCAAGTTAAGTCACACTACCGGAGTGAACTCCAAAGGTAGCATCTATTCCCTTTTTTGTTCCGTCAAACTGGGCGTGCGGTCTATGGCCACAAGGCTACGGCAAACAACGTCTTTTGAGTACATTCTCTCTCTCCCTTCGTGTTTTCGTACAATTTGTGAAGGATTTGCATTATGAAGCTTTTGAACACTTAAATTTCCTCATCTGCAAGATTTCCATTCACTCGCTTGTATTAACTGTGTCCCACAGGTCACCAGCCACAATGCCAGGGCTATGGTTTCTGTCACTGGCATTGGCAAGCGCACGGGCCAAAACTCATGGAAACTTGGCTCTTCCAATTGGACTACATTCTGGCCTTATTGCCGCAAACTTTGTGGTGACAGTGTCAGGGTTAGCTCATTTCATGCCAGATGCACCTGATTGGTTCACTGGTGCGCATGTTAAAAATCCGTTGGCTGGGGCTCTTGGTATCGCTATGGTGGCAATGCTGGCAGTAACTTTTAACCCATACTTGCTTGGACTTCGTGATGCAAACTCCCTTCATAGTAAAAGGAGCTGAGGAATTGGGGTAGTCGAGTGATAGTTGGCAAGTGGCATGCTGGGGTACTTTCAGAGGGTAGGGTTTTGTGTTGGGTGGATGTTTACAAGTGTTCAATTTGAATGGTACAAGAGGATTCTAGTTTCTTAGGAATTTTTTAGTCCTTTTCTGATGGTATTTGCTTTGCATGTAAACCATAAATGAAGTTGGTGGAAGTTGCAAGTCTCTCAAATCGAACTTGTGATAGCTAAACCGAATTTCTTTGGTAATAGAATCTGCTACTATTACCAACCACTGTGCTAGGTCACATTTCCAGGTGTTCACCAGCTGTTGTTACCCACAAATTGGGCTTCTGAAATAGTAGGGTCAGACTGGCAAAGGGTTTATGGGATTGGTATTTATACCCTTGTATGGGTGAAAGAGAGTATGTCGTTTAGCTTTCAGCTTTTCAGTACAAGTACAGTATGAGGATAATTCATTGGATTATGGATGGACATAGAGAGGGAGAGAGGGAGAGGATGACTCCGGCAGAATGATGGACATATAACCTACTGGCACTACAGAGTTGGAAGCCAGATGTCATTGTCCATTAAAAAAACAAATCACAATTCTCTCATCATTTGTGTATCTATTCCTAGGGTGGTGACACTACTGGTTTCCTTCTTGCTGTGTTGGCCACTAGGAAAGCTGGAAGAAAGGTGTGTTCTGATACAGCCTCTCACTACTAATCTACCTCTCTCTCCTCTTCCTCTCTCCCCTGAGAGTGCAGGGACAATATCCATTTACTGATACATTGTCCGGGATATTCTCACCAGAAAGTGACCCTCTTCAGGAAGATCAAGAACATTGTCCCTGCACCTCTTTTCAACAACTTTCAGAATCTTCAGGCTGATTGGGGTCTAATTGCGGGGCAGCTCACACACAGCAAGTTGATGCTTGTGTGAAGGCCTTTCTAGAGAAACCCGAACTAATTGCCTCTATGAAGGTAAGTCACACTACCGGACTGAGCCCCTCACAAAGGTAGTAGTATATGCTCCCTTTTGTTCTGCCCGTACTGGGCGCGGTCTATGGCCAGCGGTCTATGGCCACAAGGCTATGGCAAACAACATCTTTTGAGTACATTCTCTTTTCTCCCTCTCTCCCTGCCCCACTAGGAAGGCTGTTGCTATTTGGTGGACTTGACATGGGAATAGGTAAATGTCTCCATGCCTACATACCTAGCCTTGTCACCTTGTACCTATGTTTGCTTTGACCTAAAGCACTTTAGAGCGATTAAGGTAGTACACTGGATTTAGTTGGAGAGATTGGGGCCTCTCCCTTTGAAAGTATGTTTACACGGGCCATTCCCTGTAGGTCCTTTGGAGTGATGATCTCGTAATGGTAACAAGCACATCCCTATGTTTGGGGGCAGCCCCTTCACTGAAAGTGGACAGTTGCCGGGCTTTAGGGCCCATTTAAACGTAAATTGCGTTTTCAGATCTTCTTCAATTTTTATGAAATTAGTGCCATAGAGTGGCCCCCGTCGTGCACTGCCAGGATTGGGCAACTGATTGGCCTAATTTTGAGTTAAAGCAAAGTTGTCTCATTACGCAAGCAAGGGGGTCAGGTTTTGATGAAGGTAACTCTGTCTTTTTCTTGCGAAGATTTCTTCACACGAGTGTGTGTGTGAGAGGGTTATTGTTAGGGGATCTGACCAGGTTTGACCAAGTGGCAACACCACATGTGTTGATTGTTTTGGCTTGTTGGATAAGGGATACCAAGGGGATGAAGCCTTCCAAATCTGGAGTTGATCCTGTCACTCAAATCTTTAAAAAAATTGCCAAAAAATGCCATGTTTCTCCAATGGGCCCCAATAATTGGCCAACATTCAATGGTGGTGTTCTCTGGAGCTGGGGCTGATTGCACTAGAAATTGGGAGGTGGGTGTAGGAGTAAAAGTTACACCATTTTTCATTGCAGGGGTCCTATTTTTTGAAAAAATCAAACTATGGCATGGGGCGTTTAAGGTTTAAAGTTTAAACACTTCAGCCTATGACACATGGAAATTCCCTTGACATATCTTTGATTAATGTCCGTACTCCCAGCGTGATTCCTAGGAATTACTCATTTATGCCACTTGAAAGTATAATTAAGTTGATATTTTGAAAACTTGTGGTGTAAATTGTTCACCATATCGTCCATACCTACACTGGGATTCCTAGGAATTACTCATTTATGCCACTTAAAATTATAATTAAGTTGAGATTTTGAAAACTTGTGGTGTAAATTGTTCACCATATCGTCCGGAACTAAACTGAAATTGATGATTCAACGTCAAATACCTATTTCATTGTCGAAGCTTCGTTCTATCTCCTAAGCACTTTCTTACCGAATTTTATTATAGCATCTATAAGAGCTTCTGGATTCGGTAGACAACAGGTCACTGGAATATTCATGCCCAAAATGCTGAGGTTTTGAAGATTGAAACAGAGATGGTTTTTTTATGAGCCTTTGGGGATTCATCCTGAGTTGGAGTACGGTATATGCAGAAGGACTTTCTTTTTTAAATCACCTGCCAAAGGTTTGTCAACATCGTACAACAACCTCTCCATCAACAATGAGCCAACATCAAATTGAAAATCAGTGGCAAGCACATCCCATTTGCACAACTACAAGACCACCGTCGCCTACAACTATGTTGAAAGATAGCCTTCGCTGTTTAGCATAGAAATGAACGATGTTAGTCATATGACTCTTATAGAGCCCACCCCCGACAAGGAACAATAGCCCTCTAGCCACACACTCTCTCAAGGTTCTAAGTGGACAAATGAAGATGAATGTAGATGAAGACATGTGGAAAGAAATATGCCTGACATTTGGTATTCTTTCTGATCTCTACGCATTTCAGTGCTGCACTTCTAGAATGTTATGTGGTTAAAGACACCTTAGTGATTAGTACCACTTGGACAATGATACATAGTGAGTGGTTAAAGACACCACAGTGATTGGTATCACTTGGACGGTGGTAGATTGTGAGTGGTTAAAGACACCTCAGTGACTGGTACCAGTCTTGTGGTGATATATGAAAATGTTCAAGTGGTTTGTGCACCTGTGGCAGATTTTACAAAACATACAAGTGTCCAAATCATTGTAGGATGATGCTCTTGAACAGATGGTTCCAAACAATCAACTTTATTCTGAATCTGAATCACAGTATTCATTCTCTGAAGCACTTTCCTCAACTGGAACAATGTTTGGTCATACGAAACTAGCTTGAAATATGGTAGCCAACATAGCTAGCTCTTCTCCACTTAGAGCCGTGGCACCATCTAATGACCTACGTATGGGCAGTCTGATAAGGTAGAGGGTGCCCGTAGACCATCAAAATGTCTCTTGGGTGGGATACCTCGAGGCTTGCACCACCCGGACATCTTGTCCACTGTAAAGCACTTCGTGGTAAAGGCCTTCATACTTTTACGGGCATGGTTGGTTATTGTCTGAAAAATGCCGATAAACCAAGTTTCACATTTGTGCATAGAAATGTAAACATAATTAAACTTGATACATACAACTTACAGACCATTTGCAAATGCAAATGGAACAAACTGTCATCTCTTTCAAACGCACATAAGCCAGAAATGCAGCAGGTAGCAATAAACTCTTCCATTTCTGTAAGGATGTGACGTCGATATCTGCTCCACCCACGCCGATAGTAACACTTGCCTCTATGAACTTCTTTGCACCCTCCGCCACCTTGCCTTTCCCTTTTGCAGCCACTTTGATCCTACTTGCCATACTTGGCCCGACCCCCAACATAGCAAACAACTACTACTAATGGGATAGGAAACATGTCAGGAATGCAATATTGTGAGCATAGGCTTCACGTGTGAGCGTGCATTCATGCAATATTATGATATGCCATAACACAGTACAAAATGATATTTTCAAATAAAAACCATGTAAACACTAGATAGTCAACAACATATCACAAAATGTAATGGAACCATTGAAAATCAAATAATGACCAATATATGGTGCATACAACAATGTCCGGACTCAAGCGTTGTGTTGTTAAATTTAAGTACTCATGTTGCCATTGTTATTGACCTTAATTCTCTTGTTGCAAAGAAAGACAAAATATATACACAAATCAAACACCATACAAATTAAAAAATAATGTCATCATAATCGAAAATGTTTATACAAGAAACTTACTGAAAACATGTACTGAAGAAAGACATCCCGACTAAGTGAGTATCAGGTATCGTACACATTTGCCTCACATTCTCTATACACTTCCAGATCCAACACATTTCAAAAGTTAGATAGAAACATCTAACCTATTTTTTCCATTCTGCATCATGCATAATGTATGTAGCAAACTTGTAGTAATACTCTATCGTTTTGCAGACGAAAGAAGATCGAGAAAGATTCTTGTTGAAGCAAGCGTAATCTATGGTATCTATCATGCACTTAAGCATATGTCATAATATATATTGATGTCCAACCACACTTCCTTGCACACAATCCTAGAAAACTATGTCACAATGATAAATGAAGTAAGAACGACAAAAGCGGAATGCAGTGAAAAACCTTCAAGCGTGAAACTACAACATGCTAAGGAGCAAACCCAACTCTTCCAAGTGTAAACCAACTCTATTACTCAATATAAATCAAGCCAATGACACCTTTGCTAAATGAATCCACAATACGGACCTCACACACACTACCGCCCAAGAATTAGAGCTATGGCGGTGAAAGAGGCCTCGAAAGACTCAACTAAAAAAAGACGAGCATTCTTGAGCCTCACATGGAGATAAGCCTCTCCACGTCCCCAAGTGAGATTCGTCACCTCACTTGGCATATGGACCCAAATAAAGTCCCAATGCCAACAAAATACGAATATAAATGTATTTAAATGTTATAACTAGCTATGAATAATTATTTCTAGATAACGGCTATGACAGCGATCGTGTACCTGTTAAGCATTGTGCCACAACATACATCACTGCCCAACCACAGATTCTAGCACATAATCCTAGACAATTGCCCCCATAGCTGGGGATTAGGTCCCTCTAACACCGGATAACTAACAAATATCCCTTACAATTAGATCATCGTTTGGTTTTCAATCGCACAAGTCCCAATTTCTAGAGTCTATAGATGAAGAGGTCGGGTGCAAAGCTAGCCCCATCGTTAGTCGTCTTTCTACCATCCAGGACTTTCAGTCAAATATCCATGGTGTTGAACTTACACTAGCTAGACCTTAGATTATTGTCAGTCTCACCATTGTCATGCACATTACCTCTGTCCAAAGCATCGTGAACACGATCAATCTTTGATATGAATCTCCTCAAGTGGTGGGGTCAAACATCCCATGTGCCACCCCCTTGAGCACTTGTGTAACAAGGTAGAATCTAGAAGGTTCTAGATGGAGGATGAAAGTTCCCTAGAAGTTTCCAGAATAACTAGGAAGGATCCTAAGAAGTTTGACTTAAGGAAGTTTGACTTGAGGCTCTCAAGTCAAACCTCTAAGATATTCATATTATGGAGAGTAGGTCAAATCTTTGATAAAGTCATATTGAAGAGAATATGTCAAACCTATGAAGGTTGACTTTAGGAAGCTTTGACTTGAGGCTCTCAAGTCAAACCTTTAAAATAATCATATTGTGAAGGGTATATAAACCTGCAATGAAAGCCTAGAAGGCATCGAGTTGTTTTGGGAAAAAGTTGAGAAGTACTTTTATTCTAGTTTGTGTAGATCCTGGGTGTTACAATGGTATCAGATCCTAGTCTTTCTTAAAGTTGGGAGTGAATACCTTATTTAGGAGGATTCGATTAAGATGTTTTTTTTTAGAGATTTTTGTTGTTCATATTCTTAAGTGTTGAATAGATAGTAGTGATGGTGCGCCATAACAATAATATAAAAAAATTATGGACTTAAATCAACCCCCTTTCCGTGATTTTCCTTCGGAGTGTGAGTTCACAATTATATGTCGTCGTAAAGCAGAAATCAGAGAGATTATAGTACAGAGATTTGGAGATGAACAATATCAAGAAGTGTTACAAAACCCACGACCTGTCGTCTTTCCTATAATTAGAAATTGGAAGGTATATATATGTGTATATACATAGCTCATGGATCGAGGTAGACATTTTCTGCCTAATTTTCCATCGCCAAATGTATTTAATATCAATGTGCACGCCATCGACAAGCATCATCTTGTGAGATTTTTAGTTGCAGAATTTGAGGTAGAATTCATGAACCTTGTCATGAGTTCAAACGTCCCTTTTGTATACCAATAGTCACGTACGGGATGGTTTGGGATTGCACTATTTACATACTATATTATGATAAAAGAATAGAGATAGTATACATTAATTTTAGAAGACAAACACCACGAAGAAAGGAGTAGTGGAGCAAGATGACGGACAATGAAGAAATGGTGGACAACGCACACACTACTCATCAAGCCAATGATCAGACGGTGTGGATAATAGAGCGCTTACATGAATTGCAGAATGCTCTTGTCACGACCCAACAACAAAACGACGTGTTGATGGAGGAGCTTAAACAATTGAGACAATCAACCGCCCCGGGACTGGTTGCTGATGAGTCGGATACGTTGCTGCAAAATATGACAAAGACATGCAAGGTCGAGCCATATAAAGGAAGTCGCGCAATGGGAGTGCTAGAAGGATGGATTTATCGAATGGAGGTACATCTGTCATATTTCCTTACATCAAGTGATTTGGACCACGGAATGTTCATACGATCTTTTCTACTCGACAATGCTTCAACATGGTTACAGACATGGGAAAGAAGACAGATTGCAAAAGAAGAACACTATGGAGCACCTTGAAAGCGAGACTGCTCCAACAATTCAAGGCAGTAGATGCTGTTACAACTGCTCGAATGAAATTATGGAACTTAGAACAACGCGGGAGTGTGCAAAATTACATTGAAGATTTTTTGAATCTTCAGGTCCAAATCGAAGACATGAGTCCTGCAGAAGCTTTAGACAACTTCAAAAGAGGATTGAAGAAGAAAATTCAAGGAGGGGTAATTTTACACAACCCGGTTGATGTCCACGAAGCAATTTCATTGGCCCAAAAGATTGAAGGAACGCTACCAAAATACGACGAAGGTATACACGTTCCATTGAACCAATACGGACCAACGCCTATGCGAATTGTTACTTGCGGAACAAAATTACCATACAACCGAACGAGAAGAATTGGCCATTGTTTTGGGTACAAAACATTGGAAGCACTATCTTGGAGACAAAGAGTTCATAGTGGAGACAGACCATAAACCGTTGGTGTACTTGGAGACACAAAAAAATCTATCGAAGAGAAAAATTCGTTGGGCGGAGTGACGACAACAATTTAATATGAAGATCGTCTATGTGGAGGGAAAACAACAATTGGCAGATGCAATAACAAGGATGTCGTGCATGAACACATTGACAGAAATCAACATTCAACCCGATTGGTGGAACAAGATAGCGACGACTTCTAAAGATGATGAGGAGATCGTGGACGCTAAAAAGAAGGGCAAAGTGACAGAAGTTCGAGGGTTGGTATTCAAGGAAGGTAAACTTTGGATCCCTGATGAACCTGTATTGAAGACAGAAGTCTTATTTGAAGCTCATGATACGGCGATAGCAGGACATGTTGGAGTTGAAAAAACATTCGAACAACTAAAACGAACATTTTATTGATCACGGATGCAAGACGAGGTGGAGGCGTACGTTCGAAGTTACATGAGATGTCAACAAAACAAGGCAACAAACCGCAAGCCAGCAAGTCTTTTACAACCACTACCAGTACCAAACAGACGTTGGGAACATATGAGCATGGATTTAGTTTGTGAGTTACCTCAAACCTCATCGGGATACGACATTATAGTGGTCTTTGTAGACAAATTGAGTAAGATGATACACATCCGTCCCACTAGAAAATCCGTCACTGCACCTGAACTAGCTCGACTATATCTGGAAGCGGTCTATTCTCATCATGGGCTATCTAAAGTTTTTATTACTGACAGGGGTACCCAATTTACTAGCTTGTTTTGGAAAAGCTTACTTGGTCTTTTTAAAACCAAATTAGCTATGTCAACAGCCTATCATCCGGAGTCAGATGGACAGATAGAGCGAGCAAATCGTACAATTGAAGACATGTTGCGGGCCTTTATGTTAGAAGAACAAGAAGAGTGAGATTGGTTATTACCATTGGTAGAATTTTCATACAATAACTCGGTCAACGCGTCAACGAAAGAAACTCCTTTATTTTTGATGTATGGTGAACATCCAAATGTGTCAATAACTCTTACGAAATTCAATTTACCAAAAGAGGAGTTATCCAAGGTAGCCGTGACTAACGCATTTGTGCAACAAATTCGACGGGGAGTACGTCTAGCTAAAGAGAAGCTAATGGTGGCCCAAAATCGCGAAAAGCAGTATGCAAATGTACGTCGACGAGATAAGAAGTTTGCAGTTGGGGATCAAGAGTGGTTGTCTACAACCAATTTACACATAATTGGATCGCGAAAACTAGAGACACAGTTCATTGGTCATTTTTCGATCATTAAACGCATTGGAGCAGTCGGTGTTTCACGTTTCTCTACTACGTCGTTACGAACCTCGACCATCAATATTCAAAGATAATCAAGAATCACAACCTTTACCAGAGTTGATAGACGGAAATGAAGAGTGGGAGGTCGACCGTGTTCTGAAAAAACGCACATACAAACGAGGACGACATGAGGTGTTGGAGTATTTGGTTTTATGGAAAGGATTTCCATTATATGAAGTTACCTGGGAACCGGTGCAAAATCTCGCAAATGCTCAATTGGCAATTCAAGCTTTTGAAAATTCGAACAACGAGGACGTTGCTTCTTGAAAGAGGGGAGGATTGTAACAAAGTAAAATCTAGAAGGTTCTAGATGGAGGAGGAAAGTTCCCTAGAAGTTTCCAGAATAACTAGAAAGGATCCTAAGAAGTTTGACTTAAGGAAGTTTGACTTGAGGCTCTCAAGTCAAACATCTAAGATATTCATATTACGGAGAGTAGGTCAAATCTTTGATAAAGTCATATTGAAGAGAATATGTCAAACCTATAAAGGTTGACTTTAGCAAGTATCTTTTATAAAGTCGTATTGTGGAGAATATGTCAAACCTATGAAGGTTGACTTTAAGAAGCTTTGACTTGAGGCTCTCAAGTCAAACCTTTAAAATAATCATATTGTGAAGGGTATATAAACCTGCAATGAATGCCTAGAAGGCATCGAGTTGTTTTGGGAAAAAGTTGAGAAGTACTTCTATTCTAGTTTGTGTAGATCCTGGGTGTTACAACTTGTTACACACCAACATGGTTGCGGCACTATTAGCATGCCCACACAACATGTAACGTAAGCTTGTACGTATCACTGCAAGATTGGGATCTATCATCACATCCACGTGTGGAAGGTGACATGGCACACAATTGCACACATGGTCCTTTCATACCATGCCACCTCGACCCTCCATAATCATGACTCTTGAAGGCAATATCTTTCATACCCGTACAATTACACGTTTTGCTATGACATCTGAGGTCATAGGTGGTGTTTGTTGCAGATACACAGTCTCATGGGTTGAATCTCCGAACCCCCGGTCGATACCCCCTTCCACGTATAATGACACACCTCAATTTGTCTCGGTGTTGGGCTATAGCAAAGTTCTT
Organism: Takakia lepidozioides; assembly: GCA_030704615.1. Taxonomy (NCBI): domain Eukaryota; kingdom Viridiplantae; phylum Streptophyta; class Takakiopsida; order Takakiales; family Takakiaceae; genus Takakia; species Takakia lepidozioides. The sequence goes on from CM060733.1 coordinate 29,327,641, forward strand.
AAAAGCTATATGCATGATCTCTTGAACAAATCTGCTCGTTGGCCGCACATTTGTGTCCACACATCTGGATCATCATGGTTGAGGATTACTGCAGCCTCTATGTGATTAGATGTAGGTAAATTTGGTTCTCGACCGAAGAGAAGAAAGTAAGGTGAGAAGGAGGCAAGGGACGCTTGTTTGCTGAACCTATAGCCCATTGCCAACCTCTAACACCGTCATTGCTCTAGTGTCCTCCGATCTTTGCCCCTTCCACCTCTTCATGTCCTTCAAATATCCGTACTGGCTCCTCCCCCTCGGACGCAGATATGTCGGGGATATCAACAAGCATGTATTGTTTCATTGCGTTCCTTCTGCTGGCAGTTTGCCAATCCACTGGACGCAACAATAATATTTGCTGGCAAAGCCTTTTGGTATCCTTAAATTGATGAAAGAGGAAACAACTCAGGATACTGGTATGTGAGCAAGGCAATGTGACGCAGGGAAATGCGCTGAGCTATCTCATCTTTCTCCCCATATAAGTACTTACGTATTTTGATCCCCGCTTGAAACACTCCTGCTAAATGGAGGCTTCACAGGCTTCACAGCTTCCATCGCCTTCGATGAATCTTGGATATAAACAATAGAAAACGTGATCTTCTGAAAGACCATCCGAACTTTGAAGCTTGCATTTTTTGTCATATATATCATTGTTGTTGAAATAATGATAGTCCAAACAAAAAAATACTTGTTTATGCAAGAATTTGGAACATAGGTGACTATCCCGACTTGATGTGCTCTCTCTATCTTTCTTGGTTGTCATCATTGCAGAATTGACTTCTCGTTCCTTGTCATCTCTTTCAAGAAACCCAGGTGGGGGACTCCAAGGGCCCGAGTATTGTGGAGGGCGTCCACTTTTCACATTACTCCTGAAGATAAACCAAATGACCATTAGCTCCGGAAGTGCTTACAAGCAATGCCTCGTGGAGAGAGGCTTGTGCCACTCTCCACTAGTTCCCACTGTTCTGCTCATTCCAAATTTGAGGAAGGGTCCATATTTACCAAATTGGGAATGGACAACAAGGGTGAGTATTGTTCAAGGCTTGCTCCAGATGTGGGACTAAAATGATGTTGGTGCTCTTGGACGCCAACCATCCCCTATCTGTTTATGGTGAGTAAACTGGTTCTCTTCTTTCACAAACCATCGACAAACGACTGTAGCTTTCAAGATGAGCTCAAATACGTAAGTTTGATACAACAATCCACATCAGAGTTAAGCCTAGGAAGTCTCGCGGCTTTATGCATTCTCATAACCCAACCATCTAATTGTGGAAGGTACAGTGCTAGTCTTTTTATGTTGCCAAAGAGATCCCAGGTTTGTACTCATTGGATTGACTTATGGATTACAGTGGTCACAAGTAGATAGACCACTCTCAGTTTAAACTTCAGAGGGGTGCAACAACTTCGGTAGTCCTAGAGTCCCACAAATAGTATGCTCGGTCAATTGCGAAATGCATGTGATGTAATTCTAGAGACGTTTGAATTATTGATTACTAGTGAAGTGATTCACTTCTATGTGCAATCTTGTGGGCTCATGTGTAAGAGAGCCAAAAGTGATGGCTACAATATGCAATATTTTTTGATATCAATGTGGTGATGTTGACACACCCCTATATTCAAGCGAATATCATTGTAGCTTGGGCACATGGGTTAGGTACTGCATCTGATGAGCAGATTAGGAAATTGCAAGGTGCCTTGAATGAAGACTACCTTCTTTCTTTGAAGCGCCCAACGCGGGTGCATTGGCTGGGTTCCCCTGAACCAGGTAACTTCCGCTACTTGTGGCGGAGACAAGCAGCAGAAAATCTTGGGTTGGGTTCATCGTAGAGAGGAAGAAGATCTGCTGGGTTTCTCGGCAAAGGTGAATGATCTGCTCCTTTCTTCTTCCAAAGTGAAGTTGTCAAAGCTCCACAATCCATCGCCCAACTGGTTGTTGACAAACTCCTCAACCAAAACGCATGCAGCTGTATAACTTGACCTTAAAGGTTCAAGCATTGACCACATTGATCCCCAACCGGCCAGTCTATTCATGATATGTCTATGGTTATATTGGGTGGGTAGTCTGTTGATTTGGGTCTATTCATGCTATGTGTGTTGCATGGTTCTTTTCTACTAGGTCTTGCTCTGGGTTTATTGCAGGGGTCTGTTTTAGTTGTCTATTAACGCTTTGTTCCACTAGGTGGTCTATTGATGTTTTCTATTGAAATTTCAGGGATACTATTTGGAGAGTCATTGCGTCAACAAGCTATGGATGCTTGGAATTTTAGATCAGCAAAGGCAATTTGCATGTGTTTTGTATGATCCATTTCAAAAGTCTGTTAAGCAATCCAGGTCTTTAACATGCTTTGACAGTTTAGAGATATGTCCTTAATCAACAAAAAACAAAATCTCTCCATTATACAATGAAGTGCTATCGTTCCTCAAGTGAATTACTACATTGACTTACATGGGATTATGATGAGATTGCATAGATTTGCACATGGTTGACGTATACAAACCCTAAAGCAATTGATACATAAGATATACACACATCTTTGAGGGCCCACATGCACACTCCATAAACAAATCCCTCTCATTCTTTTTGTTACAATTTGATCAATCGTTTTTTTGTCTAATTTTGAGCATTATATACTGATCATCATCTACGTTGCCATTGCCTGGGATGTGACCAATATGAATGTAGAAGGCGACTTGCTGAGGGGCTGTCGTTGGATTGTGGAAGCAAAACTTGTAGAGTCCTTTCCGGTGTGCCACAAATGCAAACTTTTCGTCGGCCTTGGTAGTTGCACTGTGCACCTTATTTTCTTGAGGTCCTGTCACCTGCAAACCATCCGACAAGTAATTAAGCTCCATTCAAATTGTTCCATTCACTATCATTCTCTAATCATTCTGAAGGAGGTCCCTCGAATGCTCTTCGTCCCAATTTCTAGGTTGGTGAAGATTGTGAGGTGGGCTGATGGTCCTACGTACACAAGATCTTATGTGATCGAAGGTAGCAGTTTGTGTTTTTTTCACCTTGGAATTTTACAACTTATGAAGCTAAAAGGTTATAGAAGGTGTCATAGTTAATGTACCTGAAATCTTGCAGTACTTAGGTAGACAACCCTCCTATACATGTGCAAATTTTATTAATGGATAATGTGTGGCTTGTGTAGTGGAGGGCAACATCCATGGCACATCCAACATACGATGTTCGCACAAAACACTTGTTTGTTATGTTGAACGATGTACACTTTGAGAATATGTGAAAATGATTCAATGAAAGTTGGTGGATGCGATTCGGAACCTTTTCGACATACCAAAACATCTTCAAAGAGACGATTTGACTTCAAGCATGGAAATGCAACTGCCAATGACAACCTCCTGCAAGAGGTTGTGTCCTAGTTTCTAGAACGGGTGGTCCTTGACATTGTAATGACTTAACAAGATATTTTGAAAGAATTGGTGTGTGGAAGGTCCGTCAATGACTGTACTCATGCTATATCGGCTTTTGAGTCTAGATATCATTCTTCAATGACAGTCTATAAACTTAGGTATTATACAGTACCTTGTAGATGGAGGTGAGTGCACCAACTCTTATGCTTTTTATTGTCTGCTTATAAGGAGACTTTGTGGGTTGGTTGGTTCCGTGACTAAGTTGACCATCCAAGGTGTCTATCTGTAATTTCCTCTAAATTTCATGTTTGTAGTTTATGACCGACATAAGCCTCATATTATGCTGGCATGCTTCTACAACTCAATGGAATCAAATAATTAACCAGACCTTGTGGTGATTAGTTCCAAAAATTGCATCGCATGCAACTATTTGCGTATGGCCTAGCTCCAACATTTTTCATCCTACCATAGACATTTGATCCCGATATTGAATTTTAAAATACCATCAAAATGCTGGAAGTTCAAAGGCAATGTTTCCTCCTGGTATAAGAAAATAGAATTTGGATTTTGGTCCTTCCACGTAAGTTATAGACGCTTTTCGTGTCATACTCATGTTTCTTAAAGATCTCCCATGCTAATTTTGCAGCCAGATTTCTAACATCTGCCTCTATCATAAAATCATCGCGAGTCCATGATTGCTTTGCACCTATGTTTTTTTATGACATATAATCCTTTTGCTCCACCATGATTTGCACCATAGAGAAACCTAGGTTTGCATGATCCATTGTTTCTGACCTGTGGACTCGCAAAGCCATACCAAGTGTTTCAGAACTTTGATATATTGGTCCCATGACAAGGTCTTTTAAGTACATCAACATGCAACTTCTACATCTTGTTGTAATATGTGATATTACCAATCTCAAGTGCAAGGTACAATTGTTGGACCTTGAAACACATAGACAACCAGGCCTACATGATTCCCCATATTCAGACTTCTTCATTTTAGGGCCTCTATCATGATGATGACTAAACTTTACTTTGGGACCCTTTATAGGCATCAATTTCGAGGTGCACTTCTTATCCGGCCATAACAATAGTGAAACCTAAACATGTTGTTTGAAGTCAAGATGTGAGGGCATGATAGGCACACAACTTGATATCCCAATTTGGCCCGACTTACACCACATAAAACACTCAAAACTTCCACCAACAATGAAAAGAACAACACCAACGCTGACTGAAAGAGGTGGGAGATAGCTACTAATATGATTTTGATCTAGAATGTATTGGATCTCGGACTTTTGCATGTTCTAGAAGCAACATCTTATTGAAACTGAATGTAAAATTGAGTTGGAGCATCCTCTTTATACTCCTCTTCAGGAACAAAGTGATCTGTCACGCTCTCTAAGGTATGATTCCTTCTCAACATTGACATAGACTCCTTTCCTTCCATACTGTTTATCAGCTGCCCATTGTAGGTTTTGGGAATCAACGGGTCATTCTTTGGGTTAGCAGACCCAGAAGACCTATGTCAGCAGACCCCGGGTGGGGGCCCACCGTGGAGGTCCGAGACCTGGGGAAGCACCGCGGAGGAGGACCGCGGCAGAGCGATGGTTGGGGGACGGGACCGCGGAGGGCGGCGCGGTCGGGCCGCGTTCGAATAAAACAAAAAAACAAAAACAAATTTAATTTAAGAATGAATGACTTTCCAGGAACCTCAGAGTCAGAAGTTCTTCTCACTACCTAAGTCCACGATTTTTCAAAACCCTAGAAAGGTCTCCTCCCTCATGCGAGGTAGATTGATTCCTCCACAATCTGCAAAGCTTCTCTTCCCCATATCTGTCTTCCGTAATCTGCTATGGTTGTTCTCGAATGAAGAAGTTACTCCGTTTCTAAGGGTTGGGCTCGAGGTAATGTACTCTCAAGCTGTAGGTGTCTCTCCTCAATTGTCGTCATCGGCAGAGAGGGGCGTCCCCTATGAGCACGCATTCTGGACTCGGAAGCGGCAAGCAAAAGCAGGATATCTCATCGGCGGAGGTATGTTCCATATGCTTGGATCCGATAGCAGGGGAGGCCTTTTTGGACAAATGCTTTCACAGGTTTTGTTACCACTGCATCCTGCAGTGGTCAGAAATGGTGTTGGCGGCTTCCCTCGCCCGCTCTGGTAACCCTAAGCGCCTTTCACCCTTAGTATGCCCGCTTTGCAAGACAGAGTACACCTCAATTATCCATGATTTTGTTGCTGGCACCAGGTATCAGCGAGACTTTCTCGTCTCTTCTGATGGCAGTCGATTTCAGTTGTCCGAAACTCATAAGAGACGACAGACAGTGTACTTAGGGTCGGAAGCAACATCTATAGCTCATGTATCTGGGAGAAGCACAGATCTAAGAACGTCAGCTGGACTAGAGAAGGCAGAAGGGGGATCAGTGAAAAGGAGTCGAAGAGGAGGTGCGGTACAAGCCAATCGGTGGCTACCATGCTGGGTACGGCGGGAGCTTCAAGCTCTAATGCAGGAAGAAGATGTGGAGATGGTGACGCACCATATTGTAGGGGTGGTTGAATCTTTGCAAAAAAGAGGGAAAGGAAATCAATCCAGAAACAGCGGGAGCACAGAGGGAGACTGGCATGCTGCAGTTTCAGCGGCTGTCCAGCCCTTTGTGTTTGAGCACTCTGAGAAATTTGCAGAAGAACTCTGGAGTTTTCTGGATTCCGGTATTGATATAGCCTTCTATGGTCCAAGTAGCGTCAGTCCTCCGTTCTCCGAATCCTTCACCAAGGTTGAGAGTGATGCTGCCACTGGGATTCCAAGCACTTTTATAGATCTTCCCACCCTGGCTTTTACAGAACACTTGAAAACCCAACATAGAGTAAGATTGGATATGTACGATGAAGATGTGGAGGGAACATGACAAAAAAGCCTGCCAGTATGGGGTTACATTTTGAGGGAGCAACCCTTTCTTTTCCTACTATGTAATCTTCCAGTTCAAATTGCCTTAGTAACCTCAATTGAGAAATTACTTTCTGGAGTCCCTCATAAGCTGTGTGTTCTGGCCATGGCATTAAACTAGGCTCAGTTGCAAGCTCTAGGAGAACTGCAGGGTTCCAGGGGGCAAGCAACTTCTCCTGTGACAACGAAGTAAAGGTCCAAAAGCAGCTATTGCAGGACTTATGTCCATATTCAACGAGTTGGGTTTCAAGACCTCATGATAAGACCCCTTTCTGCAACTTTGCATGAGAAACTAGTGATGTCCGCAAAAAACTATGGTTAGCTGTGGTTCAGTGACCTCTTTGTACTGGAAATGGTTGAAATTGGTAGGGTGCAAACTGAAACCTTGTACCACCAAGCTGACTACACCCTGTTTAATACAGAGAGAGAGAGAAGACTCCGGCCATAGCTGGCATATTATGATCCACCTCTGTTTGGCACCTATTGCAACTGTGCTTGTTCCTCTCAAATGGGGTATTGTGATGGTTCATAATCTCCTGCTACGGTGTTGGTATGACAGATGAACTTATTTGCCGCATTTGAGTTATAGAGCTGGAGAGCTGTTGCTATGGTCAGTCAGATACTCTCTTGGTATTTGATCTGATAACCCTGTCAGTCCAAAGGATCTATGGCTTAGGTACGGTGGGGACAGAGTGGCCTCTTCACCTCATAATCTGTCCTTAGGGATTATCCATGCTGGCTTTCCACAAGGTCTCTGAAGGAGACAAGCTCGTGGCCACTTTTTGGTATTTGAAAGGTGTTCTGTGTACTGTTCGGAGGACACCGTATGTGCTCTGCCAGTTTAAGAGACAGAGGGATGGAATAGTGTCTTGAGTGAGAAGCTAGTGATGAACGAAAGAATTTGTGAGTTCTCTGAGGGTTGATCCATTCTCCTCGTGAAAACTTCCCCCCCGAAATGGCATGCCCCTCTGAGGACAGGAGAATCCCGCCCTTAATGCAAGAGTTGAGCATCACAGTATCAGCTGAGAGCAAGTTCGTGGGATGACTGCTCTGGTCCTGCTGTCTTGAACTGGGATCTGTGGTAGCTGTGCCCTGGAACGTGGGACCTAACCTAACCCAATCCTGATTTCAGATGTGATATGACAAGTTGCCACTGACGTGAAAACTGAACTTTATGGTGCCAAAATCTGGTTCTGGACTTGGTAGGCATGCATGCTGCACAGAGTAGCATGAAGCTTGTAGTGGTGCACACTCAGGGTGAGTTCTTATGAAACAAACTCAGATGACACGCATACTCAGCATGTTTCCAGGAGGGAGGCAGGGGTTCTTCTAGGGGGCTCTTCATGTCCTGGTAACCACTGTGACAAGTTTACACAATGTTTCGACGAACACAACATTGTGTGAGAATTTTGATGACATGGAAGCATCTATACTACAACATACTACTGAGCAAGGTGAACATCTCATAGTTATCATTGTACCATACCAGGTTGGGTCTTGATAGAGCATTTGTCAATGACAAACCCCAGAGAAGCACATGGAGAAGATTTCCTTCAGAGCAATAAAACCAACCAGAAATAACTTTTCGAGTTTGGCTTCTACATGCTCAGTCGCTTGAACAGTTTCACGGGGAAAAAAGATTTGAGACTCATAAGCTAGAGGTGCTTATTATTACCTAGTTTAAAAAGCTTCAAGTCAGGTGGAAGAAATGCAGGTGCTATGTAATGTACATGCAATGCAGACCAAAATTTCACTTCAAGCTCACCTCTCAGTTTAGGGCTGCTTTTCTGTGTACATCAGTGTCAATCACCCTCGTGTCAAAAAGCTCGACTACCTGCTAATCCATTCCAAGGTTACCTTTGGTATGGTTCCTATGTAAGTTTCATGTGAGCTATACATAGATATTCTACCTTAGGGCCTCAGACTATTCTGAGCCCTTGGTTAATTAAGTAGTTGAAACCGTGGCTCTTTGAATGGTTGCAGTATAAATCGTAGGTTGAGGCTTGAGAAGCGCAACCTGTGGCCTTGTTATGCTGGCTAAATCCTGCCCATGAAGGATTGCGTCAATACACCTGTACCTCATAAAAACTGGTTCAATAAGCAACCTGAGGACCGAGCCTCATAGTTGCATATTTGTATGCCAAAGAATAATCAGCCCTCTGAAAAGTGTTGACTGCCAAACCATGATCACAAATTCACCGTGAGAGATAAAGATTCTTTAACATCCAGTGAATTTACAGAGCCTACTGCTCAACACACAGGCCATCGAGGGCCCAATGGACGGTCTGAAGGCACATGTTGAAGGATTGAACCCAGGATCACCTAGGTTATGCACAGGCAAGGCACAAACACCCAACCACTGGGCTACCTGCTCAAGAGAGAGAGGAAGGGAAGGCTTCAGATTTATTATTGCTAAAGCTAAAGCCTCATTTATGTTTGCAGTGACTACAATAAACGGATAAATAGTTGTCGCATGATCACTTAGTCCAGCAGCTTTATGCAAGCAGTGTGTTTTATTAAAGTGGCTCTAAATTTGACCTTTGTCAGAGATCATGTCAAAGGGAACCATCCTCTCATGCTCCTACAAATCATAAATTTCCCCAATCAATGTCCACCTGTTGGTTCATTTGAAGAAGGTCTCCAAGGCTTGGGCCGCTTCTATGCCTTGTCTTAGTGTGGCAATCACACCAGCTGGATCTGTCGATCCAAAAACAGAGCTCCCCGCCACTACGCAGTTGGCCCCAGCAGAGGCGGCTTGCTCTATAGTGGAAGGACCCAATCCCCCATCAACCTGGATAAAACAAAAGCTGACATCTGTTGTAGTGATTGATATTCGTTCTTGAATCAATGGTTCTGTAAGGTGGAAGCTTGATTCCATACCATACACCTAGTGTTTTAGATTTTGGCCGCACGTTCCTTGTTATTAGTGTTGATCCGGGGGGTTGACCACCTCAATGTGGATTAGACTCGTTCTTCACCCCTATGAAGTGGACCTAAAGTGCTAAAGGCAACAACACACCATGTCTAATGCATATTGAAGTAAGCAGTGCCGACAAATAGATGCACATGAGGTGAGGATACCTCAATATCTAGGTGGGGGAATTTCCGCCGCAAGTTGTTCACCTGCTACCACATCCATTGCAAAATCAATTGTTGCTATATGCCAAGCTACACGGCCAATGTGATATGTACTGGGTAGTGCAACTTAAGGACCTTCCATTATACAATAAATTTAGATTAGATTCATAAAATGTTTTTAGATTTCTCATAAATTTTCTGGTCTTCCACAAGGTTTGCAGGGAGTTGCCACCACCGAATTCGCCTTGGAACTTATCCAAGCTGCGGGCAATTATGGGCAAACATCCATAAAATCTTTCGCAAAGTACTGCAGCGCAGCCGCTACAGGCTGTATCCGGGGGCTGTCAGTGGTGAGACGCGCGAGCATTGAGCCACCCGGATACAGCCCGTAGTGGCCATGCTGAAGTGCGCTACCGGGCGGAATGAACTGACATGCGTCTACGTGGCACATTTTGATTGGCTATGAGGCGGCATGCTATGAAGATTACAAGGAGCATAGAATATGGTAAATAGCAGGCCTCCTCGCAGCCAGTCAGAAATGCGCCATGTCATCTATATCCTCTCAGTGCATTATAGAAATTGAACAGTCAATTCTGAATCAGATTCGATGCCACCAAGAAGGTGAGGGTATCAACAAACACACATCAGTTCAGATAAACAAGCACTCTACATGCCTTATGTCTACAACCCAATTGTGACCTTCTGGGGGTTTACTTCCCTTCGCCTTTGCAGCTGCAGTCTAAGACAGACTGGTGAGAGAGAAAACTGCACCTTGGACATCATATCAGGCATGAATTTCTGGCCACCAAAACCAGGCTCAACTGTCATGACAAGCACCATATCCACTGGCTCCGAGCTCTCCACCTGTATGCAGAGTTCATCTGCTGTTAGGGACGCAACTGTCTTTGCAATTATCGAATGGAAGATATGGATGTGTGGATGTGGAACTATGACTCAGAGAAAAGATACATTCCCCACTTCTCACATACCAAAGGATAGACATCTTCAACATGCGTCCCAGGCTTCAGAGAAACCCCTGCCCGCATGCCAGCAGCCTTAATTTTCTGAATAACCTCTTGCCAATTCTCTGCAACCTCTACCACGGCACATGTCATGTCACAAGATAAAAACTGTTGATAAGATGAGATCTCTGAGCTATTCCGGTGCAGCCTTGTCGAAACTGACATTTTTTTGTATGATAAGAAGTTGAATTCATAAGATCTTCCAGACATCTGTCATCAATTCACTCAGCATTTCATTTAAGAGATGCTAGCCCAAAATCTTTTGCAGATATCCCATAGGCCATATAGTTTCAGAGGGAGAAGAGCATTCAAAACCGAAATCCAACTGAAACGAAAACTGACCTCGAGCAGCCTCAATATGGAAAGTGAAAGATGAAGCGCCTGACGTGGCAAATTCCTCCACATAGTCCAGAGGGTTGGTCACCATTAGATGGCAGTCCAAAAACATCCTGCCTTCCCCACCCACCACCAGAATTTCAGTCAGCCAGAGCCATATCTTTAGCACAATACACTGTTATAAATACCCACTGACAAATAGACATCACAAGGAAGAGTTTGGGCAGATGTCCACTCACTTGGTATGCTTTCTTAGAGACTTGATGACCGGTGCCCCAATGGTCAGATTTGGGACAAAGTGCCTGCAGCTCATGAAAGGAAAGAAAATGCTTTGCCAATTAGAACCTCTCCAGCATCTCTCTCTTTCCCTCCTCAGGAAGGATCCTTTAGTGATGTAGTGCACCATCTGATCTATTCTTACTCTTCCACATGCTCTAGTTAGAATGATAGCCACCTATACTACCGGTCTACAGTAGGCATGCCATTATAGGGCCTGTGGCATGTGCAGTCTGAGGAACACGTCTCCCTGCTGTGATGTACTGGGAGCATTTCCATAGAGACAACTCCTACCAAATTTGGAAAGGTCCTCAACATGGAACAAATGGTTCAGCACTGATTATTCCATACCAGATGCATGCCCGACAAACAAAGCTTACCCATCCTGCAAACAGAAATCACATACCAACAAACCTCATATCAGCAACATTCAGATTGTACTCATAAGATGACGTTTGCCATAGCCTTGTGGGCATAGACCCTGTGCCCATTTTGAGGAACAAAAGGAACTACAACCTTCATGAGGGGCTCACTTCAGAAAAGGTTGATATGAGAAAGTTCTAGAACTGCAGGTGATCACCAAGCTGACGTATAGGTGGAGCCTAGAGGATACGGATGCAAAAGAGGAGACAAGAAACATGAACTTGTCTCGACAATTGCTGAAATTGAACAAGGCCAAGAAAATTGTATTCACCGCAAAGGAAATTGGTGAGCATCGGCTGGAAATCAATTCTGCCATAAACTTATGTAGTTATGGCTTCAAACTGATCTATTCTACAATTGACATCAGTCTAGATTTGATCACCCTCCTAAGCCAAGACTCACTACAGTCAATTACTCACCTTTCTGACCAAAAAAGCCCATCTCATCAACTGCCCATTTTCTTACCATCTTAAGCCCAAACATGGTAGTCTTACCCCTCCCTCAAGGTATCAAAATCTCCTCTCTGATACTATCCCTGACCTCCTTGAATGCTTGTACTTCCCTCATGCAAAAACCCAGCCCCTCTACAGGAGTTAGAAAAAGGAACTAAACACTTCGTGTGCTCAAGAAGCAACTGCTTTGAGATAACTCAACAATATATTTCCATCACGAAATTTGATGCAGAATTTGGAGAGCTGGCATAATTAAGGGCCAGCCCTGGTGGGCTCCTCCTAACTACTATCTCATAGGCTTATGGTGCTATATTTACACCCCAACAACAAAGTAAAAGATTTTGTGGCTTTCAGGAAAGCTTGAAAGGCAAAGTGCTCAAATGACAGACTAATGGCATAAACCTTCCCGAAGACTGTCTGAAAAAACATCTGGGCCTCCACAGTACCCTCCTTGCATACCATATCCTCTTCCAACACAATTCTGATGTTAATTCATTGCAAAGGAAAAGTTTCATATCCTTCTAATAAAGGAAATTATTGGATCTTCCTTTCGGAGACGAGAAAGAGAGAGAAAGGTAGAGAGAACGAACCATGATATCCATGTGCAGCCAGTCCGCACCACATTCTTCCATGAACTTGGCCTCCGAAGCAAGATTAGCGAAGTCGGATGACAGCATCGAGGGCGATATTTTGGGAGCTGGGAAACCCACATGAGCATCCTGCCCCATCGGTTCACCCCTTGTTTCCTTGCCTCTTTCCAGTCTCACCTTCAACGTACAGATTCTCACCTCCTTACTGAAGCTCCGCTGGATATTTTGCAGTCCTCCTTCCCACAGAAAAGACTTCGAAGGAGCGCAGTGCAGCGTAGCGCTTCCCTTCCGGAGGATGAGCTTTCCTTCTAAATTTGATGGATGGATCCATCCACCTTTACACGCCAAAATTACCTGCACGAAGATACTTTAATATACATATTCAATTGAACCGGAGGAACGGAACAGTCAGGGCCGGGCCCGGCCCCAGACTAAGGTAGAAACAAGAAATTTTATTCAAATGGGCCAAGCGGTTTACACAAGGGTCCGTGCCCAAGACCACGAAAATGACATGGTTATCTACATGGCATGATTTATGGCGCCAAACTCTTGGGCCCGCCCAATAAAAGGAACTCTCCTGCGATCGAGACCAAACTCTTTCCTTTGGGCCCAAGAGATAGAAGACTCCGGCCGAAGTCGACGTAACTAAGAGCCACTTCACGCTATGGCTATGCCCCATTTTTGGGGTGGGCCCTTACCATTAAGATATATTTTCTTAAGCCTATCACAGCTGTAGGATGGAAACAGGTCATAGAAGGGGTTGTACGCAGGTAGAGACCAGTGTTGGGCGGTTACCCGCCTGGCCCCGGGTAACCGCCAGTTCCGGTTATGTGGAACCGGACCCGCCTGTGCAGACCTGGAACCGGAAATTGGGGATTGTGTGGGAACCGGAACCGGCGGTTCCAGCTACGACCACATGTGTGGGAACCGGGTTTGGGGTTTAGGGTTCCGGTTCCGGTTCCGGTTCCACCCGTGGGCTGTAGCCCTAAGTGTCTCTAGTCTCTACGTCTCTACGTCCCCAGAACGCGGTCCGAGCTTGGATTGGCATTCGGCCCCCACAGTGGGACGACCGTCTCGCAGGTTACGCACACTGGCGGGCCGTTGAAAGACGAGAGTATGGCGATTGCCAACTCCAGCACTCGGGAGGGCCATACGGAGAAAACATTTTCTGGGGATCAGGCAAGAGTTGGCAGCCTTCGGACGCTGCGAATGAATGGGTGAATGAGGGGAAATGGTACGACTATTCCAGGTGCTCATTACATTGATCCAATTCTCCTTCCAAATGGCTCTTGCAATCTGAGAATCCCTCCGGCATGTCTCTGTTGCTTGGTACTACCCTCAGGTAGCTTGGTGGGAGGGTACAGATCTGTAATTGCTGCCCATTTGTCCCCTTCCTTGGAATAATGATCATCAACTCTTGTGCAGCCAGCAGGGTTCACAAGCTTTGGCTCACATGAAACATCTTTCCCTATTTGATTTTCCAGCTCCATGTTGCCATCCTGGCTTCCTTGTCCTTGCTTAGATTCTTCATGGGACATACTCCCCTTTATGGTTGGATCATGCAAAAAGATCTTTTCCTCAACCCTGCCTTCTTTGTCAAATCTTTTCGTTTGGTGTTCACTATGGTGTTCAGCCAGCAGGGTTCACAAGCTTTGGCTCACATGAAACATCTTTCCCTATTTGATTTTCCAGCTCCATGTTGCCATCCTGGCTTCCTTGTCCTTGCTTAGATTCTTCATGGGACATACTCCCCTTTATGGTTGGATCATGCAAAAAGATCTTTTCCTCAACCCTGCCTTCTTTGTCAAATCTTTTCGTTTGGTGTTCACTATGGTGTTCAGCCAGCAGGGTTCACAAGCTTTGGCTCACATGAAACATCTTTCCCTATTTGATTTTCCAGCTCCATGTTGCCATCCTGGCTTCCTTGTCCTTGCTTAGATTCTTCATGGGACATACTCCCCTTTATGGTTGGATCATGCAAAAAGATCTTTTCCTCAACCCTGCCTTCTTTGTCAAATCTTTTCGTTTGGTGTTCACTATGATGCCTTGACTCCTTGGCCTGAGGACTGCTTCTCCACTGTGATATAGTCAATTCATCAATCAACACCATATCTGCCAGTTCCTCTAGTGGTTTGGCTGTGTCACAATCAAATCGTAGGCCGCAGGGTAGTCGCACTCTTGATGGCTGATACTCAATGTCATCTTGATTTGTGTCTTGTTCTAAATGCACACCCGTAGATGGCCTTGGGATTTGCACAGGAGCTTGTAATCGAGGTGGGCACTCTTCATTGATGCCTGTTTGATTCTCTGTTGAACAAATGATATCTGCCAGGATTGCTTCTTCCATATCACAAAACACATCTACAATTTTTGTGGCAAGGGTACTCACATTCGTGAACTCCATCATTCTGCTGCTCCCTGACCCATTTTGTCCCAACATTTCACAGCATGAAAGTTTCATTTCACATGTTTTCGCTTGGAGCCCCAACCGGTGATTCCTTTCACTTCAGATCTGAGTTTGACTCGATGGACATGTAGTGCGATGCTCCTCTTGCTAACCTGTGTTGTTCAATTTAAGACCTTCAGGATACATTGCAGAGACTTCGCTTGTTGGTGACTTCACCCTAAAACAACTCGGTGTAGTACTTCAGTGATCTGCTCCTGACTTAACTCCAATTCTTGCTTCTACTACAGAGCCTGTGGGCATTACACTCAAATCGTCTGGCGCAGAACTACTAGGGTGGGATGTGCGAGACAAAGTGTGTAGTGACGGCAACATCTTCATGACCTGCAACTACTACCCGCCTGGTAACTGGGTGGGGCAGAGGCCTTACTAGGCAGCTGCAAGAAGTGTAATCTTTCTCTTTCTCTTCAGGACTCTCTCTTCCGATCAACATAATAACCACATTGCCTCACACATCTATGCCATATTGTATACTGCAATCCTTCATTGGGCCGGCCTTGTGTGATCTATCTCCAGGGAGAGCGACCTCCGACCTGATATCCATGATGTTACAGACTCCCGTGTTTGGGCTTAGAGTTATCAAGCGGAGCTGTAACACGAGTTCTTCAACTTTAGCCTCAGTGTAATCTGTGCTGAGCGCCAATCCTGGACCCCAGGTGGTGCGAACTTCGTCGTAAGAATGACATATACGATGGGTGCAGGCCCGGCCGGTTTGGGGGCAGCAATTAGACTAAAGCAACTGTGCATAGAGAAGGGCACTGATCTGTCTGTGTGCGTGGTTGAGAAGGGTGTTGAAGTTGGTCAGCTCTCTGCCCCTCTCTTGTACGGTGCTTAGTTGTACAATTTGGATGACAGCCAGGCTAGCTTTGGATGACCAATTTGTACTTTTGCAGCACATAATGGATAGCAAGTTGGTTGGGGCGTAATGACAGTAGGTTGCTTCCTTGCCTCAGTGTCTATTGCCATGATCAATGTTGTTCATCGTGCAACAGAGATTTATACAGAATCTCGGCGCCTGACTGTTCCTGTATATGTGGCAGGTGCACACATACTTTCGGGAAATGTGTTTGAACCACGGGCACTCAGTGAGCTCTTTCCAGATTGGAAGGATCAAGGCGTATGTCCTCAGTCCATACTTATGAAAACTGAGAGGGAAAATGAAGGACCTGAGAAGGCCCGTAGGCCAGCCAAAAAGAGGCTCGGCCCCACTCCTGGAAACATAGCTTCTTTTTTTAGGAGCTCCACTCCATACAACCAAAATGATGATCAACAGAAGCAGTTCAATGAGGATTTAGTCTTATTCATTGCAAAGGAGTTGGTTCCACTGTCTTTGGTAGAATCCCCTTGGCTAAGAAGGATGGTGTTGAGGCAAAATCCTCGGATTGTTTTCCCTTCTTGACGGACATTTGTGAATGAGGCCATTCCAATCTTGGCAGAGAAGACGAAAGAGCGCTACATGTCCCCATCTCTTCAGAGTTGTGCTACTTGCTCCGTGAGTTTTGATTTGTGGATGTCAAGAGGGGGAACTGACACTTTTGTCATCATAACGCACTTTATTAATGAACAATGGGAGCAATGTCATGTGACTCTTGGCATGTTTGAGACACCTGACACATCTGGGGCTGCCATGGCACATCAAGTCAACAATCTTCTTGTGAAGTATGGCCTCAATACTCGCATTATTGCTTACGTCAAAGATGAGGGAGGTAACTTGGCCACTTTGATCAATGCTTTGAATTCGGTGGTCTCATGTGCGTGTTTGGGGTTGGATTCTCCATTTGTGGGTAGCTGTTTTGGGCATGCAATGTCCAAGTGTTGCCAGTATGCAACAAATGATGCAAAAGTATGCGCAGATATGAGATCGGTTTCTATAAAAAAATGCCCAATCAGAGTTGCAAAAAACCATTACTTGGACCAAAAAAAGTGGCAAAGGGAGACGAGAATGGGCAAAGGCATGTGTGGACAGCGGCATTCATCCCCACAAACTGAAGACTCCGGTGAAGACACGGTTTGCTTCCAAGGTGATCATCTTCCAAGAGACTTTGGAGTTTAGGCAAGCCATAATCACTTGTTACTCTAGGCAAACCTCATTGGCACTGCAGTCCACAAGTGTGGGCCATTGCCCAATCAATTTCTACAGTTCCAGGGCCTGTGGTTCATGAGTGCATTATGAATCAATCTGGGGGATTTTGGTTGTTGTCCGATGCTCTTAATGCAGCCATTGCCACAACAATTCGCATGCGAGGAAGTAGTGCTGGGGGGGCTACAACTGTGGATCATTGCATGGGGGATTTCTCAACAGAGTTGACATTGTTGGAATGGCGGATGGTTCGAGAGGTGGTATATGTCTTGGAACCATTTCTTTCTTTTTTGGAAGGGTTTCAATCGCGCAAAGCTCACAATATGCTCGCGCTTATGCTTGACCCACGTTACAAGGGGTTGTCATTGGTATCACAATATGTGGGCAAAGAGTGTGCTTTGCATATTGTGTCCCAATATGATAGTATGGTGTTAGAGCCTCTTTTGGTAAAGTGTTTCAAGGTCTTACATCCGAATACTCCGGCCCAATCACAGCCCACTTCCACAATGGACGAGATGTCCTTATTTGGTGTGCATGACCACAATGAAGACATGACATTGACAGTGGTGAGAGAACAACTATCACATTTCAGAAGGACGAAGATAAATGAGGGTGAGTGCGTGGCTCCTTTGAAATGGTGGAAAGAACACGAGTCTCTCTTTCCGTATGTGGGATTTTTGGCACGGCTAATTTTGGGCATAGTTGGATCTCAGATTGAAGCTGAGAGGGTTTTTAGTATTGCAGGTGTCATAACAAACTTGAGACGGTGCAGGTTAAAAATTGAAAACCTTGATATGCTTGTGAGTGTAGTCAAGAATTGGCCAAATGATGCTAGAGTTGGTTGCTTTAGTACTTTGTCTTAGAGACAAATTATTGTTCAACATATTACATTATACTCCTTTGATTGGAGTTTGTTTATTTGTCATTTTTATTGAAAATTTCAGTGACATCCCGTGTACTTAGTTTGTTGTATGCTATATTGACAAAGCATCATCCAAAAAACACAAATTTATGTAGTTTTTTTTAGTTGTGCTTTTGCTGCACCATAAAAGGTAACCATAGAATTACACATGTTTAATTTGTTTTGTATTTTGAATTAAGATCCTTATGTAGTTAGTTTGTTTTAGTTGTTCTTTGCTACACCGTACGACAACTTATAAAATCTCTGGTTTTCCGTTTTTAATGGAGACCATGCGTATATAACTAGTTATATATACCATAAAAGACAATCACAAAAAACATATAAGTTTATTTACTTCTGTTTTACTAATAAATTCCCTGGTTTTAGTTGAAAATTCTCAGTATGACCAATCAGATCAGTTCATCTAATTTTCCAGAAGAATAAAAAATTAAAAGAATTTAATATATTTTTAAAAAAGAACCGGAACCTAACCGGAACCGGTGTTTTTTTTCCAGCAACTAACCGGTAACCGGAACCGCCCCCATGTTAAAAAGTCAGAACCTGAACCGGACCGGAACCGCCTTAATAAAAAATAACCGGATCCGGATCTGGAACCGTCTCTTCAAAAATTTGTGGAACCGGAACCGAAGGTTCCTTCACAAAGGCAAGAACCGCCCAACACTAGTAGAGACTGTCCACAGCCAGCTCGCGGCAAGCACTCAACGCAAGTTCTGGCCGTAGAATCATCAGCCCTCTCTATCTCTTGGACCTCCTCCTTCCATGATGAACACAAACATCATCAACAATCCAGCAAATTGCTCGTTTATAAGTTGTTGCAATGCCAAAATGGTTGTAAGCACGCCCTTGTAGGCCATGAAGAGGACCAAGGCCACAAGAATATTATGCCTTCTTGCTTCCATAGTTTAGGGATACACGATTTGATGGGAGACAATCGTGTGTGAAGCGTAGAAGACAAAAAATGAAAGAAGGGTGAGAGTGGTTGATATTGGTATAAGTTGAGCCCAATAGGTTTACACGAAGAAGGCCCAATTCCTTGAAAATTATATTTTAATCAGTTCATTCAGCCCAATTGTGGGCCCCAAAGCTCTAGTCTTGGGCCCCGGCCCTTGTGTGAACGGGCCCTCAATTGAAGTCATATTGAAAGGAAACAAGGAAAAGTAGGCTTGCTGTGCATTCCATGACGCTGCAAAGGGGGCCAACCCACACAGGGAGGACCAGAACAGAGAGATCATCACAGCCCACACACGGCAGTAAAACAGAACAAGAAACAGGAGATGTAGTTGCCTGTAGCATGCAGAGTTCAAGGAATCCACCAATATTCAAGAAGGTGACCCTAAGGCCATGTTCCCAGACAGCAAGTGTAAGAGTTGGATGCAGAGGAATGGCTATGGCGGTTGTGCGAGCCGTGTACTAGATTCTGCGGGACCCACTGCTGGCTTTGTCTCACTCGTCAATGCTAACCACCCACCTCGCCATGATTTCTGCGGAGCATGCATTGTGTATTTCTGTGTGTGCTCTGTGGGTCTTTTTGTCGTGCATCAGATCGCATGGACCTAAGAGTCATCAGCAGAAGTTGGTCATCTGTTTCATTTTGGTTTATTCACTCACTCTTGCTCTCTGCTTGCAATGCAGCATGCGCCGGAGGAAGGAGAATCGTTGATGTATCTGATCCACAACCTTTTGCGTGATCGCTTTATGAGAGGGGCAGTTGGGTCTGATTGTTTGATCCATTAACAGGGCCGGTGACCGAGCCAATTGGGCAATTTTGAGAGAGAGAGTGAGAGAGAGAGCACTGTTGTGACATTGCAGGGCAACAAGATATTAAGGGGCGGAGTTAACTGTCAATCCTACTGCAGCAAATATGAAACTCTGACATAGCTCCATTTCGGCCGAACCTAGTTTGTGGGCTGGCCTAAAAGGTCCACATGCGACAAGAAAGCTGAATTGCGTGATCGAAGAACGTTAGAACTCAATGTTCTGCACCAGACTAAGAGAGAAAGGACCATTGTGGCAATCAAAGGGGTTGGGGAATCTGTGCCGAGCCCGATTGGTGTCACCATGCATTGTATACCGTTGCAGACATGTACACTCTTCCTTCCTTCACAACGTATTACTGTCATATTGTTACATCCACAGAAGTCACAAACAAAGAGATAAATAACGGAAGAAGAGCGGAAGAAAGGATGACAAAGAAGAAGTTAGAGATGGAGTACGACCAGAGGGCTAAAGAGCTACAAAAGAAAGACCAAAGAGCGTACCACACCCCAAAAGTCGCCACGACCACTACACTAGTTGGAGGTGGGTCGTTACTTGTTCACTGATGCGTGAGAGAGACAAACCCTGAGATCGTCAATTACGAGAACAAAATGGATTTCTAAGTACATTATTTGGTACGATGTGCAGTGATGCAAGTTTGGGCTGTGTGGTGTGGCACATCCAATATTTCCAACAACAATGTCTGCTCGGATGCCATTTGGGAAGTGAACCTGAAGGAAGGGGCTGCGTGGATATGGCTTAGTGCGCTCATTTTTGAGCCATGTGCCCAACACTTGCTTGCCACAATTGCTCATATTTTGTTTCTCTTGCTCTATTCATTCTCATGTGGAAGGGGCAGAAACTATTCAAATGCGACCGCAATTTGTTCCCGCAAATCTGAGTTCTACTCCAAAGTGTCTCTCGGTTGTTGTTTCTATTTGCTCGTTGTCAATTTCGGGGTGTCAGTATGGGGCATTGTCGACGTTGTCAGAACAGGATGGTCCAATGTTCATATACATCTGGAGGCCTTGGCAATGGTGCAAACCATCACCTGGATTGTCATATTCCAGCATATGAAGAACTTAAGAAAACCAGGGTTGGTAAAATCTCTCAGATTTCTGCAGGCATGGTTTGTGGTTGCATTTCTCATTTCCCTCCTCTCTATTCTTCCCAACCTTTTCTTAGTCATGCAGAAGGCTCCCTTCATCTGGGGTTCCTGGATGGACATTGCATCATTTCCAGCCACTCTATTCCTTGGGATGATAGGGCTTTCTGGGAAAATGGAGGTTGAATTTGTAGACAATATTTTCTCAGAGCCTTTGTTGAGTGAAGAGCAAATCGAAATACAGGCAGTAACACCCTATGCAACAGCAGGCATTTTCAGTCTAGCCACAATCTCATGGCTAAACCCACTGCTTGCTGTTGGAGCAATGAAGGATCTGGAACTGAAGGACTTGCCCTTGCTGGCGCCCAACTACTGTGCACACAAGGCCTATGCAGATTTCAATGGGAGTTGGGACAGTCTGAAAAGTAGAAGTCCATTGCAAGCTCCTTCACTAGTCTTGACCATGGTTCAATCCTTCTGGAGAGAAGTTGCTTGGAATGCATTGTTTGCATTCATTGAGGTCTTTGCAACATACATGGGTCCCTTCTTGATTGATGATTTTGTGGAGTATCTGGGTGGACGCCGAAGGTTTGCAAATGAAGGCTTCATATTGATCTCCATTTTCTTTTTCGCCAAGATTGTGGAGACCTTGGTGGAGCGCCAATGGTACCTGGGGTCACAGTTGCTTGGCTTGCGCACAAAAGCAGCTTTAACAGCGGTCCTCTTTCATAAAGGTTTGCGTCTTTCTAGCCAATCACGGCGCAGTCACACAACTGCAGAGGTCATCAACTACATGGCGGTTGATGTTCAATGCATTGCTGATTTCACCTGGTCGGTGAATCATATCTGGATGTTGCCACTGCAACTTAGTTTGGCATTGGCTGTTTTGTATAAAGTTGTGGGAATGGCATGGGTCGCAGCCCTGGGGGCAGCATGTCTCCTGCTAGTCCTAAACACTCCCCTGACAAAATTGCTTCAGAAGTATCAGGCCAAGGTTATGACAGCCAAGGATGAGCGCATGAAAGCCACATCAGAGTGCCTGAGAAACATGCGGGTTTTGAAGCTGCAAGCATGGGATGACAGATACCTTGAAAAGCTTCAGGAATTACGGATAACAGAATATGGCTGGCTCTTACGACATGCATTGCTCTCAGCCTCCAGTGTCTGCATGTTTTGGACAGCACCAGTACTGGTCTCAACAGCCACATTTGCCACATGTGTGCTTCTGGGCATACCTCTGTCTGCTGGGCGGATTCTGACAGCCTTGGCAACTTTCCGGGTCCTTCAAGACCCGCTGGACAAATTCCCAGAGTTCATCTCAAATCTTGCACAGATGAAGGTAGCATCAAAGAGTAACGTGTCTAAAGAGTCTAGAAACATAAAGTGCAACTTGGCAATCTATTTGAGCCTTTCATCTGAGATCTGTGACAAAATGAAGTAACTGGACCCTGGAGAAGGACGTATGAGCTACACTAAGGTGGTTGATGATGCTGTCAGGTATCAGTGGAGCGACTGTGGCGGTTTCTTCAGGAGCCTGAGCTGTCATGTGATGCTACAATACGCATCCCGAGCACGATGGGTGATGGTGGCAATCAAGAAATGGCTATTGAGATTGAAGGAGGGGAGTTCAGTTGGGACCCAACTGTGCAAGCACACACTCTCAGGAGAGTGAATTTGCACATGAGGAGGGGGGCAAGGGTCGCAGTTTGTGGGATGGTCGGCTCCGGCAAATCCAGCCTGCTTTCTTGCATTTTGGGAGAGATACCAAAGATTGCTGGCACGGTGATACTCTTCTGAATATCTTTAATTCCTCTTTCAATGTCAATCTACGTGTTTTTTTAGGTTATCACCCCTTTGCCTGTCATAGGGTTTACCCACTGGGATCTGAAACTCAGCCTGAAATAGGCATTTCTCTCCTGAAAGACTGCAACAATTTGGTTACTGGGCCTTGCATGTTCATTTGCATTATCATCATAAGCAAAACCAGCACCGACCTTTTGGTTCACACTATATTGATGTCATCTCATGTTACAACAAACTTGTGTTACATGGTGCAGGTGAAAGTGTGTGGAAGCACTGCCTATGTGGCTCAGTCGGCTTGGATTCAGAGTGGCAAAGTTGAAGACAACATTTTATTTGGGAGTGACATGGACCATACAAGGTACCAATCTGTGCTGGAGGCCTGTGCTCTAAAGAAGGACCTGGAGCTCTTTGCCTTTGGGGATCAAACAGTAATTGGAGAGAGGGGCATCAATTTGAGCGGAGGGCAAAAACAGCGCATACAGCTAGCACGTGCACTATACCAGAATTCGGATATCTACCTTTTGGATGACCCTTTCAGTGCTGTTGATGCACACACTGGCTCTCATCTCTTCAGTGTTAGTCACAGTCCAGTGCTTTTCCTGTTTTCTTGGCCCTAAGAATACTCAAATCAGCTGTTGAAGTGTCTGATGCCCTATCACGCAGAGCTTGGTTACTTTGAGGATAATGGGCTGGATTGGTCGGTCATGTATTTAGATGAAGGGGGCTTAAAACTTGTGGTAGCGAAGCATGATTGATCTACTGTTTAATTCGACAAGATGTGACATGTATTGAGAGACCATTGCCAGTCTCCCAGGGATGGGACTGGAAAGCTGTGAATCGTGCAGGATGGAACATGAGTAAACTCCTTGCAGCATATCAGAATGACGACAATTTATTGTTAAAATTGATGGGGAGGGGGTGGGTATGGCAGGAATGTGTACTGAAAGCATTGGGGTCCAAGACAGTGGTGTACGTGACACACCAATTGGAGTTTTTACCTGCATCGGACCTCATCTTGGTGGGCATTTCCCCTCCAGTGTTGTAGATCTGAGGGTTGAGAATTCTTTGTTTTGGCCACTTTGGGTGATTGCTCTTGGACCCAAGTTTAGAAAGGCAATTGATAGTTGAATTTGCATACCAAGTTGCAGATTGATTCTGTCTGATCTTAGCTTTGGATTGGACAATTTCAGTTTCTGCCATCTTTGGCACACTCAGAGTCAACCCTGGATATCAGTTAGCCCTTGGGAGTGAAACTATTAGAGAGGGTAAACATTTTAACAGTTAGGGAGGGTGACCACAAAAGATATTAACGCACTCAAAAGGTAACAATTAGATTGTACTCATAAGACGTTGTTTGCCGTAGCCTTGTGGCCATTGACCCCGTGCCCAGTTTGAGCGGGAACAAAAGGGACAGAACCTACCTCTGTCAGGGGCTGACGTTGGTAGTAAGACTTACCTCCATATAAAGAATTAATCCGGGTTTTCCAGATATCCTCTAGAAATCCCTTCACACAAGCATCAATCTGCTGTGTGTGATTTGCCCAAAAACTAGGCCTCAGGAGGGCCTGGGCTTTTGGCTCAGCCTCGAGACTTTCAAAGTTGGTAAACAGGGGTACAGGCACAATTCCCTTAATAGATTTGAAGAGAGCGTCTCTTTGGTGAGAGAACCCCGGACAGTGTATCAGAAAATGAATACTGTCTTCAGATTGCCCACACAACGGGCAATTGCACTCTCCCTTTCCTCTCTGCTTCTGTTTGCTGTTCAAAGGTAGGCTTCCTGCCCTGAGTTTAAATTTCAGTCTAGTGCCGAGAGTGGGTAGACCCTTGAGGTCATCCAAGATGTCCTCCCCCATGTCACAGACTGGAAACAAGTTCAGGGAAGTTTTCTGCCTAACTTCATTTTCATCAGACAATCTCATGGCAACAGACATGGCTGAGGACACTACAGCCTCTAAGTCAGATTTATCCAGCAGGGTCAAGACTTGCGGATCCAGGTCCAGGTCCTTGAGGATCTCTTCTACTCTCTTCTGCCAGGACTTAGCCTGTTTGACAGGGCGGTCCTGTTTCCAAGATATAGAGTCGATTAATTTAGGATATCTGGTGTTGGGCATATGTTGCAGCTGACCCCACCATCTGACCTTGAATTCATCTCGTCGGGAGCTTAAGGACGGAATGCCAAACTCACCCCGAACAGCCACATTGGCTGTTTTGGAGCATGCTGACATACACTCCTTAAGCACCCCCACTTGAATGGATTCTAGAGACTTAGCCTGGTTGGAGTTATCAACCCATATAGCAGATCCGTACTCCAAGGCAGGTCTAATAACGCGACAAAGCATGGTTTTCTTAACCTCAGAGTTGACCCCTCAGCAGTGGAAAAATTTAGTGAGCCCCAGAGCTTTGCCCTTGCCAGTTTGAACAACTAGAGAAGGCGGTAACAAGTAGAGAAGGAATTACATATGATATCAACACTTAGGAAGGTTGACAAGGAAAAATATTAAAAGAAACACTTAATTCATGCATTAGATTGAAAAAAGTTGAAATGGAGGTCTGTCGACTACCTTGGATATGTTTACGGACTATCTTTTTCTCAATTGAAGCTACTTCGCTGCTCAAATTTAACACACATCAATGGGTCACCCTTCATGTGCAATCTAACAAAGCCTAGAGGTTAGAGGCTCATTGAAACAAAAAGTTTCCTAGATGGCCACTCACTTGGTTGAGTGAGGTGAATAATGGACAGCTTGTTCAGAAGAAAAGTATGGACTGTGACAGTAGGCTGGTGGGTGGCAACTCATTTCTTAAATTGCAGATTCATGGTGTATTGACAGTATGTGTATCACTACTATTAGAGTTCATGAAAACTTATCCAAGTCACATTCTGTTAAGTAGTAGTACATGTTTGTCAACAATAACAATCAATACTTTGCCTTAAAAGATTTAGGGAGTAGAAAGAAGCCAACTAATAGGATATACTCATAAGACTTTGTTTGCCATAGCCTAATAAGCTAACTAATAGAAGAGAAAAAATCTACTCATAGACTTTGTTTGCCGTAGCCTTGTGGCCATAGAAGCTAACTAGTAGAGAAGGTGAACACTTGTGGACGTAACTAATATGCAGGGTTGACTGTATGTGGCGATCTCCTGGTCACATTTTGGGTTTCTTTCCACCTTCTTTTGGCTTGCTTTGGTCCCCCCTCTCCAATACAGCCCTTGTGAAGAAACCAGAATACGAATACTTCTGTCTGCCATTCACGACTTTCTCAAGTGTCCCTGTTTCTGACATGAGGATTATTGGCAACTGCTAGGTGCTGCACAATGGTGAAATTGTACAGGCGGGGAACTACGATGCGCTTTTGCTGGCAGGCACCAACTTCAGCACTTTGGTGGGTGCTCATCATGAAGCTATGATCAGCATGGCTGTGGGCAGCTCTTCCGAAGATAATGCTGAAATTGATTCAATGTCTGGAAGAAATGACACAAATGGTTCCGGCGACACTGAGATATTACAACAGCAGTCTTACCTGAAGAAGGAGATGTCTGGCAAAGACCAAGTTCGAAAGACAAAGAACACCAACAGGGAGGAGATTCTGCAAGAACTACCAACACAGCAACTTGTTGAAGAGGAAGAGAGAGAGAAGGGCAAAGTTAGCTTCAGTCTGTATTGGTCGTACTTAACCGCAGTCTATCAGGGCACCCTTATTGTTGTCATCCTTCTTTCACAAACAGTCTTCCAGGTATGTATGTCATATCACAACTTCGATCATTCAAAACTTCGTTAATTCTGTTTGCTGTTGATTTAAGCAGATTTCTTCCTCACATGTATCTTTGATAACTATGAGATGAATCAGGAGCACTGGTTTGAATGTTCCCACACGACTTACACATGTTCCTCTTCTGTCCTCAAATGGTTGAACTTGTTTCTCCACTTTTAGGTGCTTCAGATTGGAGGAAACTACTGGATGGCATGGGCATCTCCGACCTCAGTAGGAGGCACCAGCAAAATAACCAACACCCAACTGATTCTAGTGTATGCTGCTCTTGCCTTTGGGAGCTCTTTCTTTGTGATCATACGGTCTTTGGCAGTTATGATTGTGGGGTTACACACAGCACAGAAGTATTTTTTGGCCATGGCGCAGTGCATTTTCCGGGCACCCATGTCCTTCTTTGACTCCACTCCCATGGGCCGCATCCTCAACCGGGTAAATTCTGAGTCTCAGAGCTTGCCTCTAGTCTATATTGTGCTATCAACTAGTCTGACAATCATTGCACACATTTGCAGGAAAATTGAAAATCAAAGTAATGGTCTGGTTTGCATGCATTGGACCACCATTCATCACTTGATAGTGAAATACCCAGTCACAGTTGTAGCCATTTATACCGAATTTCTTTTTAATGGATATGCACCTCTATAGTTGAGATTTTCCTCGCCATTTGGGGTGTGGATGCCTTCAAGTCATACTAACAAAAGATGTGCGTTACCAACAGGCGTCCTCAGATCAAAGTGATTTGGATTGGGAAGTTTACTACAAATTCAATAGTCTGGCTGTCACCAGCTTACAACTGCTGGGTACTATTGTGGTTATGTCCCAGGTGGGATGGGAAGTTTTGGTCCTATTCCTGCCTGTATTTTTGGCCTGTATATTCATGCAGGTTTGCTCTCTTTCTCCAAACTCTGTTTTCACTTCTCACTTCCAGCAGTTGTTCATTACAGAGGAATAGAACGATACCAAACGCTGTGTCTGCCCTTGTTTTCTGCATGTACATGACATGATCACACCAAAAAATGATAAATTAGTGAGTCAAAGCAGAGTGAGTACTAAGTGCATCTCTCTTCTTCCTCCCTGTTTGACAGACTCTCGATCTTTCTCATATCATGGACATCCTGATATTGTTGCATGCAGCAATATTACATTAGATCAGCCAGAGAGTTGCAGAGACTGAAGGGCATCCAGCAGGCCCCAATTATTCATCACTATGGGGAGTCCATTGCAGGGGCAGCAACTATTCGAGGGTATGGGCAAGAGAAACGATTCATAGCCACAAACCTAGCGCACTACGACAAGTATATGCGTCCTTCGTTTTATCATTTAGCTGCAATCCAGTGGCTTGTATTCCGAATGGAGCTTTTGGGTATCCTTGTGTTTGCTTTCTCCATGGTGCTCGTGGTAGTGATTCATTCCAACACCATCAATCCAAGTAAGATGCAGATCTTATCTGTTGAATGGTTCTGAGGTATATGAAATGGGAGATTCCATGAGGAGTGCAGGATTGCCATGGGGAGGAGTGGTAGAGTAACAGAGAAGAAAGAGTTTCAGCATCACTCTATCGGATGTTCTTCGTGCCTGCGAAAGGACCTGTGATGGTGTCCGTTATGATTCAGTTTGTTGCTATGCTTGCCATGGCCAGGATAGGAGGACAATTGGATTGCTGTGTTTATTAATCACTGCAGAAGTTGGCATAGTTTTCCTGGTTGGGTAAACATAGGCATGGCGAGGATAATATTGATGATCTTTCAGATGAGGTGTTGTCCTGCATTGAAAGGTAAATAACAAGTGACAAGGTCTTATTGGTGGTATAATTGCAGGTCTGGCAGGGTTGGCCGTGACATATGGGTTGAGTTTGAGCACGTTGCAGTCATGGTGGGTGTGGAGTCTTTGCGATGTGCAGAACAAGATGATTGCAGTTGAGCGTATACAACAGTACATGCAAATCCCCAGTGAGGCTCCCTTGGTCATCAAAGATGCACGCCCTCCCCAGGACTGGCCTTCTCATGGAACCATCCACCTCCAGGACTTGCAGGTGACTTTTTGCTGTGTTTTAATCTTTAGTTGAAATGATGTAAAAGGAAGGTCACTCCCACCTTTTGTGCTCTCTGGCACTGAAAATTTAGTGTGTGAGAGCGTTTCCATATCGTTTGTCTTAATTGCTCAATGCGTGTCATATGGTGGACAATGACGATAAATTCTTGGATTTTGTGGATATTGGTTGATCCAAGGTTCGTTACAGCTTGCATTTGCCAATAGTGTTGCATGGGATCACGTGCACTTTTTGGGGAGGAAAAAAAGTGGGTGTGGTGGGGCGCACTGGCAGCGGCAAGTCAACACTGATACAAGCACTTTTCCGGATGGTGGAGCCTGTGGGGGGCAAGATTGTGATTGACGGTCTAGACATCGCCAGCATTGGCCTACACGATTTACGATCAAGATTAAGTATTATCCCCCAGGATCCTACACTGTTTGAAGGCACCATGCGTGCCAATCTTGATCCACTGGGAGAGCACTCAGATGCGAAAGTGTGGGAGGTGCAATTGCTGCTTGCCATAATGATCCCCATGACATGTGAATGCAATTGTAGCATTTCCCCCTTACAAAAAGGATGAAGAATGAACAGTCAAATGTAGTCATCTGTTGAGGACATGTAAAGTGTAACTAGGTTAAAGTAGTTTTACAGTGTCTGGATTAAACTTGCAGTGTGCTTCCTAGAAATGCTCACACAAATTTGGACAACTATATTTTGAAAGATTTTGACCTCGGTTGTCCAGGCACTAGACAAATGTCAGTTGGGAGACATGGTGCGCGCCACATCAAAAAAACTTGATTCGTCAGGTTAGTTTGAAGTAGATTTTACAATTTTATTGTGCTGCAATGTCTGTTGTGCAATCTCCATCACAGTTTCTGTGGTAGCATCGAACCACTAACCTCTCTGTAAGATTCCAATAAGTCTTTCCAACAGTGAATTTCAAAATTCAGGGAGGATCTTTTTAGTAGTCTATCAGACTCATTGGGGTTCTCGAAGTTTCTGCATAGCTCGTCATCTCTTCACAAGGTCCTTACATGCTATGCGTTATGGATGCAGTGGGTGAGAATGGGGAGAACTGGAGTGTAGGCCAGCGGCAGTTGGTGTGCTTGGGGCGTGCACTGCTCAAGCGCACTCGTATCCTCGTGCTCGATGAAGCAACAGCATCTGTGGACTCTGCCACTGATAGAACCATCCAGCGCACCCTGCGTGCTGAATTTAAGGCCTGCACCGTCCTCACCGTCGCGCATAGAATTCCGACAGTCATTGACAGTGATCATGTCTTGGTGCTCCAAGATGGTGCGTATTCTGCTCTCTGAACTGTGCCTCATTGTTTGTCTGAGTGTGTCCATAGAGGGAGGATGTAAATGAAGTGCCCTAATGGTTTTACCAACCTCCTTTTGACCTTGGAGTACAGATAAGATGAACCCTCACGTAGAACCTGATTTGGAGTGCAGGAAGGATGTCCGAGTATGATGCCCCAAGAGAGCTCTTGGAGGACAAGTTGTCACTGTTTGCAAAGCTGGTTGCTGACTATAATTCCATGCACTCTATTAGTAGCGACCCTTCTGTTGTGGTTCCTGGCTCATCAGAGCTGTTTGACCATTGAAACTAGGTTGCAATCACATCTCGTCAATGGTGCACCCTATTCCACTGGCAGGTGTTGAGTCTGCTGTTGCAGCCCCAGGTAACATCTAGCAACCCCACCACTTAACAGGCGCCAAATGCAAGACTGGGTAAAAAAGAATATTGCCACAAAATGCTAGGTGGATGTGTCTTGGCAAAGGTCTAGCCCAGTGTTGGACTGGTCTACAGGTTCTTACATTTGTGAAGGAACATTCAGCTCCAGTTCCACAATTATTTGAAGAGACGGTCCTGGATCCGGTTCCAGTTTTTTTCTATTGAGGCAATTCTGGTTCCAACTTTTAAAGCCGGGGGTGCTTCTGCTTACCTTGTTACCTGCCGGGAAAAAACACCGGTTCTGGTTAGGTTCCTGTTCTATTTTTAAGATATATTTTAATTATTGAAAATGTTTTAATAATTTCCATTAAATATATAATACCTTAAAAATTTGTTAAATTGTTACAGTATATATATAGTGTGTGTGTGTGATTTGAGAAGCTGTCGCCTGCTCTCTCTGGAGCAGGGGGCGCCCTCGCAGCCTCATCACTCAGGCTGCCCACCACGACCTCATGTAGCCTGAGACACAGTGACCCACCCCACCGAGGGGTTTAACCTATACAGAACCCTGGGGAGCCCATGAACCCATGTGCAGCCCCGGCACACTCCTATCCTTCCCTGTCCTTGAACCCTGGTTCCGGATCTACAGTGGCGGCCTTGGCCTCAGTTCCTAAAACCGGAACCTGAACCGCCCCCCTTAACAAGTCCCATAAGCAGGTGGGGGGCGTCCGACATTGGTATCAACACTCGGTATCAACACTCGAATAGGGAGCCCGGTGGTTGGGAGTTTGTGCCTTGCTTGTGCATAACCTAGGGTTCAAAGTGTAGTAGTCCCCAGTGGTCCCTCTGGATGAAGAGACACCATAATTTACGCTTCCTTCGGGAGGGGTCATCCTTCCTTCCTTTGGTGTCAACCAGACCAAGCTGGTATTCATTCTTGTTGCTAGGAATTGGATGCCCGGTTTTGGCACCTCCCATACCTAGGTCAGTATTCCAACTGCATTAGGGCCAAGAAAATGAATTTGCACAAGGTATCAAGTATCAACCCTACGCATTTGTTTTTGCTTTGAGAGTTTAGGCTTCCTCTGGCCCTATAAAAGACATGAACTGTTTGATGCAATGATTGAGTGGGGGGGTTGGTATCCTGTGTGTACGCTCAGGTGAGCACAACCCATGGGCATGGGAGTTTTATGGTTTTTAACCCCGGTCATAGGAGTTATATGTTTTCAAAACGGAATAAAACCATAAGCGGGTATAGTTTTTTCGTGCATTTGTACGGTACATCTGCGCCAATTCAGCGAGGGCGAAACCTTCAGTAGTGTAGCCAGAAACCCTAAACCTATAGTGGCGGCGGTGAATTTCGCATCGAGAAATGATGTGCTATGGGCACAAACTGAATTTCGCAGTGAGAAATGATAGTTTAGGTGAATTTCGTATGGAGAAATCATATATGCTATGGGCACAAACTGAATTTCGCAGTGAGAAATGATATGTGACATGGGCACAAACCTAAGCAGCGGTGGGTTTCGCATTGTTCATCAGGTATAGGGGCTACTTGTTCTTTATGTGTAGGGTAAGCCTCCGGGATTACCGAAATGAGCCCCACCACGAGCGGTAGCCGAATGGCGGGGCGAGTGTAGGTAATCCCCCACACGAGGAGGCTTACCGTGCGTGAAGAACGTGCAGGGAACGCTATAACTCACTGGCCAGCCTGGCGGGTAAATTATAGGATCGTGTAACTCATTGGCCACCCTGGCACGTAGAGTTAGAGGTTTAAGTCACTGGTTTCCCTTCCCTTCCATGTCAGTGCTCATTCTTTAGCTGTGACAGAGCTTATGGAGATCATCTCATGAATATGCTGGGGACTATGTTTTAGTCGCAGTTCAATCCCGCCTTGTAATAAATTTCCTGAAAGTTGGTCAAGTAGTATTCACTCCCTGGTTCCACTGCTTATCTCCGCTTCATCTGGAGTTATTTGCCAATACATCTGACGGCAGTCCTTGTTTCTAAGAAATCCTTAGCAAAACATGTTCTCAGGTTGGAAACCTGGAACTGGAAAGTACCCGCCACTTGTACTCCAGAAATTCCAGGGTAGTGATGTCTTAGTCTCCTCCTTGGTGAAAACATATGATGTCTGCTGCACAAATCAATCAACAAATGCTTTGGATACCTGCAGATGTATCTCCGTAGGAGATATTTTGCGTCCAAGAAGGCTGCAGGATCCGCATGGTGTCCATGCACATATTATAAATTGTGGTTTTGTAGGAAATGATATTTTGTCCTTTCCCCTCATGATCTCTATGAGTCAGTTTTGTCTGCCTTTTGACTCTCAGACAATCCCTTGTGAAATAGTGGGTTTTGGACTACTTGCGGCCCCTCTCTCTTTCTTGTTTCTTGCTTCCTCCTGTTCTTTGACTTTGCCGCAGACATTACAAAGTACCATTTTCAATTCATCTCCCAGCTTGTAGCATGCACTATTTCAATTTCTGCTCTTGTAAATCTTCTTTCATCTGTCTGTTCATCAATTCAGCTGGATATAATTTATTTGAGTAACTAATGCACGTTGAAGATGAGACTTGATCAAGATATTAAGATTGCTTGCTAGTATCCTTGATAGTATCCTTTGTGATCAGATATGTTCTAATAATTAGCCACTAAGCCTCCTCTAACCTCAGAAGAGAGAATCACTTCCCAATTCCCAACTTCGGTGCTTCAGTACAAACAAGAGGACAATCCAAGACCTCATAATTATGTACTGTTCACGAATTTCTGCCAATATAATGATGGATGGAACGGCTCAAATTGTGTTCTCTACCAGCCATCGGGCAATATCTAACTGAGAAGCATCAGGCAATAACTTAGACAACCCACCTCCTGCTTGCCATCACCAGGAAAGGGGTATCAGGATCTTGCCTATAATGGCTGCTGTGATTCTTCCGTAGGGGAAGAACAAGCTATGGCACAGAGATCAGCAACAGAATTGTTGGTAGACCGCATTAAATACTCAGCCACCAACTTTGCAAACAGAGATGACTTGTCTTCTAGAAGCCGGAGTGGGGTATCATACTCCGACACCCTTCCTGCACTCACAAAACAGATAACATTAAACCAGGTTATATTGGGAATGTCTGATAGAGTTGCAATGTGAGAAGAAACAAGTATTGATTGATAGTTAGCATCCATATAGCAGCCCTTGCATCGTACCATGTGGGTGAAAACTCACAATGCTTCGCAACCGTTTCCCCAAGGACTACAGCATTGTGCATCATTAGTAAACTCACAAGGAACTGTGGAGTGATAAATTTCTTTCTCTCTCTCTACATGCATGCATACAATCCAAAGAGGAGTAGATTGCTGCACACCATCATTTAACACCAAGATGTGGTCACTGTCAACGACTGTGGGGATACGATGCGCGATGGTAATGACAGTGCAGGAACTGAATTCAGATCGCAGAGTGCACTGAATGACGCCATCTGTGGCACTATCAACAGATGCTGTTGCTTCATCGAGCACGAGTATGCGAGTTCGCTTGAGCAGCGCACGCCCCAGGCATACCAGCTGCCGCTGCCCCACGCTCCAGTTTTCACCACTCTCGCTTACTGCATTGTCACGAACTCCACTTCCTGTTAGCAAGATTTCTCTAGATTGCAAAGTACTTTGCCAGATCAAGCATACATGGAACCTCTTGGCAGTGTCTCGGATTTAATCAATGTAACTAAAATTTTATTACTTCTTCAGTAGTGACTCAGATGATTGTCACAAGTGCGGAATTCAGGTTCTGACTTTCAGGAGTAATTGTTGCTGTAGGGTTTCAAGATGGCGAAGATGGTGATCTTCCGGTTCACTGCTTATTGGCCAGCTGGTGAAACAGAGTCCGCCATATCTAAGACCACACTTTCTAGCCTGGTACCAGTAAATCGTGGGCAAAAAACCATGTATTCAGTTGTGGATTTGAGAGTCAGCACTGGCCTGAAGAATCGAGCTTCATGGGCTTTGCATGCACCACATCACTCAGCTGACATTTGTCCAGTGCCTGCAGCAACAGCGACTAAGACTGAAAACAGTGCATTTTCAGCAACCTGACCAAGAAGACCTACCCTTCCAGTCAACACTAGAGCCAAATTACAATAACACGATGCAAGAAGGTGAGGACAAGACTCACCTCCCAAATCTCCAGGTCAGAATACTCTTCAAGTGGATCCAGGTTTGCACGCAAGGTGCCCTCGAACATTGTCGGGTCCTGTGGAATGATGCTCAATCTCATCCGCAAGTCATGCAGACCTAACAATTGCCCAGTATACAATCAATTCACACAGGACGAAGAGGTTGATGAGAAAAACAGCAAAAGGAGTCTTTTAAGTCAATTTTTTCAGGGAAGTCAGAGGTAGTGACGATGAGGTACCTATAGAGGTGATGTCCAGATTGTCAATCACTATCTTCCCACCAACTGGTTCAACCATTCGAAACAGTGCCTGAATTAGCGTCGACTTGCCACTGCCTGTGCGACCCACCACCCCTACTTTCTCGCCCCCACCAAATGTACATGTAACTCCATGCAGCACCATTGGCATGTGCGCATTGTATCGTACCTACAGCAACACGATTGCATGTGCGTTAATTTTCGGAAGCCAGGAAGTACCATTTTAGTATTGAATAAGCAACAAGGATTGGACAGATCTGAGGACTGCCTTAGATTTCAAAAATTTCTGCTTGTTGGGGGCCTCCTGGCTTTTTCCTTGTATCATGCTTTCATGTGGCCCATGAACTCTTTGATCTTCCCATGGATGTTATGAGTTTGTTTCTTTCTTTCCATGAAAAAGATCTTTCTATAGAATGGTCCGCGGGTTGGTGTTCCATAGGATTCCTAGTCTCAGTGACTAGTCTATACCTGTTTGTTGATTACCACAAAGTGGTCCCCTGCAAGGGTATGAGATCGAAGGGTAACATATAGCATGTTCGTCTGGTTCAGCAGAATAGGAGTCAGCCACTTACCTGCAAGTCACGGATGACAATAGTTCCATGAGAAGGCCAGTCCCTTGAAGGGCGGGACTGTTCGATGACCAAAGGAGCTTCAGTTGGTAATTCACAGTACTGCTGAATGCGCTCGACACAAATGATGGTGTTCTCAAGATCACAAATGTTCCACACCACCCTTGACAGGATACTGTTGAGGTTCAGACCATATGTTACAGCTAGGCCAGCCATGCCTGTCAGGTCATGGAAATGCAAGCACGTGATAATGTCATGATAAGGTGTAAAGCACATATTAGTATCTTCATCTGAAAGCCAATCAAATACGGACAAAGCCAGTAGATTGCAATCCATGAATTTTGTCGTTTTTGTGTCCCATCTGTTTCATTAGGAAACACAAAGTCATCCAAGTCTAAAAACTCAGTTTGTCGAGGTGGAACTCGTTTGAAAGACTGTTGTGATTGTCGACTCGCGTGTGGATTAGGGCCATTGGTGGAGGTGTCTATTCCCTTCACTAGTTATTGTCGATGAGTACAATATGACCTGTGTCTATTTAATGAGTTCAGATGACTATCGGATGATGGAATTCAAACATTTGTCCAATGTGTCCATAAAACCCTCGCACTCTGTTATCACTAAAATGCTAACGCACGTCTCTTTGATCAGAGAGTTGCGAAGATTCCTCATTTCACACACAACTCTCGGTGCTAACTCTGCCACTCTGTCATCTGTTCCTCACAACACTTTCCCACCGTAAGCCCTTTCAGAGGATTTGACACTTACCGGGATCAATGGTGTTTCTGGGCATGGCTGTGATGAGCACCAGGCATAGGGCAAACACAAAGGTCGAAAGAATCTCCATGCGCAATATCAGCCACTCCCGAGCTGCTGTGTTGTGAAAGTATGTAGCTGCATAGTTGTCGAAGTTCTGCAGATTTGTGGCCATAAAGCGCTGCTCGTGTCCAAACCCCCGTATTGTCGACGCCCCTGTAATAGACTCCCCGTAGTGATTGATAATAGGGGATTTCTGTATGCTGTATAGCCTCGCCAACTCTCTGGCAGATGCCATGTAAATCCGCTGGATATATGAAAACCAAAATAACACGGCTGTTTAGTGGTTCTGTGGACTGTGTTATTCTGAGCTGTGTGGTGGGGGAGCTGTACACGGCCAGAGATAAAAAAAAACTCCACCTCCTTAGATCTAAAAGGTGTCTCAACAGAACTGGTTGCAAGACATTGCTGATTTCCAGGCCCGATAGAACTTGTTGACAGGGTCGTCACTAATTTCCAGGTCTACTTGGCATGAGGTCTTGAGCTCCAGTCCGTGTTGCCCTTGGAGAAGATTTCGAGATGTCCTGGGTGTGAGGGAGTAGGAGTGCTGCAGAGTAGCCATGGTGTTTGAAGAAACACATACCAACATGTCCTTGAATCAGCTGCTTAGAGAGGTTGTGAGGGCATCGACTCCACTGGGGCCAGAGATCAAAACCTTGTCAAGAAGATTGTGAGGCAAAATTTGGTCACATGTTCGAGGGGTACTAAGGAATACAGCAGATAAAATCTCAAAAGGTGTGACAATGGAGTAAAAATTCCACTTGGATAAAAAGGGCCCTAACACCTATGATCTTGGTTTTGTTGAGGTTAACCTATGTAGTGATCTGTGAACTCCTCTGAATTGCATCTGTAGGAAGATCGGAGATTGAGCCAGCCTTAGAACATCATGTCCAGAAGCAACGGTGATGGTCTCCAATCCAATGGCACCCCACGCCAGAATTATTTTGCAATTAGCCATCCAAGGCATCTACGTACAGAGAGTAGGTGATAAGAGGACCGCCATGCTCCACCAGGATATTCCTATGCACCACTTTTAATGACTTCCCCGCCGCCTTGACCTTGTCAATTGAAACAAATGGCCAAAATGAGGACAAAGTGCGGTCCTGGGGGATTCCTAACCAATGTAGTCTCTGCAAAAGGATGGCTCAAGGGACAAAATCACAAGCTTTTGGGAAGCCAATGAACCCAATCATCCACTTCCGTGGCTACCACTGCCCCAAACAGTTTGCCATCCAGGAAGAGACCAAAGTTGTGCGGTAATTTACCCGGATCAGCCTGTCAACACTCTTGAAGAGTGGATGGATAATGCTTTTTGTCCAGTCTGTTGCGAAGCCACGTGTGCCTCCTTTAAGAGGTTTACGAGGTGACTTTACATGCTTGATGAATTAGCCGTGTAATCCAGACACCATTGCCATTTTGCACAAAAGACGCTTAACAATGTCCACAGAGGACCGCAAAGGCCCTCGGATGGTACAACAAACCATGAGAAAGAGACAAAGAGAATGGGAGAAATAATTGAAGAGGAAGACACAAGGAAATATAATACATCCAGAAAAAGAGAGAGATTCACCTGCATCCAGAGACAGGCAGCACCTAAAGGTAACGCAAGAAGCAGAACCGGCCACGTTGCTTGGGACATGACTACAATGATACCCAGAAACTGAATGCTGCCGTTAGCAACACGGTTCATTGCATAGTGAACTTGCAAGTCCATTGCACTTTGGTCTGAAGACATCTGTTTGAAAGTTCCAATCGTGTTACTGTCAGAAAACATGTCAACATCAATCATCTGAAATGGTTGCAAAGATTGCTTTGGGCAAAAATTATTCCTGTTGCCGACCAAGAGAAAAAAGAAGTTTTTTACATCCACTGGAAGGCCGAAGGCACTATGGACCAAAAGAAGATTCTGAAAGAGATGTCAAAAACCCAAAGTTCTGACTGACTCAACAGTGCCTAACAGGAGGTGCTGATATTGCTTAACTATCATGATTGAGAGAAATGGAGTGCTTACACGGTTGAGAATTCGGCCAGTTGGTGTGGCATCGAAGAAGGACATGGGTGCCCTGAAAATAGACCGGATCATAC
The DNA here is from genome assembly GCA_030704615.1 of Takakia lepidozioides. NCBI lineage: Eukaryota > Viridiplantae > Streptophyta > Takakiopsida > Takakiales > Takakiaceae > Takakia > Takakia lepidozioides. The sequence continues at coordinate 29,365,675 of CM060733.1, forward strand.
TGAGAAAGTACTTCTGAGATGTCACAAGCCCCACAAGTGCCGCAATGATGGTACGCAGTAACACACAAAATGAGCCTGCGAAGGAGAGTGCTGAATAAACCAGAATCAAAGTATTGCTGCTTACTTTGGGTAGGTCTTTGGGTGTTGCTGGAGTTCCCCAGGCCAACCAATAGTTGCTCAAGATCTGAAGTACCTGGAAACTTATCTGCGCTAACAAGAACACAGGGATGAAGGCACCATTGGCGACGGCAGTAAGGTAGGACCAATATAAATGGGAGCTGACTCTGCCCGTCTCCCTCTCTTCTTCTTTGACAAGTTGCTGTGGGGGATTGTCTGGGACAATCTCAGTTTCTTTCTTGCTGCTAAGCTTCCGAAGCAGTTGCGCCACATTCAAATTTGTACTGGTTGGATCCCGTAGTTTGTTTGCATCAGCATCGTCGCCTTCTGTCATCTCTGCTAAGGGGACAGTGCTATCTATGGTAGCCTCATCCAAATCGCCACCCATGTCGAGGGTGTTGATGGCATCATTATGTGCAGTCACCAAGGTGCTGAAGTCAGTACCAGCCTGCAGTAGCTCATCGTACTGTCCAGCCTGTACAATCACACCATCCCGAAGGACCTGTCCTCCAGAAACTCACCACCTTCAGAATCTGGCACAAACAAGGTTGTTCTGTACTCCCTGCATTTGCCAGCTCTAGTGGACCATTTTGGACTTGCGACACTTGGATTATTTGATGAACTATTACTGATGAAGATCAAGATGACACTGATTTTGAGAACAACTATCTGCTCACAGACAAGAAGATGATGCACAGCCTTCCACTCTATCTGCTTCAATCCATCCTTTTGAAAGAATGATTAGTGTCTTCAAGGCTCACTCATGGATGGGCCTTAAAAAGTGTTTTCCTGATTATTGATTTGCACAGCACTATGTATGGAAGGGAGAGGTTTACCAGAATGAGATCAGCTGCCGCCAAGAACTCCATCTGGTGTGTCACATACACCACAGTCTTCGACTTAAGCGCCCCTAGTATGCATTCCTGTCCCATACCAACCTAGTCTGATTCAATTTGCAATAGGCGAAATCCCTGTAAGGGCCCCCAAAGCTGGTACTCCAAGAACAGGTAGGCATGGATACAACCAACAACATGTTAACATTTGACCCGGACTGCCCAAGTGACACAGTGTGCATGCGTTATGTATATCAATAGTTCAATCAGTCTGTTCTTTTGTACTTGTAAGCAGGTTTCTTTCTGTACAGGTGAAAAGGACCGTGCCTCTTACTGTGAAAAGATGGGATCCTGTGTGAGCATCAACAGCACTCAAGGGATCATCCAGAAAGTAGATATTGGCATCCTGGTACAAAGCACGAGCCAATTGCACTCGTTGCTTTTGCCCACCACTCAAGTTGATGCCTCTCTCTCCTATCTCTGTTTGGTCACCAAAAGAAAAAAACTCCAAGTCCTTCTTGAGGGCACAGACTTGCAGCACAGTCTCATATCGGGCCAAGTCCATGGGACTCCCAAAACGTATGTTAGCCTCAACTGTGCCGCTCTGGATCCATGCAGACTGAGCTACATATGCAGTGCTCCCCCTCACCCTCACCTGCCAACCATCGGAAAGAGCTTAGGAGTTGCACTTCTAACACATCATAGAGGATGACAGACATTGCGCCCGCCTCAGCATAAATTCACCTACTGTATGATGTTATTGCAAGACAACCAAATCAAACCCATCCTTTGGATTTCAACCCTGACTGTTTACAGTAGAGTAGATTGGGAGCTTACTGTTCCAGCAAGCTTGGGAATTTCTCCTAGCATGCAGGCTAGAAGACTGGATTTTCCAGCCCCGACTGTCCCACAAACTGCTACCGTGTCTCCCTTTCTGATCTGCAGGTTGACCCTAGTGAGGGTGCGTTCTCTTGTGGATGCGTCCCAGCTAAACTCCCCTTCATCAATCTCAACAGCCAGGTCTGAATCCACACCATCCTCTCTCTCCACACTATCCGCCGGCAGCTCTGCCTCCTTCAGGTACCGCCACAGCCGGTCCAGTGACACCTTGGTCTGTGTGATCCTTGCAACAAAGTCTGGAAAGTCTCTGAGTGGTTCTCTCATAACCTGGAAAGTGGCCACTGCAGATAGAATTCGACCCGTTGTAAGAGGCTGCCCCAGCAGCATGCAGGTACCAAATGTAGCCACTGACACAATTGCAGGTCCGGTCCAGAGAAGAAAGGTGGCCGCCGCTACAACGTAGCAATTCTTGGCAAGCCACCCATACTCAATCCCTCTCAATCTTTCAATGTTGGAAAGATATTTGGTCTCCCAAGCCTGCCATTCCATTGCTTCCACACAGATATGAGGGTACATGAACTTCCAAGGAAAATTACATTTTGTGAGAACAATATTATGTGGAGCAAAGGCAAGCTGTTATCAACCCATTATACTTGGTATGACTAGAATTCACGAATTTAAAAATAGTATATCTATCCAAAAGCAGGGCCAATGATGCATGTATCTGAGGGCATACTTTTAGACATTGTACTTCAAGCACTATAAGGAATGTGAGAGAGATGAAAGAAACTGTAGTTGAAATGTGCAACTATACCTGTAGCTTAAGAATGTGCATGCTCCTCAGGCACTCGGACGTGGCCTTCATGCGAGCATCCTTGGCTGCCATGAGCTTATCTTGATATCTTTCTTGTAAGTTAAATAGGGGCGTGTTGAGTGCAAGGGTGGCTGTGGTGGCCACTAGAGCAGCAATTGATGCCAGGCCCACAACCTTGTAGAGGATGGCGAGAGCAAGACCGACTTTGAAGGGAAGAATCCAGATGTCATTCGCACAAAACACGAACTCTGCAATTCTTGCGACGTCCACAGCCATGTAGTTGATGATCTCCCCGGTAGTGTGGTTCTTCCTGGATTCGCTGGACAAGCATAGGCCCTGATCCAAGCAGTAGTCAAGTTAGTAAAATGATTCAAATGGGGCAAGCTCAGTTCGATACTAAAGAGATACGTACAATGCATAATTCGATGGAGTGGGAAGTGATGCAAGCCTACCTTGCGGAAGACGATCGCTGTTAAAGATGCACGCACTTTCAGATTCAACCGATAGTTTCCCAGAAACAATTGCCTCTCTGTCAGGGTTTCCAAAATGCAAGCTCCGAAAAAAGAAAAGACCAAAATGTAACCTTCAGATGCATGCCCCTGATTTGCCCCCAAATACTCGACAAAATTGGTGATCAAGTAGGGACCCACATATGATGCGATTGCACTGACTGCTTCCATGAGGCCCACAAAAGTCAGTAGCTTCCAGACAGATTTAGTCAGGGCCTTCACTATGGAAGGTGCTTGGGTGGGATTTTCTGCCTTCAGCTTATCCCAAATCGCTTTAAAGGTGGCATAGATTGCCCTCGCGCGGTCCCTAGGGACCAGTACGGGCACATCCTTCAACTCCAGATGTTTTTGGGCCCCAACAGCCAGAAGTGGGCTTAGCCACGAAACTGTTGCGAGACTGAAGAGGCCTGCTGTATTGTAAGGAGTGATGTTCTCACCCTTGGGTGCCTCGTGGATACCATTCAACAACGGCTCCCCGAGCTCTACTACACTTTTCACCCCTGTCTGGCCCTGGACAGCCAGAAAGGCAAGTATAACTATGGCAGGGAAGGACGCCAGCTCCAACCATATGTCCCAAGAAAGTGTTCTCGTCTTCAATAGTACGAATAGAATGTCAGTGGCAAGCGACAAAAAGGAGGCGAGGAAGATGAGAATCCACCATGCTCTCAAAAAGTTCGAGTATTTCTCTCTCCTTTTGGCACTGTTGGTGGCTTGGGCCATGACGCACCATCCTAGGACTTGCACCACTGCAGCTGCCTCAAACCATCCCATCCGTTTAGTGACAACGATGGCCCATGCTGAGGTGACAGCATTGATTCCCAAAAGATAGAGACAGCAATTCACAGCCACATAGTAGCCAACACCCACCTCACAGTTGTGAGAAATTATTGGTCTCTGGCTCCCGCTTGCCACACTGTAATTCTCTGTCTTTGCAGGCCTTTGTGAAGGTAGACAGACTCTAATCCATCTCCATATGACAATTGTAGAGTACACAATGAGAAAGAGAAGGTGTATTAGAACTGCAGCAAGGGCGAGCTGGGACCTTGGGTCGAGGCGAGTGGAGGCAATCATACAAAACCACGTTTCTATGGGATTGTGTTGGGGGACACCATCCAAACAAACTCTTTCATACTTCATGGCGGTTGATCCGGCCCTTTAATTACGCAACTGCACACCACCTGTGCTCCTCAAGGGGAGATTCTGGCACCAAGGCAGCTAGACATTTCATCTGTCATTTCAATTGGAGGGCGGCACTGTCGCTAACCAGACAACAAGAATGCATGTCACCCATCTTCAAATGCAGTTCATACAATTACTAACTTCACTTGTACAAATCGGTTCATCCATGATCTATGCATCTGGCGACGGCAACTCTCTCGCCAATGACAGCATGAAGTGAGAACAGCCCCAAATTCTTGATCCACCTACCGTGGAAGCAACCTCATGAACCACTCTCCTTTTGGAAAGGCTCCTTCTCCAGCTCCCATAACAGCTGTACGCAGCCTAACAATCAGCTCCCCGCCCAACGTTTCCCCTCTCTCTCGCATATGAAAGACTGCGTTCCCGCTACCAAACTTGCAATACAGCGAGATTCCAGGCATCCTGCAGAGACGTCAGTAACCGTGCAAGTGCGATGCTGCCAGCATGAGATCATCAATCAGCTCACAACCCTTCTGCTGCACATACTCGAAAATCAAACCCAGGGCAGCGGACAATCTATCCATGTGATTTCCACAAAAAATTCACCATCTCTTTCCAATCACAAGTTTGGAGGTAGAATCCGAGAGATTGCTTCGCATGATTCCCTTCAATCTCTATTCCCGCAGATCCATGATCGATTTGCGGGTTTTTTCTTCATGCATCGGCTGACCATGCAACCCAGAGTAGATGGGCCAGCCCGACAGCTCTGAATCTGAATCTGCCCAGCCCTGCTTTGGTGGCTTTCCGGGAGTCGGGATTTTTGGGGAACGAGACTGTCTTTTTTAACCCCTGATAAACCGCGGGACAGTTTTTTTCAGCATATCCGATCCGGCCATTTTCACCCTGCTACAGTAAATTAAATATCTCAGCGTGTGTTTTTCCCCTGTAACGTAGCCCGTCGATATGACAGGAAGCTGACACATAGAGTGGCCCCAGCTTATTCGCTTAATGACATCACCCGTGACCCGACCATTTGAAGGGTTGCCGGATTCCTGGCTGCCTACACTAACCAGCAGATATCCCTTCATGTACTTCCAAGTGATCCGGGGCAAATGATTATGTACCACAGCAATTCCTGGCATCACACATGCATGGCCCACATGCACTACATGCATAGTATGTTACGATATGTATGTGTGGATGTGGACACCCTTAAACAATGTCTATAGAGACGGATGCAATGGTCCATATCCTTTTATGCAAATTTCAGAAAGGGGGTTTATTTGGTTATTTTCCCCCTCAAGGTCCAGTAGCTGGGGCTGATGTTTCCTTGGAAACCCAAAAATAAAACATAAAAATAAAAAATTAGGAAAAATATTCGTGTATGGTACAATGATCAGTACCATCATGTCATCTGGGATTCACATGATCACAACATGAAAGGATATGGACCATCTCTACATACAATGTCCACACATACATACGTAGCATCCTATCATGGTGCATGTTGTGCATGTGGGCCCTGCATATATACCGCCTGGAGACAATGCATGTGACGGGCAATGGGGGCATCCCCCGACGTGGCGCCCGATTGGCCCACGTGTCGCTCTGCCTGCGCTCTGTGCTGGAAGGTTGTAAGTAGCGGAGGGTGGTAAGTTACTGCAGGCGCTCCACACTCAGTGCCGAAAGGTTTTAGCGGAAGGGCGAAAAAATACCATGGCGTTACGTGTCAGGAATTTCAGCTGGCAACGGACATTCCGGCCCGGAATGGGCTGTTCGTGGCAGGTTCCATGGCAGGTTCCGAGGGGTTTCCAACCCCCGTTCTAGGAAATAGAAGCCCCGGATTTTCTTAGGGTTGGGACCCGCCCAGCTTAGGAACTCTTAAAGTGAAGTGGGCGCTTTGTGTAAGGACCCCACTTGGGGCCACACCATCTTCAGCAGCCCTCAAGTTACTGCACCAAAAGGAAAGTTACCCCTAATCACCCCATTGCGCTGCCATTGGCTGCTCCCATGTGCTCTTTGGATCTTTGAAAAATGTAATGGGACATGGGGTCGCATTATAGCTCCCACCCAACGTTTCACAGGGTTGGCCCTTCGCGTGTCAAGAGAGTTTGCCATATTGCACCACGTGGCAAGGCTTCTGTGGCTATCGTAGCTCTGATAGCGACATCTGGGGCTACAAACCAAGTACGTTCGATAAAGGCCACCGGGCGGACCCGGCGAGTGGCGGGCGGCCATTATCTTATACTTAATAAGTTTCATTTTATTGCATGTTTTGTTTGGCTTGTGCTGGTTGTTTATCTTTTACAATGGGGTTGGGAACCAACAACCTCTCAGGTTGAGCTGCCCAAGATGGAGTATTCGAACTTTAATGGAAGCCTGAAAGGTAAGTAACATGGGAACTTTCAAAGCCCCCCAAGCTCGAAGATATCTATTAGGGCCCCACTTCTAAACCAGAATTGAAGGTTCCCGCAGAACGACGCATGGTGATGAGCAGGAAAAAAAAACCCCGCGTGAGCAGAATCCACAATGATGGGGGTGATTTGTATGCAAGGAAAAATACATATAATAGATGGACATAGGATGTTTATACGTTAATAGGGTCTACATGTAAGCGGTAAAGCCCTTGCCCTAGGACTTTCCTGGATTTGAGGCGCCTGTCCCCAGGGCACCGGTAAATCAAGGAAAGTCCAAGGGCGAGGGCTTTACCTCTTAAAAAAACGAAGCTGCCCGTTTTCGAGACTGCCTGTCTCTGCGTTGCCACTTGTCACGTCATTGTAGCTCACTGCCCAAGTTTGAAAATCGTCTGCCCAATATTAAGAATAATAGATCCATAAAATATGCCAGCCTGCCAGGGGACAGATTCCATAATCTGGGATTACACGTGCGAGGGGAAATTCCTGTCAGGGCAGCCCTAATTTTAACAAAGCCAAAAAATCTAAAGGTTTTTACAGTGTGTAAATATAATATTAAACATATAGAAGGAGAAACCTTTTTTTTAAACTTATTTCAAGAAATAAAGTTAGGTCCGGGGTGGGTATAGTAAAATTTAGAGGAGGACGACGCGAGCTCCACGCTTCGCGGTGAGAGGAGAGTCCAACGGTCTCTTCGTCTCTCTCCTCCGGCCAGGCGACTCAACGATCTACAGACTGATTTTCAGGAGCGAAGAAGGTCTTGTGTATTTGAGGTTGCATTCAGTAGGAAGTCTTTTTCTTCTCCCATTTGATTTGATACCTTTTTAAGTGAAAGGGGTTCATTCCAAAGGCTTTTTCGTTATCATCACTCATACTTCATCTCTTCCTATCTTCATCCCAGACAAGCTTATAACCTCATTATATCCTACGCTAGCGCCCCAACTAAGTTGTCACCCTCCCGCGCGCTCGAACCAAGTCCTCAACCTTTACGCAGTATCATCGCCAGTTCTAAGTTCTAAGTTCGAAGCTCTAATTTTCAGTATCATCTCTAGTTCTCTCACAACTTTAGCTAATCAGTCCTCGCTATAGTTCGCATCAGGTTTCTAGTAGTCAACTCCTTTCACTTCTCTCTCACTGTTCTCTCTCTGTAACCAGCTTGCAATTTTCATCTATTTCCCAGCCCCGTCTCCCTTCTATTCCTTTCTCTCGCTCGATAGAAGCTCTCAGTCGCATAGTTCTAAGTTATAGTCTCATCTGTAGTTCAGTCGTTGTCCGAGCGAACCCAAGTTTTTATCCTAGCTCGAAATCCTTTCTATCCCAGCGCCATGGCTCCCACAAACTCGCAGTTCGGGTCCAGAGATCGTGGCTATGGTAGAGGGAGGAGGCAGCCTCGGGCAAACCCAGTTGCGGGGGAACGGCTCCGATGGGATGAGGGGATCGACGGCGGGGGGAGCGCCACGTGGCGGTGGGCGACCCAGGGCCCACCCATCCTCAGGGACGGGCTTCTTCTAGGCACACCAGGCCCAATCGCAAGGTAACTTCAATCACAGGGCCACGCAGGTCTGGCAGCCTAGAGGACCCCCCAGGCAGATCCCTACACCAACTATGGCCCACAGGCAGGGACCTGGAACGTACTGGAATCACAACCATCATCTTCTGAACTCCCCTCCCTTCAACGAGCTGGCACATATGCAGATTCAAGGTTCGACACTATGCCAAGCTGAAGTAGAGCAGCCACAGAGCCCCCATCACCTCTCAGACCAGATGATGGATCTTCACATAACTCAAGAAGCCCTCCAGAGGGAGTGTCCTCTGATCTCCATGGACATGGAAGACCTTGAGACCAGAGTCACAGACATGGAAAAATTCGGAATTCTGGTACATTTCCCAGGAAGGAAGGTGAAAAGAGCAGCCGTAAGAGATTGGGCAATCAGATATATGGGGGGCTCAGGGGAACTGAAACATCAATTTTGTCATGCTAAAGGTAGGGGTTTCTTTTCCATAGTTTTTGAAACTGAGGAAGCAGCATCACAGGCCCTCTTCTTTAATCCGCATGCACATGGGTTTAATATTAACATCTTTCCATGGTCCTCGAAAATGGGGCACAAAAATGGAATGCTCTGGGGACCTAGAATTGTGTCCTTACCCTTCATCCCAGATCAATATCTTATGAACCTGCCTGACATAGCAAACCATTTTGGATCGTATCTGGGATGCATAGGGGTACTGTTTGACCCACTCATGAGCACCAACCTCATCAGACAGAATGCAGCATGGAAATCAGCAACTATTGCATCCAGAATAAATGACACAGGGCAGGCAAAAATGGTCTTATTAATTCCTGATGAAGACACCCTTCCGGATTTTGTGCGTCTACCAATAGACAGAGAGGGAAACTACTTCACCACGAGGCTGATTGAAGATACAGCTTACTCTACATGCTTCAATTGCGACATGCAAGGTCATATCAAGGCAAACTGCATGCAGGGGAAAAGAAAAAGGGTAGTAAAACTGAGCAGGGCTGAGGCCTCCCACCCCATTGAAGGAGGAGAATCACCAGTCAGTACCTCCCCAGGGATGGAGAGGCCTATCCAGAAACCAAGAACAGCTGAAGCTAACCCAGAACTGGTGGAGGATGTCCAGCTCAACCCACAGCACAGGCAAATGTTGTCTAGAGGGGAAGCAAAGGACCCTATGATCCTGGAATCACGCAACTACAAGCTGACACAAGGTAATCTGCACAGCAAGCAAAAATCGCAGGAAAATCCCTCCTCCTTTGGCAATTGTAACAGAGTTCTTAAACCCTATCTGGTCTAGGGAGAGTCGAGTCAATTTGTGATCACAAGCATAGCAAGTAATCCGGTGCTGGCAAGGATATGCCTGGGCTCTGTTCATTCCCCCAACTGGCCCTGGTAGGTTGCTCACAAATCGATACTGATAGCGACCCCAAGGCCACATGTGTCACGCCATTGGTCTTCAGGAAGGGACACCCCCCTCCCTTCCTCATCACCTCTGGGTATGTGGAATGCCTGGAATCTCTCTGGGTCACCTCTGCGGACATTAGGCACTTCATCCAAACTTGCGGCACAAAAAGTAATGCATCCCTCATTATTAAGAAGAAAATCTACGTTTTTTTCTCGAGTCACCTGAAACACTACTTCCTAAACAGCCTGACCATGGAAGAGGCAGAGGTTTACAATACCCCAACCCCCAACGATACGCTATGGATCAATGAATCCATAAATGTCACGGGAGTGGGAAAGGGGGGCAGAACAAGGGACTCACTGAGAAATGCATTCTTACTACTAGAAACAAGAATGGACAAGTGAATGGGGGCGAGACAGGATCATGGAGTGCAAACACCCATGGCAGATGTGGGATGAGATGCGGAAAGAGAGAGTCATTGGATCTCTCAAGGAGCAATATGAGGAGTGGGGAGAGCCATTCACGGAGGATCAGTTGGAGGCCAAGGTGGCCAAGGCTCTTGAAGAGGTTGAGGATGTTTCTTTTGTGGAGGATGTTCTCAAGGTGGCTATGGCGGAGCAAGTGGAGGCTACGCCACAGTCAGGGTGGGCGGACAAGGCCCAAGAGGTTGTTATCTAGCAATCAAAGGATGCATCTCCTACCTCCAAGCCTGGTGTACCTAAGGTTGCAGTCACTCAGGACAATTGGGAATTAGATGTTGGACCTACAGCCACCGGAGGAGAGAGACGGAGGATCCAAAGATTTCTAAGGGCTTCTAGAAATTGTTTTGCCTTTAGTTTGAAGGATTTAGGGAGTTTGAAGGGCCAGGAGATTCGTATTGATTTGGCAAGTGACACGCCAATTTTTCGAAGGCCCTACAGGTATAGTGACATGGAGAGGTCATTGATCCAGTTACGGACTATGGAGTTGTTCGAAGCTGGATTGGTGGAGTTGTCAGGCGGGAAGTATGCCTCGGCAACGGTGATGCCAGTTAAGAAGGATATCTATGGCAATTGGACAGAAAGAAGGATATGTGGGGACTATCGTCCTGTGAACCGTCAGACTAAGTCTGATAAATATGTCATGCCAACTCCAGAAGAAATCTTTGATGCCATTGGGCGCCTCTGTAAGGCCCAAGCCTGCAATTGCTGCTCTCCCCAACATCAATGGCTATACTTTCGAGTCCAACAAGACCCGCAATGGCCTATACCTCCTCCCGGTTGGGCCACCCAACTGAAACACTTCATCTTGATTGTCCACCAGGTCTACTCCAGGAGTCATCATGTTGTGCTCAATGGCTGGTCTAGCTGGCAACTCCTACAACCTTGCAGCTGCCGCTTGCCATGGCGCAGCTGTGGCTGACTTCACCCCCGAATCCAAAGCATCCATAGACTGTATTATCTGATATCTCCGCAGAAGTGTCGATGCATCACCACTCTCATAGAGTCTAGCTGCTGGTCTGAACACAGCAGCTGGCCGAATCCCTGGCATTGCAATGGCCATTGCAGAAAACAATGGAGCTTGGCAAACAGCCGTAGCCGCCCCCAACAATGTACTGGCTGCACATTGCTTTGCAGCACCACCCACTGGCATTTCCCGAGCCACACCTGCTCTCCCCAATGATACTCGTGGCTCTACCTCTGACACACTAGGGCAAGCGGGTGCCATCGATGGCGTAGTTGGCACTGTCTCAGCCAATGTAAATGACTGTGGAAGCCTTGTCTGACGACTTGCTTCCCCCCTTTGTGGATCAAAAACCACATCTGCTCCTCTTGGCTCAGGAGCTTGCGTTGCTGCTCAAGTGACAGCAGCAGCAGAGTCCAATACATGCAATGGCCCTACAAGTGCGGCTTCACACATGAAGCCCATACCAATCTGGTCTTCCCTAGGCATAGGAGGTTGTGTAGGTGGGGCTTGAACCTCAGGCCTTGGAGTTGGCGCAACATAAGTAGTGGCCATGGCAGCAAGACGTTGCTCTAGCTGGGCAAGTCTATCCACCATGCCTTGGTCATGACCTTGACCCTGACCTTGTGCTCCTTGGTTTTGGTTACGACCTCCACCACGACCTCTACCTCCTCTACCTCTCTGGACTACATTGCCTCGTCCTCGGCCACCATTGTTCCCTTGGAACTGGCCTAGCCGTAGCTCAAGATGCAAGTCATAACAACGGGCCTCCTCATGCCCATACTTTCCACAATGCCCACAGTGTAGTTGTGTAGGCTGTGCCAGTGCCGGCTCTTTGCCTCTCTCCGGGCAATCCTTCTTGACATGGGGTCCTCCACAATCCCAACAAGTCACACCCGACTGTTGTTGGCCTGAGAATGAAGGAAGAGACCTCTACATCTGAGATGTCCTTCCCTGGGCTTCGCCCAAGCCCCCTTGTTGCCTTGAGCACGTTGGGGAGTTGGTTATTGTTGGCTAGGAACTCCACTTCGTTGTGTCTCCTTGCCAAACCCCACCATAACCACTTGCTCCTCCACCATATTGAGCTATATCCGCTCTGCTAGCAAAAACACATTTGCTAGGGTGGGTTGGGCCACTTGATTCTTGTCCAAGATGTCGCGCACCTCACTTCGGTAAGCTCCTCTTCAAGCCATAGTTACTCGCTTTGATGCGCGCGCCTAACTCCCAAACTAGCCGCCGGGCCAACTCAGAGCTTCGGCTGCTCACCGGGACATAACGGTCCCCCTTTGCTCCCCCACAAGACCCTCTCTTAATTTGGGCCTAGTGGAAATTCCCTTTGGTCGTTGGCAGTCCAGAACAGCTCCCCACACCTTGGTCGTTTTCCGGCTCGCACGCTTACTCACTAGTTTTTGGTCACCAACGGACTTGCACCGTTCTCGGGGTTACTACTCCCCTATATATACTTCTATGACTGTCCGCGGGGGTTTCACAAACAACCATGCCATTTTATAGCGAACCACCACGAAAACCCTCGATTCCCGGTGATGAGTCGTGGTGAGTCTTGGCCCACCCACCACGACCCCATTGGACCGTGATGAGTCCCAAGACTCCCCACGACTCCCACCACAAGGTCTCCACCCCATGGTGAGTCCTATGCCACCTCCACTAAGACCCACTAAGCTACCACCACCCCTCGTGGAACCACCCCCACCGCAACCCAGTGTACGGGGCTCCACCTAGTGAGTGCCTCCGCCTCCTTGAGTGTCTTGGGCACTCAAGGGTGCTTCAGCCCCCCGCATCTATTGTTGCCACTGCCCCCACCACAGGGGCAGCCCCTCTTGTATCCCGACCCCCCTGCCCTCAAGGCAAAGGGCCGCGACACACACCCTTACCAACAGGGAGTCGATGTCCTCATCGACTTGTCCATTTTGTAGAAACGAACATCCAAGTTGTGGCGTCCCACATCAAGGAGTTTGTTTCCGCACCATGGCGTCGCATGGCAAAGAACCAAACCCCCACTTGACTTTACTCTCCACTAGCTAGTTCGGCCAACTTCCTCCAAATCTTGGCGAAGGGTGGAGCCTCTTGAGCTCCTCCCAGTGCACTCTTCTTGGCCCACTTCAGGGCCAAGGAACGATCATCCCCGAGGATCGAATCGCCTTACTGCAACAACATTTGCTTGCGACCGCTCATGATGCCGCTTTTGGCATCACCTTGAGCAAGGGTTCACCTTGAACCCTTTTTTACTAGGAAGATAACCTTGAACCAACCATGCGCCCCAATCACTACAATTGGGTCCGCCTTGGAATGTTGGCCTGAGGTACGGGAACACGCCGAAGCCGCACACTACAAGGCAACCCCCTCGGTAGCGCAGTTATAGTACGCGCATGTGCCAGGTGCGCACTAGCACGTGAACTCCCAACGAAAGTACAAGTTTCCTTGCCCCTTGGATGGGAGTCACCCGATTTCGGCACTACGTAAACACACGATTAATCCAATTTACCTCTCCTACTTTTGTAAGCTAGCATACATTCTACACACTAGCCAACCATACCATGCATCACATTTCCAAACAAAATAGGATGCACAACATTTGGAAACCATTTCATTTATAACGAAATTTGTACAATACAAGTTTTTGCAATCAGATTCCTAAGCTAGCTAAGCCGGGCTAAGCATGCATTTCCTCCCCCATGATCCAAGGTTGATGTCCCCATCAACGCTTCTTCCACTTTTGAGGTCGCCCTTCGAAAGCTGCAACCGCCTCGGATGCGTTTCCCATTTCTGAGGCACGCACCCAAGATGCCTCAACATGATGATAGCCCTTCCATTTCATGAGATACTCCGTTTCTCGATTCTTGAACCTCCTCGACTTAAGCACTGCCTCCACCTCGTACTCAGGTTCGTTTTCATGATCCAATAGCACAGGTGGCGGACGCAACACTTGATGCCGATTCGGACGCGCTTCATCTTTGAAGTAAGGCTTCAAAAGGGAGACGTGGAATACCAGATGCACCTTGCTGTTTGCCGGCAGCTCCAATTCATACACATCCTCATTCATAACCTTCCGGATGCGAAAGGGTCATGCATACGGAGGTACGAACTTCGGACTCACTTCCGGAGATAGTTGGAAATTCTTGATGTTCAACCAGACCTCCGTGCCTGCCTCAAACTTAACTTCCCTCCACTTCCGATTCGCATGTCATTCATACCGTTTCCTAGTTTTGGCAATGTTGTACTTTGCAAGCTTCAACAAACGTTCGCGTTCTTCCAACACCGTTGCTGCTGCCGGTTCCTCAACGTCTTGGGCGGCCCAACTTGTCGGCACCAGAGGTGCTTTTCCATAGACCAATACGAAAAGAAAAATTCCCGTTGCGGAGTGTTTTGTGTTATTATAACAGAACTCTGTCGCGTCCAAGTGCTCCACCCAGTCCGATTGGTCTGTCGACACGTAATTCCATAAGATCTGCTTCACCACGGAATTCACCCTTTCCGTTTGGCCGTCTGTTGTAGGTCGGAAGGCAGTGCTCATCTTGAGCCTCGTCCCCATTTTCTTCCAGAGTGCCCTCCAAAATTTACTTGTAAACTTTGGATCGCGGTTCGAGACAATATCCTTCGGGAGTCCATGATGCTTGAAGACGTGGGCGAAGTAAAGTCGCCCCGTCTCCTGTGCCGTTGCCGTCTCCTTGGTGGGAATGAAATGGCCCATTTTACTGGACCTATCCACCACCACCATGATTGCATCGAATCCTTTTGACAGCGGCATAGCACTCATGAAATTTTCCCAAGACCCCTCTGGAATCGGCAAGGGTTGTAACAGCCCCGCTTGCTTTTTATACTCGCTTCGGTTTTGTTGGCATGTGGTGCATGTCTTGACATACTCCTCGGCCTCCTCCCTCAGCTTGGGCCAGAAATACTCTTTCTTCAGGAGTGCCGCGGTGTGCTTGGCTCCACCGTGGCCCGCAAGCGGGCCATCATGGCATTCTCTCAAGAGGCTATCTCTGACCTTTCCCTTCGACACATAGAGATGCTTTTGCGTGTACCGGAGCAGTCCATTTTGCAAGTGGAACTGCGATTTAGCCCCCATCCTCGAGTCCCGCATCACAGGCTTCGCCATCTCATCCTTCCGGTAAGCCTTCCGGATCTTCCTTTGGAGCGTCGTCTCGCCCCTGTACACCAACATGAGCTGTTGCTTTCTACTTAAAGCATCGGCCACCACCTTGTCCCGTCCCGGTTTGTACTGGATATCCACGTCGAACACCGCTAAAATGTCTTGCCACCTAAGTTGTTTTGGGGACAACTTAGGCTGCATGGCAAAATACTTCACCGTGACATTGTCCATGAACACCTTCACCGGGTTGGAACCAACATAGTGGCGCCAAAGCTCAAGGCAATGCACCACCGCCTTCATTTCTTTTTTGTGCATAGGCCACCGTCACTCCACTTCATTCAGTTTCTTACTTTTGTAAGCCACTGGACATCCAGCTTGCATGAGTACACCCCCAATCGCGAAGTCCGACGCATCTGTATGAATCTCAAATGGACGGTCGAACTCCGGGATTTTCAAGACTGGAGCTTCCGCCATCCGCTGCTTCAACTCGGCAAAAGCTTGGCCACAAAAGGTGTTTCATACCCATACTTTGGATTTACACAGAAGGTGTAACAGCGACCCCGCGATCTTGGCGACATTTCTCACATACTTTCGGTAATAGTAGGCGAGTCCTAGGAAGGATCGCACTCCCGGGACCGAAGTCGGAGACTCCCAGTCCAAGATCGCCCTCACATTTCTGTAATCCATTTTGATCCCATCCTGTGTAATCACATGCCCTAGGAACTCCACTTTTGTGACCCCGAATTCGCACTTTGAAGCTTTGGCATACGGCTTCCCTTCCCGCAATTTCTAGAACACCCTTTTGAGGTGCTCCAGATGCTCTTCCTTTGTTTTTGAGTACACCAAGATGTCGTCGATGTACACGATCACAAAGTCATCCAACCATTCTTGGAAAAGGCTGTTCATTAGCGTGCTAAAGGTCGCGGGTGCGTTGGTGAGCCCAAAAGGCATCACCAATAACTCATATGAACCATATCTTGTCATGCACGCGGTCTTCTCCTCATCTCTTTCTGCCACTCGGATTTGATGACCACTAGCCGGAGCGCAAATCAATCCGGCTGAAATACTTCGCTCCTGCTAACCGATCGAAGAGGTCGTCGATCCTGGGCAAATGGTACCGGTTCTTGATAGTCATCTTATTCAGAGCCCTGTAATCGACACACATCCGCAGCGTCCCATCCTTCTTGTCTGCGAATAGCACCGGGGCTCCGTAAGGTGACTTACTCGGCCGGATGTACCCCTTTGACATTATATCCTTGAGCTGAGTCTTCAGCTCGATCATCTCTCTGTGGCTCAACCGGTAGGGCGCCTTGGCAGGCGGCTCCGATCTCGGTATCATCTCAATGATCTTGTGGTCAACTCCTCTTTGCGGTGGCAAGCCGCTTGGTAAATCCTCTGGCATCACATCTTGGTATTTCTCCAAGATCCCCTTGATCCAATCTGGGCTCGGCTCCCTATCGCCTTCTCCCTCCACTTGTCTTACGTAAAGCAAGAACTGGGGCTCATGTGACTCCTCCACGGCCCACTCTTTTGCTGACATCAGGTTTATTCGCCCTCCCACTGGGTTGGGCGTTTCCGACACTCGTAAAACTTCGCCACCATTCCCACACGGTAGCGTGACTACTCTCTTGCGGCCATCTATGACCGCTCCGGATTTGCTCAAAAATGTCATCGCCAAAATGAGATCCACTCCATCGATCTCGCAAATGGTGAAGTTCTCACGTCCCTCCCAACTCCCCAGCTGAAGAGGAACATCAAACGCCAACCTCGTCGCCAATTGTGGTTCTCCTTTGGCAGAACGCACCTCAATAGAGGACCCCACATCATTTGTCAGGAGCCCCACCTTCCGTGTCGTTGCCGGTGTCATGAAGGAGTGCGACGCTGCTAGGACCATTGCAGAGATCTGGGAAGATGGCTGAGATCTGGGCTGCATCGGTAATACCAACGGAGCATGAAGCACTTATCGTAAAGCCGAATGTGTATGGCCTGAGCGGAAAACACGGGTGTTTGAGCAGTTATCACAGCCCACCACAGCATCACACAGCCTATCACAGCCCACCATAGTGTCACACAGGATGGTGTCTGATGGGGGTATGTGCCATTCGATTCCGCAACCTCCGTCGTTACCTAGCACGACAATGGTCTCGTCAACCTGTCCAGGAACATCCTTCCTTTCTTCTTCCAAATAAACTGTGCCCGGTTTGAGCTTGAATTTGGAACAAAGGTAAGTTTCAGTCACTCTGCAAAGTCCTCCCTCGTTTGGGATCCAGGCTCTCCCAAGTTGCGGAGGACAGCAAACTATAGCGTAGGAATTCGGAGCCATCGAAGACCGCACGAAGTTGGCAAGTGCGAGGTTCAGTATAGCGACAGACCAAGGCTCACAGGCACCATGCGGAGTCCATCGACGATTGGAAGTCGCACATTGAAGTGGAAAGTATTGTTTCAAGCTACATGCATGAAGGTGGGAGGTGTGATTCCATAGCCAGTAAGTTAGACAATGATGGCCGATTCGGCGACGAAATAACATCTCCTGACAGTTTCTCCTGAGGGTGGATCCAGCAGTATTCTCGGTGCAAACAGGAACGTTCGCACTGACAAGTGCCAGTACTGTTAGTTAAAACGGTCAGACAACCAAGTTGTGCTCATCAAGATTGGCCGCAATTGTGTTGTTTCGGAACAATGCAACCCATTCAGGTTCCAGATTTCCCGTCCCGAGTGATTCTTTCGATTGCTGGTGGACAAAAATACGGCGCCGCATTTCCGTATTGCATCTTGGTCATGCACCAGAGCGACGGAAATGCGGCACCGAGTTTCCGTCCGGGGGAAACCTTTATACTCTCCAGAACGGAAATGCGGTAACGCATTTCCATCCAGCAAGCACGGTATGTGAAGGTGGTACGGAAATGCGGTAACGCATTTCCATCCAACAAGCACGGTATGTGAAGGTGGAACGGAAATGCGGTACAACATTTCCGTTCTGATTGAGAATTATGAACAAAGGGAACAGAAATGCGGCACCGCATTTCCGTCCGAGTCGCACTTTCCGACATTCCAGAACGGAAATGCGGCACCGCATATCCGCCCGGGTGAGACCTTAACACTCTCCAGAACGGAAATGCGGTAACGTATTTCCATCCAGAAAGCACGGTATGTGAAGGTGGAATGGAAATGCGGTACCGCATTTCCGTTCTGATTGAGAATTATGAACAACGGGAACAGAAATGCGGCACCGCATTTCCGTCCGAGTCGCACTTTCCGACATTCCAGAACGGAAATGCGGCGCCGCATTTCCATTTTGTATCTGATGCATGGAGCCGAGTGCAATTCCGACCGCTTGAGACAGCGCAATTCCGACCGGTTGAGACATTCATACTATCCGGAACGGAAATGCGGTGCCGCATTTCCGTTCTGATTGAAAATCGTGAACCATCGGAACTGAAATGCGGCAGCGCATTTCCATCCGAGTCGCACCTCCCAACATTCCAGAACGCAAATGCGGCACCGCATTTCCGTTCTGATGAAAAATCGTGAAACATCGGGACTGAAATGCGGTACCGCATTTCCGTCGGAGTCGCACCTTCCGACATTCCAAAACGGAAATGCGGCGCCGCATTACCGTTTTGTATGTGAGGCATGGAGCTGTGGAATGAAAATGCGGCACCGCATTTCCGCCAGGGTCAGACCTTAATACTTTACAGAACGGAAATGCGGTACCGCATTTCCGTTCTGACTGAAAATCGTGAACAACGGGAACAGAAATTCGGCTCCGCATTTCCGTCCGAGTCGCACCTTCCGACATTCTCGAACGGGAATGCGGCTCCGCATTTCCGTCCGAGTCGCACCTTCCGACATTCTCGAACGGGAATGCGGCTCCGCATTTCCGTCCGAGTCGCACCTTCCGACATTCTCGAACGGGAATGCGGCGCCGCATTTCCGTTTTGTATACGAGGCCTGGAGCTGTGGGACGGAAATGTGGTGCCGCATTTCCATCCATGTGAGACCTTCAAACTTTCCAGACAGGAAATGCGGCACCGCATTTCTGTTCAGGTGAGACCTCTATACTTTCCCGAACGGAAATGTGGAACGGCATTTCCGTTCATCAACTGCGGTATGTGAAGGGGGAACGGAAATGCGGTACCGTATTTCAATTCAGATTGAAAATCATGAACCACGGGAACTGAAATGTTGTGCCGCATTTCCGTCCGAATCGCACCTTTCGACATTCCTGAACGGAAATGCGGCGCCGCATTTCCCTTTTGTATCTCATACATGGAGCTGTGGGACGGAAATGCCGCACCGTATTTCCGTTCAACAACTAAGGTATGTGAACGTGGAACTGAAATGCGGTGCCGCATTTTCTTCCAACAAGTACGGATGTGTAGCTTCGTGATGGTACTTAACGGAAATGCGGCGCCGCATTCGCATTTTCACTCCAACTCATCAGACGCTGGGACGGAAATGCCTTGAAATGTGAACACGTGGAGCAACGGAATTGCGGCACATGTCTGCACTCTATCTGACTGAAGTGGCATGAGCGGCGCGGCTGACTGTTGGATAATGATGTTTGTTTTTCGGACGGCAGGCGTATCCTGAACGATTCGAATTTCGTAATGACGCAAAGTCCACGAGGAGACACTTTCGTCCAACCCTTTCGAACCCAAGTGGTGCATCACCGCCGTTTCATCTACTTTTGTCGTGTCTCCTCACTCACCCCTCTCGCGCCCTTTCCATCTGCACTCTTTGCCCCTTTTCCCTGTCTCTGTTCTTCTTATGCTCGAACCTGAAAGGGGGGGATTTCGTGCACCATACAGGAGACCTCGTCGCAAGCTCCGAAAATTATACTTCGGACGTAGGCCAATGCCGAAGGGGATGAAGCAGATGCGTCTACAGGAGGAGATTGCCATCTCCGAGCAGCAGGCCACTCAGGCAACCCAGCCACCAGTGAGAGCTCCATGCGATCGGGCTGCGCGCAGCTGATCGAGCACTGAGTACTTGATATGCCAACAAGGGATAATGGGTGAGTTGATGGGGAACTAGTGTAGTACTTGACTGTGCTTGCCAGATTCGATGTACCGAACCCCCCATTTTGCTTCTGTAATTCTTAGACTGAATGCTAGGAGACTTGAATGCAGAACATGTTTGCATGCCTAACAGGAAAGGTGGACGTGCTGGAGGGATCGCAGGAATCCGAAGAGCCGCAGGAAGAGTCCGAGGAGCTAGCTGCAGCACGTACACCCACTCGATCCCCGAGCGCGGGTATTCCTGCCGGGCCTAGCCCTGTGCGTTTCAAAGACGCGGCTTCGAAGGGCAAGTTCAAAGCCCCAGAGATCGACTCGCGTTCTTCGGTCATGGAGAATCGCCAGCAGGGGTCGGGCCCTTCTCCAGCAAAGTCGAAGAAGAAGCAGCCCATCCCTCTACTGGTTTCTGAACCGGCTCAGGCCGCTTCACCCCCACCAACGCGAATGAAGCAGCCTGGTAAAAGACAGATTCAATTGCAGCAGATACCTTCACCTGCAAGGATGAGGAAGCAGAAGGCAATCAGGGCAAACGGCCAACAATCTCCCGCAAAACCGCTTCCACGAGCTGAAGCTCAGTTCCTGGAGGATTTCTCGCCTGCAGATGTTGGGGCCGACTCTGCTGCAGCGAAGGCAATGGGATCGACCGTTTCTGTCGATTTGGTACCGGAGGAGGGTGCTGCCGCTCAACGTTCGCAGCAAGACCTCACCACCGATGAGCAAGCAGGTCCGGAGGAGGCCTCTGCAATGGCAGAATTGCCCGCAGACAGGCCCAGAGTGCAGCTCCAGTTGAGGATGCTCCAGCTGCTCAGCCACTACCGGCACCTACAGACATGTCTCTGGAGGATTTCAAAAGTGCAGCTGATAAAATGTTGGAGGAGACACACAGTAGCATTGGCAGAGTTCTGGGCAGCAGGGTATTCCAGCGGACTCTTCGAATCCCACTCTGTCGCATGGTCTCCCTTCCCATTGTCAGGCAGGCCCTTCCCGGAGATGTGGATAAGCTCAGTTCGCATTTCGAGAAGGGTACCGTCTGGATCGGCAGCGTTTTACGTTTCCATTGAGAATGAGGACGGCGAACTCGTGGACCCACTGCGATGAATTGTCAACGTGGGATACCCAGTGGCACACTCGCAACAACGAATTCGAGGCGACGCTGAAGGGTGATCCAGACTTCGGCCATATGTCGGTAAAAATGTTCTTTGTGTGGGACGGGAATCACCGACTTCTCGCCTGGTGGGAGTACATCAAGCAGAACCATGCCAAGCACATTGGCTGGCATTACATGGTGGAGTGTGTCATCCTCAAGTGAAGGCGGCAGACTCCTCCTTGCTCAAGAATGCCATGGGGGGCCCAACTTCGTAAGATACTCATACCCTCCCAAGCACGTTCGAAATGC